>JAJLTP010000008.1:205271-314531 GCA_030568275.1 Lipomyces orientalis
CAATATTAGTAGTCGATATTTGCCTTTAGTCCGATCCCGAGTATATTTATCGAAGACTTCTTGAAGCCATTGTCGCCCAAGGTCATTAGTAATCCAGCCGTTGGTGCTCACACCTATCGTCCAATCCTCTGGTATGTCGCGAAACCACGGTGATTGGAACACTTTTCCCTTGAAGATCACCATGGGTGGGAGAGTCCATAGGGAGGAATTGACGGCTTCAACAACCGTCACCCACTCCCGATTCCCGGGCTGTTTCAGAAACGCCTTCCCATATCTTTCAGCAGAAGTTACAATTTTTGACGGTCCGATGACACCCATTTGGAAACCTGTTTCGTCGAAGTTGTAAATGTCTTCCTCAGCAATCCCATAACTCTGAATCGTGTTCCGTACAAGCTCGAACCACTTTGTTATGATCTCGGGGTCTTCCATCTTTGCCCGTTGATGATCGTATCTTCGCGAGTACTTTGACTTCAACTCAGGATGTCGTGTAATAAAATTACGTACCCATTTGTCTCCGACTTGTATGGGAGGTTGGGACGATGATTCCGCACGCTTGGCAAGGAGCAAATCGGCCATTCTACGAACGCCCGCAACCCTAGGAGGAAGTCCTCGCTTATCCATTGACACGACCCATTCTAGCAGCACCTCTTCTTCTCTGTCGGTCAGTTTTCGCGTCGGTGTAGTCGAATTGAGTCTTGATGCGCGGCCACCTAGACGAGCGCGAAGGGTAGAGTAGGGGACGTCGTACAAACGCGCAGCACCTCTAATGCTTGCAATTTTGGTATTTTTATAAGCCTGGACCGCTAATTCAATTCTGCCTTCCTTACTTTGATCGTTTCCGGCCATGGTTGCTAGGTTATTAAAAATTTGAAATACGGGACGCGTAGACGATTGAGGAGTGAGCCGCTCGCTTGGGTGGTCCGCTCGCCTGCCGATCACGTTAGTTGATAAGTGCGCCGATGACTCACATTATTTACTGACGTACAATTTGACACCAGGGCGAAACATCCCAACTGGTCGAATTCATTAGCAATCTGACGTAGTAACATCTACTTTTCATTGCTAAATATGTAAATTACAGCCAAAATATTCCCAAATTTCAAAAAATTTCCAGAGTTTCGTAAGTAGTGTAGCTCTTTTAAGTTTCAATTGTAGTTCGTATGGACATAGTCTCTCGTCTCTCGTCAAATTGTTGAATCATGTCAAAACGTATTGGCATGATACTGCTAGGAGTAGCCTATCAGTGATATTTTTACTGGTAGAGAGTAGCTTAACTATCTGTGTGGTTTGATAAAGGAAGCCTCTTCCTACAGCAATTTATATTTGACACGAGCGTATAATAAACCCTGTGTTGTTGTCCATTGTAAAGGTTAATACAGGGCAGAAGGGAGGAGTCAAATATGTATGTTCTAATATTGCCCTCCAATCTAGACTTAGTTCGTTAAACGATTGCGATTCGAGGTGGTATATGGCGTTGTGGCGTATGTGGCTGATGCCTGGCTGTGTAGTTGGCCGAATCTACTCACGTCTTTATGATAACTGCTCTGTCTGACCTTTAGACCGTTCACGTCACCGACCAATCCCCCGACCAATCCCTAAGACGACCGTTTACACTAAGAATCATCGCTGGTCTCGGCACTTCACGATTGTCACCCAGTTCTTTATCTACGCCATGCTGATGCATGGCCGCGCTTGAAACGCCCTGGCTCATGTCCATGTCTCCCGCTGCCGCCCAAGCCGCTGCGCCCGCCGGCGCACCTTTTGGCTCCCCTACCACAGCACTGTCGTCCTCGCCGACTTATGCTACCTTCGTCGCTCCAGGATCTTCCCACATCCACCAGACTTCGCCTCTACTTACTCAGACACCGCCAACCGTAACTAGAGCGCTGTCTCTGGCCTATCCGTACATCGTCGCTGCCGATCGAGCAGCTGCGTTACTCACCTGGACGTCCAGTGATATCTGGGCCTCGTTCCTCGTCGTAGCAGCCTGGAGTGGAATCGTTCTGCACTGGGAGACTCTTGTACGGTACTGCGGTCATCTTCTAGCCGTTGGAGGGGTGGCGGCATACGTCTACTTCCACAGCGCAGTCGACAAGGAGCAGCGGGAACACCCGACCCTCGATGCCATCGTCCACTCATTAACAACCCTAACTACTCGCCTTGACTTGTTCTTCTCGCCTGTCACGACCCTATCTCTGACTACACGCGATTTGACTCGGTTGCTCTTTACGACATTGTTCTTGTCCCCTCTATACGTCATTCTTACGTTTTATGTTTTAACTCCGCGCATCATCTTACTGCTTGCTGGCGTCTTTGTGCTCACTTACCACTCTCTACCTGCCCGTGTGACCAGGACCATCCTATGGCGGTCACGATCCGCACGTCTAGTCACATTCTATCTGACCGGTCTCGACTTCTCGAGACGGAGACGTTCGCGGTCGATGGGACCCTCGGTGCCGTCAACAGCTCGGCCCACAAGATCATCATCTCATTCTTCTGGTGAGATTGCGACGGCGCCACAGAGTTACTCGGCTTCACTTGTCGGAGATGTTGCGCAGAGCATAAGTCAGCGGCCTTACAACGCCCGTGTGCAGAATGAACATAGTGATGCCGTCAGATTCACTTATGTTGTCTACGAGAATCAGCGCAAATGGCTCGGCATAGGTTGGACATCTAATCTATTGGCATATGAGCGCACGGCATGGACCGACGAGTTTCTGAATGACTGTCCGTCGCCTGATGAGTTTACGTTGCCGGACGCTGAAGGCACCGGTATGCGCTGGAAGTGGGTGGATAATCAATGGCGTCTCGACGAAACCAATGGCGACGAGGAAGGCTGGTTGTATTACGATAACACGTGGAAAAAGCCTTCCAAGGAGGATGCATTTGGCAAGTACACCCGTCGGCGGAGGTGGGTCCGAAATGCAGAACTGGTTGAGGATGAGGAGCTGTTGGCGACCGAGACAGAAGTGTTCGATCACGTTCCGGTTGAGGGGGACAGCGAAGACTACAAGCCCGAAATTGAAAGGAAAGTAGAAGAGAACTCAGCTACTAGTGTTGACCTGCACGTCGCCAATGACAAAGCAATATCTGCCAACGCTAGTCACAGTGTGGCGACTACTGGTCCCAATGCGGGTAGCAGTAGTGCACATGATACATGGCAAGAACTGAAGAAACGAACCATGTTGCGGCATGCTAAGAAGGAAAGTGCTGGAGACGCCAGTGTTTCTAGTGAAGCAGCCAATGAAAAGGACAATTCCACCTGATATTTTTTTTTGTCGGACTGTCGAAGAATTCGCGTATCACCATGAAGCCATAATCTGAAATTGGAGAGTGGCGACGTATTCTACGGAAATTGGGATGCTGTGTGCATAGCCGGGCGTGTCATTGTGGAGGAAGTCAGAAGTCAATGTATCTTAATATTGTAACAAAAATCTTTGTGGTATTTGATGTATGATGAATGCCACTAGTACATAATGTGTATGCAATAATGCACAATCGTTAGATGGCCCATGCATTGCATTTCTGATCTAACATTGCTCTACATGTTTCAATTCGTATATCTATTTGGACTTTCCTGTCTAGATTCCGCGTCGGTGACTGGGTACACAGGATACACCCCGGCCTCCGCATCTTGCAATGTCATGAGAGGAGTCCCGCCGCGGCTAAGATCCTCCTTTCTTTGGATATCTGATCCCCACTTGAACTTGTCCAGTAACTTCGCTGGCAAGGTTCGCTCGATGCTTCCGACCGAATATTTACCAATGACCGGAAGGAATTTGAACCCACTATGTCTGGTTAGTATTCTCGCGCACAACAATGTGACAGGTAGTGACATACTGCCCGCTCCCGCCGGTCGCAATAAAGAGGTTATCAACGCCAGGAAGATAGTCGAACAAGAAATCCTTTGCCGGCGTGTCGTTATACCAACATATTCTGGTCTTCACAAAATCACGCTTTGCAATGTCACGACCAAAGTACTCAGCAAGTCCGTGTCGAAGGCAGTCCTCTGCGTCCTGTGGCAACGTGGTGCGTTGTGGCGGAGTCTCGCCTTGCGAGTACGCAACTTCTGGTGGTTGTGACGATTCGCGCGAACTGGATGATTTATTAACCGTTTGGTAGTTCGTATATCCATAAGAATGCCGCGCGGCTTTGACGACGTGTGACTCAGGATGTGGTGGAAACACATAGAAGCCAGATACGAAGTTGATGTAAATCGGTAGGTGTTTGTATTTGCTGTACTCTTCCTCTGTGAGCTGGATAAAGGCTACTGGCTGGCCAGTCGCCAACATTCTTGATTCGCTAGGGACAAGCGTGTCCGTCCACGCGCCTGCAGCAATTACCGCAAAATCGCATATGAACACGTTGTTGGAATCAAGCTTGACTCCTGTAACAGTGGAGTGATCAGCGGAGTATAGTATTTCATCGACCCTGCTCTTGATAAAAATGGCGCCTAACTCCATGCACTTCCGAAACAGATGCTCTATAGCTTTCGAAGCGTACGCCCATCCAGCATCGTGACTTAAATATCCGGCAAGTCCATCAAGAGGCTTGTCATGTGCCAATTTCAAATACTGGGCAGCGTCCTGTCCCGAATTAAACTGCGTGATAGGCAGGCCCATTTCACTGACATTAGCCAGCGCATCAGCGAGATATTTCGGATTGTCTCGAGGAGTCATACTGAGCAAACCACATGGGTAATAGAACTCTTTGTACTCAGTCTTCCATAATTCCAGTGCCTCGACTACCATATTAGTGTAAACAATGTCGTCGTAATCGGCGCGGACGATCCGAGAGATGTCGACGCTGGATCCGTCAGGAACTGGTGGTGTGGTGCGGTCGAGGATGGTTACGGATGAGTAGCCAGTTGCAAGGAGGAAGTATGCAGTCGATAAGCCAAACTCGCCCGCGCCGACTATCAAAATTCGCGCGTCTTTTGAGGGAGGCGTCATTGTTAGGTGCGTATACAGACTGGTGAGATGGACAAGCAGGTGCAGTTAAGCAAGCCTCTACACCTTTCACGGTTAAATTCTATCCACGGGACCTTCGCAGATTGTTATTTACTTCGCACGTACTCTTATCAGGTCAGCTAAACTCCTAAAGTGCAAATGGCGCCGAGTCCAAGAAATATTGCTTGCAAAACCGCTTGAATTGTTAATGCCTTGCTGAAAGCCGAAGTTTGCTGGTGCCGCCGGAATTATAGAGGATCACTTTATTTGACGAGAATATATAGCCAACAGGCGGAGGTCAGAGAGTGGACGAATAAAGTTAAACTTTAGGATCTGAGCACTTAAATATGCGGAGCGCACACACGATTCCTGTATCGGCATTTCCAGGGAAGGGTGTTCGCTGTCACCGACCCACGTTCGCCAGCTGGCCCAACCTTGGTTGCCAAATGTCTAAAGTCTAAACCCAATCCGGGTGGGGCATAATAATCTACATACAGCAACGCAACATATTTGCTAACTGCTAACTGTTAATGCAGTTAATTTAGTTTCTAACTTTCTATTTGATGTTCATGAATAACAAATACTTGATATTCGTATGAATACGAATAGGGGCCGTCACGGATAGACGAATAACGGATAATCTACGTCGTGCGGATATAGATACGGATAATGATTCTGCGCATATGCGTAAACTAAAATATTGGGTGAGTCCAAGTGAGTTGCGAAATATTCAGTCTCTCCCTAGCATTGTACGAGTTAGAAGAGCTCGTTCAAGACGCCTGTAGTAGAGAAGGACTGTTCAAAGACACTGACTAGGTGCTGGTGATTGCTGTTCGAGGTGGATTGTGGAACTACGGAGAGTATTTCGCTTTCGTCGACGAGGTCAATACTTATTACATTGCAACAATTCTGGATCCTCCATTCAAAGTGTGAGCTCTTGAAGCTGGAGCTTGAGCAGAAAGGAAGCAGCATCTTTTCTAATTGGAGAGACTTTCTGCATCGTCACTATCCCCCTGAAGAGAAGCCGAGTCGCCTTTACATTACCGCCGTCTCACGAAACCCATCCATCCTTCAACAGAGTTGTGGCTTCTGCAAAAGCTCCAGGGGAAGTTAAGGCATGTTTCCGATCTTGATCAGTATTTTGACGACGGCATCATTAGCCTCGCACATAACAACGCTAATGAGAACTGGCTCTTTGAGTGGTGGACCGCCCATAAAGGCGACTATACCCAAGAGATACTCGAGATTTCTTGCCGCTTTTTCTTTTTTGTTTTGGTGTTGTAGCATTTGGTTTCGCTTTCGTTGCTGCCTTTGTTATTTATTCTGGCATATAAGGCTCTCGTTTGTCCTGTTTTTATTAGTTATATGCAAATATATTCTGGAACAAAAGCTCGGCTACAGAGTTTTCCTAATTGTGCTTTTGGTTCCGCCATAGCGGTCAATACATATTCATTCATTCGCAAGAAGGATTTAGTATAGGGTAATCAGTAGATCAAATGTACGGACGGACTCTGTGTTAACCGAGTACTGAATAACGCTAGCTAACTCAAATGAATAGATCGAGCTTTTCGAAGAAATACTGTCCCTCTAATCTTATTGATGCTGGATAGATGAGGTTTGAAGTTCAATCGAGTGGTCAATATGGTCAGAGAATCGTAGGATCATTCTCTTTCCATGGTCTCGGGCTCCAAACCAAAAGCGACTGAGCAAAAGGTTAAGATAACGTGAGCCATATCCGTGGATACTGCGGATATCCTATACCACCAATATGGATACGGAGAAAGCCTTAATATCTGGATATGGATACAGGCATAGCTGTACCTGGATACGGATGAGCAAAAATTGGCCTGCATATTATCCGTGCCGATCCTTAAATACGAGTAATTGAAGATTTCTTACTTGCTAATGCGAATAGAATGGGATATTCGTGAAATTTTGCCCACAAACTGAATTCCATGTCAATTCAACGAGCTAGACAGTGTCATAATTAGCAACTGTCAGCGTTAAAGCAACTACTGGACTAGCGTCTTGTCCAAATTACACATAAATCTCGATATCGCATTTGACACATTTCAGTTTCGCAACTGCGGACCAGGAGACTTTATTCAATGAACACCGCTGGCTGATTAATTTAACACTATTAAAAAATTACGGTTTAGGGATTATTGCTGCGGGTAACGGAGGATATTAAAAATGATCCATCCAACTCATAAATATTCTTTAAAAAATGCTGAAAGCTTTGGCGTGTTTTGGATTGGCTATCTTTGTCTATGTCGGGGCCGTGATGAGGATCATGTGGAATCTGGTCATCAACTTTAGGAGACCGTACCGTGACAGCGTGACAGTAACATTTCTCAGCACTACAGGTGTCATGGCGACGTCTTTTGGTGAGATTTTGTTAAAACCCTGGTGCCATCATGTCACGGACAGATATCCTTAGTCTGATCATACCCAATCGAATCCCTTAGCAGCAAGGAAAACTTTATCAGATTGCAGGTATTGTAATGACATGCCCAGAGGGCTCCTCTTTCTTATATCACGACCGTGATGCTCTACCAAAAGACTGCAACAGCCAGAATTCTGCAGATAACCGTGTGGCTATAGAGTCAGTTCGAGAGCGACCAATAGTAATACGGTATTGACTCTTCGAGCCTATTCCTGCTTGTCCAGTTGCGATTTATCGACGGATGGTCAATGTTCGACTTTAGGATTGTCAGCTGAGCTGTTTGATATCTGACAGCCAATCGTGTCGCCATTCTGTATCCGTAAATGCAGACTCCCCCTGATTGCACACAAAATTTTCAATACGTAGGCCACGAATTTTTTCTCCGCATTCCGGACTCGATTCTGGCGGGCCCACATCTTCCAGACAGGAAATACCGAAACCAAGTCCCCGAAAAGGTCAAATTCACGTCTATTTCTCCAATTTCGTGACGTCACGACTTCGTGTGCTTATTTGCTTGGACGTGTCAACTCCTGTTGTACTCGTCATTTTCTCTCAGAAAATAATCCTACAGGAACCTTATGGCATGTTAGCTACCTTATGAAGATGAGGCAGACTGCGACGCGCTGGGGTTTCCGTGCGTAGGGAATCGCGTCCTGTTCAAAGTTGGATGCTTGTGGTGCTTTAGGACTGGTTCAGCATTATCTAAATCCCCCTTGGCACAATTATTTACATGGACGTGTTCGGCATTGTGCCTTCTGTGTGCTCGCGATGTAGCCTGCATAACTGCTCTTGGACGTCGTTCTCAAACGAGAGCACCGAAGGCCACGCGTGATACTGTGGCATACGACGGCCGATGTTGAGATGTATTTGTTGATGATCCGCACAGGCCGTCCAATTCTAGACTTTAAGGACTTAGGGCCTGATTCTTTTTTTTAATGGCCTTCCCATTTACTTTTTCAAATGGAGCTTCATTTCGGGTCAGGGTTTCCCTCTTTTTAAATGCGAGCTCCATTTAGGGGCGGGCCATTTTTTTCCTTCTAATGGAGCTCCCATTTTAGCTCCATTTAAATTTAAAATGGAGCTGCCATTTGAATCTGCACGTGATCCGGGTCAGTCACGAAAGTTACTCTTTAAAAGAAAAATAAATTTGGGAGAGCCTACAAGCGCGTAACGCGACGCGGCGACGCCAGTAATTTATAAAGGCTCTACACGCTAATTTTGTCCCTCTGATTTCTCTTTCGTATCAATATTGATTTGATATTTTGAAATAGCCCCTACTAATAAGAGAAGCCGCCCTGAGATTATACCGCCTTCACAGTTTATAGAGCCTCTAGAAGAAGATACAATTACTGTCTCTTCCCTTCCCCGGTCACTGCCACTAGAAGAGCGGCAATATGTGTACCATCCAAAGCTGCTAGACAATCTTTAAGCCAGGGGTAAAATCGATGGTCGTCAGAGATTCGAGATGCAAGGGGAGTATTAAACATCAGGGAGTTTGACAAAGGCGGGGTAAAGAATTAGCAGCGATCCAGAACTTCATGAAATGATCTACTAGCAGTTAGCTAAGCTCTGGTTTCAAATCCATTATAGGTAGCTTACTCGCTGAATACCCTGTTTCCAACAAAGTAGCGTTCCATAGTATCTCTTTGTGAAGCTGGCCGGGAGATGATATGGAGGAAGATTGCTAGTTTCAGCTCCACTGAAAACATGCATCGAGGCTCTCAACTAAGTCTGGTTTACAAGCCATTTTGTTAGGGAAAAAAAGGTATCTCGAGACATCCTTAAGGCACTCTTAATGCGTTCAGGATGGCCACAGTTAAGTTGCTGGTCCAGATACCCTTGCCCCGCGTTCTTATTCAAATCCCTCCTCCGCTGTGGCCATTTGTTTAACCCCCCGTTTCCCCCCTCCCTTTGTAAGGACTACAATATAATCGTAAGGAAGAGGTCGTCGAATAAATCGTCTTCGATATCGATTTCCTGTTGGGAGCGCATTGTAGGGCGTGCTACTATGTAGAGTGGTCAGAATGGTGGTGCTTCGGTAGGGTGGGTTAGCGTAAATGGAGTTGAAATGGACGTCAGACCTCCATTAGCTTTTTGTATGGGAAAAGAGTGACCTTCATTTTCAACTCCATTTACGCTAGTAAAATGGGAGCTCCATGAACGCTACTGATTCTTTTTGGGTATAATGGGAGTACCATTAGAAGGGGCGATTCTTTTTTTTTTGGCACTTAAATGGGAGGACCATTAAAAAAAAGAATTAGGCCCTTAGATTACTCGACTATTTACACCTGCCAGCCAAAGTGTTAGGCAATATAGAGACTCAGAACGGGTACTACAACGGACGTGCATGCCTATTGCACAAGCAACTTTGTTCCTGTTCTCACAATTTGTTTATGCAGCAATTAGATTAACGAACCGGGCCTGATGCTAGTGACTCTCTCTAATTGTCCCAGAAGCTCTTCTTGAAAATATGTGCTCTGAATCCAGGCACTATCCCGTTGCTCGACATGTTGTTCGCGACAATGAAGTTCAGGCGACGACGTGCAGATCCGCCCCCGCTTGTGTTCGGACTCCGGACTCCTAAGCTCGGATAAGTACGGCCAACTGCACTTAATTGCTATTGAGTAAACTCAGTGGAAGTGCCTAAGAGTAGTGCTGTCACTTTATTTCTCCAAATATCGACCGTACCTAAAGACTTCATTTTTGACGATTTTGTTTGAGATAACAATATCTCAAATACTCCGGCCATTGTAACTATATACATTATGGGCTGAGAAAACTAGGGCGCGGAAGAAAGAAAGAAGAAACAAGACAAAAGAAAGGAAAGTGGCCAAAAAATCAAAAACACCTCAAAAGCCGACGGCCCACGTCAAACACAACATCGGAGGACCGGTTTCAAATTGACGCGCCGGCTAACCGAGTTAAACGCGATTGGGTTTTCGCAACTAAGAATCCACTCTCAGAAACATCGCGCTCATGGTATAACCATTGCTATCATCAAGGATTATTAGGTTTGGTAATTGGTACCGAGGACTCTAGGAGATTTGTGCTCGGTACGCTAGGTACGACGCCTGATGGCATTTTTGATATTGTTGCAAAAAAAATTAGGATTTAACAAGCATGCAGAGAATATCAAACTTACGGATCCGCTACTTGTCCCATTGCGCGGGTCCTACGGTGATCTTCTCGACCTCATTAAGCAGCGCTTTTCAGTCCATTGAAATGAACTTTTGTGACCCATCACTGCCAGGACAATTAGTCGAAGGTTGAAGGAAGCAAATGTGCCGTTTTAACGGACAGCCCATCAACAACGCGTCGACAAAGTCAGGAGATCTCACACGGTGGGTTCCTGTCAGTCATAAAAATCGCATGTAGTTTTTGTATTGGCGCTCGCCACGGCAATGTAATTGGAATTTCCACAATTTTACGAGTTTGGCAAATTCGGCGCTACGGAAACCATCCAGTGAATAGTTATCGAGGCTAGGCATCCGAAATGTATGCGGTGCCTGACAACGAAGCCGCGCTCTGAATCTTAACGGCACTTGTCGAGTAGCAGGACGATGACTTGATTCGCAACGCAGGTCGTGAGCGTGCAATCAATTGCGTTCATGCCTCTGCCAATGAACTCAAGGCTCTCGAGCTTCCTATCCAACTAACTATATGTTGACGGTACTCGTTATTTTGAATTCCCCGTTTTGACACCCTGTGACCGACCATTTTCAAGTCATCTATTGAAACACTAACCTGCGGAAAATTCACGACGCGACTGCAGCTGGAACTGCACAGAACCTACTTTGCCCACCTGATGAAGCCGCGCTATTCCCCTTGCAAATCCTGCAACGAACTAACAAAGGGCCCTATCAAACTCTAGGTCCTCACATACATGGGCCGCCGTACATGCAGCTTTTCAAGCGGCTCAAGATGAGACTTCTGTGAAAGGTTACCGTCCGGGAGTTCATTAATAAATAAGCTAACGTAGGGTATGGGGCTTTGACACTTATGGGGCTTTGACCCGGCTACCAGCAGTCTTCTAACTAGAACACGTCTTTTTTCCAGCAATGGGATACCGAAGAAGCAAAACAGCCATGGATCGTGAGAGCAGATTCAAATGGCTCTACTGGCCTTGCAAAATAATGAGTGTAGCCGTATTAATGCTGCTGCTGCTCAATTCCATGTTGATCGATCCACCCTTCGACGGGCGTCTCAGGAGGCAAATCCCAGTCTCAAGCTGCTGAAACAGATGGGTCGACTAATTGGTTTGGTGCATTTGAGGTGCAGTTTTCGGAAAAGAATATGAACCTTGTAATGTATTCAACATGGATGAAACAGGTTACGGCATCGGAACAAGTCAATCAAACAAGGTTATCATCAATACTTTCCAGAAAAGCCAGTCAAAGGTTATTCCAGGGCGCCGGGAATGGGTGATAGCCATTGAATACATTTCAGCAGATAACAAAGCGCTATCGCCTTTGATCATCTTCAAGGGTTTATACACCAATACCAACTGGGTGGTGCCTGATATTCCGCCAAGCTGGAGATTCTCTGCTAGCAAAAGTGGTTGGACATCTGATAACCATTCCGCCCAGATTTTTGAGCCAGAAACTCGAGAACATGCTGGATCTAAGCCTCGGCTCCTGATTGCCGATGGCCATAGCAGCCATATTACTGCCCCGTTCATTGCCTACTGTATGGAAAACAATATCGACCTTATGATACTTCCACCTCATTGCTCGCATGTTCTGCAACTACTGGATATCTCGGTGTTTGGTCCATTGAATGACAGCCCTTGGCAGGGAGACTGATGCCATTACCAGGGTAGGAGGAATTGGCCGGATTAAGCACTATGAGTGGGTCCAGATGTACAGACGAGGAAGGGATAAGGCAATTACAGCACGTAATATCCAGAGTGCTTGGAGAGGGGCTGGCCTGTTTCCATATAACCCAAAAAAAGTGATCCGTCCTCTGCCAGAGCCACCTCAAGCCATACAACAAGACCCACAAACACCTGAGTATCGAGGGATCTCAATTGTTCCTTGTTGAAGAGCTCTCCCCCAGATGGAACCGAGCCCTGAGAATCAATTATGCGCAACCAAATGGAAGATGCTGCAGAGATTCTTCAAGCCCGGAAGGTTCGCAGGAGGGGTAAAAGAGTTCAATTAGAGGGGAAATTCTTGTTCAGTACTGAGGAGGTTTTAAAAATTGCGGAGGATGCTACGAAGAAACAGGTCACAAAACGGCCTCGTGGGCGCCCACGCAAGCGCAAATTGAGGAAATTGAGCAAACAATTGTAAGAGAAGACACTGAGGAATCATCTGCATCTTGTAATTCTTCTATAGAGGATTAGTTGTTTTGTATAATGCACCGTAAATTGGAAGACTGGTGGTAGCCGGGTCAAAGCCCCACACCCTACTTTAACGCATTAGCGACTTTTACCGCAGGCCTCAGGGATTGAAATGACTTGTACATTGTCTCAAATACTTTCGCTTTTGAACACATTATACAAATGCTTTGATCATCTGTCCGCCAGCGGCTATGTTCGAGGTTGGGTGCATGGAGTCAATGGTGTATGTAGCGTGCAGTACTCAAGGTTGGTTGATCTACGAGAACTGCGGCAAAGTCCGTGCTCGATATCGCTGTACAACTCATCCGCATGGACAAGTTTGTCCATTGCATTCTCTTGGACCGTGAGAAAAAATATCAACGTTAGGCTTCGAAAATCGTATTGGGGGACCTTTGTGTGGAAGTGTGTCTCACTTCGTATGAAGACGCCGATATCGGTATAGTAATATTAAACATGAGTCGGCAAACAACGAATGCTCCGATTCAGCATGATCCAAGCTCTCAGATTCTTCCGCATAATGCCCTTCTTGCTGAGCAATCGTGGATACAAGTCGCCCAGCTAGTTCCAGTGGGATTCTACTATCCAGCGAGCGGCCTGGTCGGTGTGGTCAACAGAACCGTGAAGTCGTGCCACTAAATGTCGGTTAGAGTTGGTCGGCCCAGTTTCTCCGCATCCTGCCGTCTTGGTCTGGTTGTAAGCATTGACAACAAAAGATGCAAATCCCGGAGTTAATGAAGCTAGCAATGGTCGGCATCGTCTTTCGCATGTCCGGTAGATTTCGTACGACGTGCCGGCAAAATTGTGGTCAGGTTCTTTCAAAGGATCCTCGTCTGCGCAGATCAGCGCAGACCTCCAGAGGCTCGCCCCCCCTTACGGTCCAATTAGGAACTCGTTGCAGTACGGGGTTTTTGAGGTTGCAAGGGGTTTTCGATGTTCGGGCGGAAGCCCCAGTAACGGGCGATGTTGTGCCATATGGAAGCATACTGCCTTGGCAAATTATCGCCCACCAATTGTAATACCATACTGACATCCACATTAAGGTGGTCTGTTGATGCCGGTGTAAACAACAAGTTGTTACTGGATCCATTTTAGTCCCACTGTGATCGGGAGAGCGGTGATAATTGATGCTCAGGATATGTGCCTCGCATTGAACACGTCGTTTACTCACGAAAATATTATCCACAAGCTACTCGGATTTAATGAATTTTTTTGTAGCCTAACTCCTTTGTGGAGAGTTGCAATCAATGCCAAAAAAGTAATGGTTGGATTAAGTCCTTAAAAATATAGCGATATTAGGAAGTGTGCCAAGCTGTTGTCAGACAGAGAACGAGGGGTTGGCGAGAATATGTAGGAGGACGAGGTAAAGTATTGGCAAATAAAGTCTCAAGAGCGATTAACCCGACTATCCATTATATATACAAGATATTCAGTCCACGTGCTTCATATTAAGTCGTGACTTCTTGCGAGATATGACTTTTGTAAAGTTGATTACTCCACTCCTTAGAAATATCCAGGTCGATTTTGCTTATCCTTATCCATATCCGCATCCGCATCCGTATCCGCATCCGTGTAAAATGCATCCGTATTAAGATAAATTGGCTTTATCCGAATTATCCGTGGATATATGACTAATCAATATAGGACTTAATTGGAATGAAAGCCTCTATGATCCAGCAGTCAATAAGAAGGCACTGTAATTCGTCGCAATGCTCTATTGTATCTATCCATTAGAGGGGTTTAGCAACCATTTTTTTAAGTATCATAGCGGCGACTCCTGCCCATAGAGACCCTAACCCTTATGAAGCTTGAGTTACGAAACTGCAATTTTGACGTTTAGCACCTGTAAATTATCCGGCAATTGCAAGAAATCCCGAGCAAGCTCGCGCCATTTGCGGATACTCTCATTTATGGGCATTCCACCCCTCAAACAGCCAGTTCTCAGGCGGATAATGGCGATGAAAAAGTCTCTCAATTGAACCATGAGAAAAGACGCTGCCACGTTGTCCTCAAGCTCCTGCTTTAAGAGTTCACATTTGAACCGAGGATCCAGAATTAAGTACTGACTTCGGCCCAAAAGCAAAGTACTTTTCGTACTTCCCTAATCCAGCAGGCACAGCGCTCACCAACACTTATCAGTGCCCTCCAGCAATCCTTCCATATTAGAGGCATCTAAAAGAGATTCTCTAATTCGTAGTATAATGCCATCGAAATACTAAGCTGAGGCTTACTTAGGGTGCGAACCCAATCGGATGAACTCGTCAAATTTACTTAGTATATCGCGTAGTTGACGAAGTTGGTGCCAATCCTCAGCTGTCCAAGCGGGCAGGCAGATTAATTCGACATCCATAAAGGGGCAATCTGTTTGTATGAATCTAGACTTTCCTTCAACATCTGATATTTGGACTTCCACCGGGTGCTGACATCATACTGGATTATACTTTCACGAATTTCCTCCATCATAGGAATGGTTGGCGAGAAAGAGAGAAGGCTCTCAGCATCAATTGCAATGACTTTTGACGCAGATTTGTCATAAGATATATCTTCTGAGGCACACATCAAAGTGAGGACAAAGAACGAGAATGTAAACAAACGTTCGTCAGAGTCGCATTACTATCAGTACCCAAATTCATTACATAATAATCAGGAGGCTTGGCTCTAGTAGGGCTTTTGAGTATTATGCAGGTCAAGATTGGAATCCATTGTATCGAAACCTAAGAAATATTCCGGATGGATATGTGGACTAGGGTCTGGTCGAAGTATTGACGTTTAAACGAAAGGTAATTGTAGGTCTATATAGAAGTGCTAAAACAAAACCCCTCAAATGAGGATATACAACGTCGATAACTCTTTCTCAATTCACTTAATACGACGTTAAACTCTCGGAAGTGAAGGTTCCAGTGCGCTAAAGCACAAATAAGCACCCCCTGACATGACACTCCCCCGGCTGCACGATCACAACAACCAAGTCACAGTGCTTGATCTTCTAATTCGCATTTGACCAACCAATGTTCCTCCTGTCATTCCTAAATTCGCATTCAGCCAACCGACCAATGCACCTCCTGCCATCAGAGGTACAATGTCACTCGACCCTTCGTTGCTTGTCCAATCGATTTTCGTTGACTCAGCGCATGGTCTGAACTGTACCCTTGCCGATCGTCGTCTCACTCCAACGCGTCATCGCGGAGCAAATGCATTTCTGGCAGGTTTGCTCAACAAGCATTGATTGCACATTCCTGGCCGTCCCTTAATTATCCGAGCCGAAGACTTCGAGATGCGTGCGGCGCCTGAGCCGCGCGGAACACTATCGTCTTCACGCAAACCACACGCCGAGCAATACGAATGTGACTCTGGATTCAGAGCACACACTTTCAACAATATGCCGAGCACGATATATTGAGAGCTGTTTCCTAGCAACATGCAGTCACCATCAGTCATTGCTCAAGTGCCCTGTGAACTCCGAATGGCCACGTTGGCTGTGGCGGTTGCCATAGACAGTGGAGTATCTCATCGGTCCAGATTTGCCACTTCACACGCGTGAATGCTAGAGATGTGAGCAGACAGCCACTGATCAATGCTCAACACGATATTGCTCAGACTAAAGGCTCGGACCATCGGTAATTCGACATACTCCAAGACCGGGCAACAGCCGCGGGCGCGAATCGTGTTCTCGTCGTAACTATGTGTTGATTAAATCGAATAGTAGGAGACCAACTCTCCTACCATGAAAATCCATTTATCTCTAATTCGATTACGACGCAGAGGCAAGACTCCAGATACTGCAGATACTGACGAGAGCCCGGCCTTTGGCTGCGGGCAACATCATGCATTGCGTGGAGCATCGTGTGTCGGAGTATGGCACGAAGTCTGGTGATCGGATAGATGTACAGCGTGAGATAAATTACTGGATAGAACTGGTACAGCAAGGATACATGTAACTTTGGGAATGAAGACAAGTGAGAACACTTGAGGAATATACTCTGTTGCACGTTAAATAGAAAGGCTTCATAGTCAATGACAATATCTTGAATTACGATGTAAGTTTCCTAACAAGGGTCGTTATTTTCAAAAGCTTGCACGCGACGACCAGAACTAATCTGCCTGGCATATTCAGGTAGGGGTGGACACGAATGGCCAATATATTCGCATTCATACGTTGAATATTCGTACGAATGCGAATATTTGGAAATTTCTTGCCTACGAATGCGAATAAAAAAAGTTATTCATAATTATTCGCAATATTCGCACATATTAATAAATACATTAAAAATCTTTATCGTCGGCATACATATCCCTTAACAAAACAAAGCTTCCTCATGGTGTCCGCACTTAAGGAGTCTACGTGGGCCAAGCAAATCCGTTCCGCTGTTGAACAGTCTCTCGACTGCTACTTCTGATGCAGGAATCGCTAGTTAGTCTGGGTTGGTGAAACCCTGCGAATATACGAATATTATTCGCATTAGAATTCGCAGCTGGCATTTTATTTGCAGCGAATAAAAAGCTCAAGCTGCGAATTGCGAATGCGAATGCGAATAGAGAAAACTGTATTCGCGTCCACCCCTATATTCAGGGGTAATATCCAAAGTGCAGACTTTTCTGCAGTCGAATTTGATGAGCGCATTCCGGGCTACCTCATTTCCATATAGCGTAGTCTTAGCATTTTACAGGACTAGGGAATCTGTCTGAGTCGTGAAAAGCTAACAACGAGAAATATTGTATGACGGTGAAATTCGAACTCCCCGAGGGAGCATGCCCTTTTCAGAGATGTCTGTTCCTTAGGAGAGCACCATGACTGATAGAACAATCTAGTAAGGTATCCGCATGCTAACTGTCCTATCTATATTCGAATATGATGCAGAGCAAGACGACCCGGTTGGGACATGTCGACGTTAGAGTAGATTATTAACTTGATACAATTGGTGACGAACTCGGCATTTGGGAACAGTCGAGTCCACGCATGGCAAGGAGCACCTGGTACGTGTCAATTAGGAACGGCGCCACAGAGACTCGAGCGAGATACATGCAATGAGCACGGCACGAGGTGTTTCTAGGCTATTGTGGTTGCGAAGGTATACGTGAGGAATTTAAATGAGAATTGGTACACCATGGCATGGGTACACGTATGGTAAGCTGAGCATATGTGACTGCAGCCGAACATGGCGGCCGTGTGTGAGAAGACTCAAAGGATATATAATGGTCCGTCCCTCATTTCTGATTATTGCTGGCGACAAGAATAATCATTGATTATCAAACATATCTCCTGGACTCCAAAGCATTAGCAACTGTATCTCCTGACAAGACTCTTATTTTCCAAGCTCGTACTTGTGGATACTTGTGGAGGTCCGACGTAGTGTCATATCCGCAGCGTAGTTGCCGATTACTATTCCGGCAACGATACAGTATTGTCAGCCTCAAAATCTCGTCTATAAAACTACAATATAAATATCAGGGGTTGTGATCTTAGCCTCCATAGTATCTGCATATAGTCAACTATATCTATCGGCAGAAATCCCGATAACTAAGAGTACATATTCAAGGGTCATCTCATGATAGGAGAATATCAATTTAGGGGTGGACACGAATAACGAAATTTATTCGTATTCGTACGAATATAGTACGAATAATTGAACTTTCTGCTTACTAATTGCGAATACAAATAAAATAAATTTATTCGTAAATTATTCGTAAGATTCGTAATATTTGGGACTAACGACTAACGCTACATTGCAAATCAAAGCTCCTAGGCATCCTCCTCATTATGTTCCATAGTGACGGACTCATTTACTGTCACAACCCCACTTTCAAAGTAACGGTCAAAATCCGATAAATGCTTTTTCTGAGGTTGCAACTTGTCCAAAACACGGGCTTCAATGCTTTGCGTTCTGGCGGCCGGTTACTCTTGCGACGCAGAAGGCTGAACTGTTGTTAGCGGATATTTCTGATGCAGTATTTCCCCTGTTGTTAGCGGATATTTCTGATGCAGTATTTCCTTCAGGTGACCAATAACAGTCGCGGCGACTGGTTCTCCTAATTCCTTCTCCAATAGCAATGCTTTGCATCGTGGATCTGTCAGGAACCCGATACTGAGGGTTTCGTACCTTCGGCCTTCGGCGAGCTCCGAGGCTCCACCGAGTCTAGGTGGACACGTTGTCTGAGGATGAAAAGTTTTGCTTATTTGTTTTGTAATCAGTTGATTGTTATTGGTTGTAGAGGCTCGGACGGGGCCGAGGGAAGGAGTAATAAGAAACGCTCGTTCCCCGTCCGGGTCCTCATAGATAATATTCTAAAATATATCGGCATAAGCCACAAGCTTTCTCGTCCATATAGTATTCAGGGTCGGATCCAACAGCAGAGCTATGTAATATGCATCTTGTGCATCCATGAAGTCATAATATTTCTGGTACTTCTTCAGGCCAACTGATACAGCCAGCGAAATATCTGATCCAAGTCTAAGAATTCTCCTTGTCGAGAAGCAGCGTCATTTAGCATCTCTTGCAACTCATAGTATATGGGTATTGCGAGACTGATCTGTGGCTCACGTTTCGAAACCGTAAGAGTGAATTCGTCAAAATTTGCCTGGACGGTTTCGATTTCTTGAAGGCGGCCCCAATCCTCTGTCGTAAATGGTGGAAGATAGCGATAGTGCTCGATCCACTTCCTTATCTGCTGCTTTGCCTCCAGTGCGTCTCGGAGCATTCGATGGATGGAATTCCAACGGGTATCCACGTCATACTCTATGAACTTCTCTTTCAATCTATTTGCTTGGCATATAATCGTCCACTGTTGCTTTCGCTGTGGTGTGCTTGCTATCCAGAGAGCCATAATTCGAAGTCGGGACAGCGCCGAATGGGATCCAATCTGCTGGTTTGCTTGTATAAGGTCACAAGCGTCCACCCCTGTCTTGCGATCGCCTGCCTTCAAAGCGGAAAGAATGTCGCTGACAATTAGATTCAGTACATGTGCCAAACACCGGACATAACTGTCAACGCCTTGAAGTGTAATCGCTCGGAATAAACAGCAGCTGTGTCATCTATTGGAGGCGGTCCCTGTAGACGGAAGTATAGTTCGGACATTAGAGCTTCGTTGTTTACAGCATTGTCTGCCGTAATTGTAAGAACCTTGCAACCGATTTGGAGCTCTGCCAAGGTTTTCTGCAACAGCTCTGCCATAGTCGAGACTTCTTCGAAATCCGATCCTCCGGTTCTGCCTCGTTGTCACTGCCATCATTGAGGAGGCGATAGTCATTCTGTGAGAGCGCTGAGGACGGTCAAAGAAGCCTTCGGACCAGTCATCCATAACGCTGACGGAAGAGGTCTCACAATCACTATGGGACATGTTGTTATGGAGAGGGATATCCTCCAATGTTAACAAAAAAAGACGCGTCGTGACGCGTCGGAGCAACGCGTCATTTAAAGTTTGACTAATTATTAGCGTCTTGGCAAACTGCGAATATTATTCGTTACTCGTATTCGCATGTTGCGAATAAACGGAAGTCATACGAATACGAGTAGCGAATACGAATAAGGAAAGTTTTATTCGTGTCCACCCCTAAATTATCAATCATCCGCCCGATTCGATCGTCGGTCGGCCATGTTCTAGAACACTCCGTAGAGCACCACGTCGTGGAGACGACCACAAAGTTCCACAGTTCCAACACAGTTCCACTGGCGAGCGCTCCGGTCGATCTTACGCAGATCCAACAGATGTTGGCCTATTTTGACATGTACCATACAAATACTGTTAACATCATGACTTTGCATTCAAAGCCCATAATCAAAAGAAGCAGTGATTTGGATTTGAATTTGGATTTTGTTCCATTCAGGCTATGCGGGCCAGCACTTGGAAATCAGCGATATTGCAATGAACAAAGGTCCTAGATGGCTTACACGTGATCGAATCACATGATTTTTATCGATACGAAATTACGAATACTATGATATATCAAGGCAGATCCTGCCGATATAGTATTCGTATTGAAAAAAGTCGCCGATATCGTATCGTCAACAGCCCTATGGCATCTGAATAGATTCGGAGTGGCATAGAAATATGTAACTGTTGAGCAATATATTCATAATTTGTTCGTGGAGATTCGCAATGTATTTGCAATGCCCGACAAGTTTGAAAACCGTTTGAACACATCTCTCTATTGACATCGAAAATAAGATTTCTCATTTGCTCTCTTTCAGTCGCAGTCAGAAAGAAAGTATGTACCATCCCGTCCCAGACACACGTAGAATTCTTTCTCGTCTTCCGTCATTCCTCAGTACATACATGTATCTGATCATATTCGGCTATAGTACAGATTAGTGTGGAATAATAATGCAGGTCTAGTAAAATCGCTTAACTGAACAGGCTTGAACAGGCTCCCACAGCCCTACGCATTCCAAATCAGTCACAAGCAAACAATAGTTCATTAATCAAGAGTGTGAAATCTACACCTCAATCGCACATTAATTACCAGACACATAACCAACCTAGCAATCTCGGCAATTCATAAAAATTAATTAAGTAATCCAGATTTCCTGTCAGTTAGACGGTTACGAGAGCCAAGTAAACTTGAGTAAAGCAACAATTGACGGATCTGCTACGGCGCCATTCATAGCATAAGGATGTACAATTGAGTAGCCTACGAATATATGCATATTAGAATCAAACACAAGATGTGGCCCCGCAAAGTCTGTCAACCTACCTTCCTTGTGATTTCCAATCCTGCATGCCCACCAAGCAGAAGGATCATTACGGTTCAGTATTCCATCATTATGAAAAAATTTAATCCGAATAAAGGCGAGCTCACTTGCAATGTCATATACCCATGCGGCGTTCCATATTGGACTTGGCCCTTTCAAAGTTTTGGTCCTATGCGTCGTCTGCTTTACTACTTTACCGGATGAAGGTATCCCTGGCTTGTCCAAATATTTCTCTGGCACCGATGCAGCAATTAACTGCACTTTAGCATATGGCCTGAAATCTTGCGGTTCTTCTACCTCCCCATTAGCTGGCAACGGCAAGTTCTGGGCGCCCAACAATTCCACGCTAAGCTTTCCAGTACGCTTACGAGGCATTGGTTGATTTGACATCAAGTGAGACGCGTGCGACTTTCTTTCACCAATTTTGTCGCGAATCTGCTCGCGGAAACGGCCATGGATATTGAGGCTTTCCTTCATCCTATCCGCCAATTGCCGCATCTGGACGCCAAGACTTGCCTCAGCTGTAATAGAATCTCCCACTTGACTGCCTGGCTTCAGCACATAACCTCCAGTGCCTTCAAACAAAGCCTGATTTAGCATATTGGATTTGTCGACTTTCTGCCAGTTAAGTGCAACAATTTGAGCCCCATAAGCCCAGTAAACGGGCGCAAGCGGATTTGAAGAATTGAATCGATAGCCATTTGGGTAAATCCTCATTAGGTATGAAGCGTTATGTAAAATCACTCCTCGAGGCGTAAGATCCTCATGATGAATTTCGGAGGTCGCGTTAGTAACTTCTCTCGGGGGCTCTCCGTCGTCCTGTTTGTCTCTGCTGTCTGCAAGGAGCGGCTTATTCTCCATCTTGGAAAACATTCGCTCGGAAACATTGTGGATGTGATTGAATTCAAGAGAAACTGCGATCACTAAGCATAGATTCAAGAATCAAATTTTAATTTTCTTATCACCTACATTTGTGATACAAATTCTCAAAGGGCCTGGGGACAGCATAAATTCCCAGATTACCAAGTCTTGGGTTGATATCGTTCGAGATCACTTTTTTGACTTCCTGTTCACCTTGCACTGTCTCCGCATTGTCTGGCAGAGGACCGGTTCCAGAATCTGAAGATGCAGTGCTCAGAGAATCTGTATCCGAATGGTTTTGCTCGTCGCCGCTAGCGACTTTCTCATTGTCCTTCGAAACGGCTCGGCCGACTTCAGCATCATTCTCGTTCTCATCTTCGTGCGGCTTGGTCTACTCCGTTTAGTCAGGTACCGCTCGGCAGATGAAGCGTCACACCTTTGCCAATACTGACCATGATTAAGATCTTGTACTTCAAGTCATCGAGAGAGGGAAGAGCTCGAAGCGGATTCAACGGTTTGTCCAATAGCATATCCCCGAATTCTT
This sequence comes from Lipomyces orientalis, assembly GCA_030568275.1. Lineage (NCBI taxonomy): Eukaryota > Fungi > Ascomycota > Lipomycetes > Lipomycetales > Lipomycetaceae > Lipomyces > Lipomyces orientalis. The sequence goes on from JAJLTP010000008.1 coordinate 228,097, forward strand.
CTAACATGATGTCGACCATAGTGCCTTGCTGCTCGTAATCGCAGTGACTCTCTAGCGACACAAGCAACGGAAATGGTGAGGACTTGAAGGCATAGTTGGCAATCGCTTTGCACACCTCGAGTGATTGTAAGCGATTATAAATTAAAAGGCTTTACAGTCACGTCAGATAAGGGAAAAGGTACGTACGTCACGCAAATGAATCGGCTCTACTAGGGTCCACCCATGAACGACCTTAGGCTGACCATTCGCGCCATTCCAAACGTCAATTTCTAGACAGCGGCAGCCTCGCAGAAGGGCATTAACATAACCTTCAATCGAAGCCTTCCCCGAGAGCTGACTTCCTCCGGTCAGGTATGTGTTGTGAGAAGACCTGAATCCCGCCAGCCGCTAATTAGCGTATTGCAGACGTATAATCAGCAAGTCATGCTTGGCGCGTACGAGATAAAATAATGATTAAATGGCCAAGTCGAATCAATCTGCTCCACCTGCTTTTTGGGCTCGTGCACGAGGGACGAGATGAACTGATCGAAAGCCTTCAGAGCATTAGATCGCGCGGTCTATACTCCAGAAAGGAATACACACGATTCCGGATGTATTGTCATAGATTTTCGTTAGGAGTGCCTTGAAGTCGGAATCGGTGATGTCGACTGACAACTGAGGCTGATGCTCGGGAGTGACAACAGCAATCTCAGGATGATTTGATCCAGGCTTGACTTGAGTAAACATAACAGTTCGTCGACTCTGACAGAAACAAATGTCAAAAGATAGAAAAAGAAAACCGGGGACCCCGGGGACTAATAACTGCTCCTATGCAATATCGGCGATTGTTGCTATACCTGGCGCAGGCGTGCGCACGTGAAATGCATCTAGTGCGCGTAGGGCACGCTGCCGTTGTATACCTGTGTTAATGGTGGCCACGGTGGCCACGGTGGCCACCGAGCATTAGGTTGACCGACACTGTGCGAGGGCCTGTTCGTAATCAAAATCATGAACAGCCGACCCATTCACCAATGAAACAGGGTTCACACAATAGCTAGCCTGTCTACTATCTTTTTCAGTCAAAAATAGAAATAAGGAAAAGCAATGCCGTAAACATGTTTACGAATCAGTCGACCATGCAATTAAGCCAACTACGTGTCGACTGAGATATGGTTGCACGCGGTGCGCAGCTCACATTCTGATTGTAGTTACCGGCCACTGAAAATAATGGCAATTACAGAAAAATTTATAATGAAGATCGATAGCTGGTCCTCTGTGATTTCTTTTTTAGTTGTCGGGACTTTAGCCGATTGGGCCAGACGGGTAGATTTATGATTGCGGCGCGAATTTCCATTCCAAACTACGCAAGTACTTGCGCGAAGCATAGTCTTGGCCCAGTGCCGACAAATTTGTTGCACCTACTTATCACGAGAACCTGCAAGTGTTCGGCGACTCACCTGGCAGCTGAAAGAATTAGAGATTTTACTGCAGTGATATTCCGAGTTCAAACCCGCCACTGCGTCCATGCTGAGAAGGTCACACGATAGAATGACGACGACGAAGGCAACCACATTTGCTCGCTTGCTCGAGCAGAAACACTGTTCCAGAAGAGTGCCGGGAGACGTTGATGTTGCTGTTGCTGTTTCTGTTTTGTCTGTTGCAAATCCATGGTTGAATAATGTTCGAACGAAGGCGAGAGGGAAGCTTGAGAGATTAAGCGGGACACGAGGGCAGTGGAGACAGTGGGGACATTTACGGTCAGACGAGAGGCACAGGAAACAGAATAGACAAGAACACGGCTACGCGCGCAAGACGCGTGAACGAGTGATTTGTTTAGTTATTGCCCGTCCGTACCTGCCCTAACCCCTATTCACTGGCGTCGAATCCGCATCACTTAGCCCAACCGCAGGAGTGATTTTTATTTACGACATAATTCTATAGTTACTGCTGAGATACATTGATTAAAGTGAAGTCGACTTGACAGTAGACAAATATCTACACTGGAACGACGATCGTGTGGATGGTCCACATCCTGTGCAGCAACCTGCATTTTAAGAGCCGCCACACATTTACATTCGTAATTGCTGTGGCGCGCGTTGAGGCTCGCTCCTTCTCGGTCTTCCGAGTTGCATGACTCTTGTCAAAAACGAGTGGGTGACATTGCTAAATTCATTCTTGTTTAATTGCTTGGCCATATTGCGTGACAAGATAACCTTATAACTCCTTACACAGATTATTAATGATTCGTATTAAGTGAATGAAGAGACATTTTCAAATGATCTATCAGTCTCGTTCAAAATCCATTCCCAAAGCCAGTCGTCATGTCTATCCAGAATATCCACTAGCACCAAAAGCATCCGACCGTTACATTACAAAAGAAAATGGGTTTCCAGTCCGTCAAAAATGTGCGCCCTGCCTACAACAACAAGCCAAGGTAACATCACGGGTTTAACTTTCATGCAAATTTCAACTTAAATGCCCTGGGATATTTCCTACCAATATCCTGATACGTATACGCCAACACCAAGTTCTTGCCCCCTATCTGCCCGTCAGTTTGATAATAGACCGGCGTCGACTGTGCACCGTAGTTGTATAATATGCCTTTCGGAGAGTCGTATAAAACACGGTTATCTGTAGTCCACGGTCCCACCGGCGACGGGGCTGATAGAACTCTGAACTTATTATCAATCCAGTTATTGAAGAATACGAGTAGGTACTGGTTGTGATACTCCGAGTAATAGATATTTCCGGACGAAAACGGCATTGAATTGGAAATGACAGCAGCTGACGCGTTTCGCTCAGAAGGTGATGGCTGCGTCGACGACCATGTGCCAGAGGCCGCATCGTAATAACGCCAGCTGGAATTGTCGGTGAGCTGAGATACCGGAGCGCACGCGAGGTGCACGTCTTGACGTTCGGAGTATATGCCATCGAGAGCATACAAATACGCAATGCCATTGACAACAACGTTAGCGAATGAACCGTATGCATACTGCCCGGGCGTGTAGTAAAACTGCTCCTCTCGGGTAACTGTAAGCTCATTATTGTCCGGATCTAGGGTATACATTGCCATTGTAGTACCCCGATCAATAGTGTCCGCACCGGCCGTGAATTGGACGACATCCCAGAAATGCACCGCAGTAGTATCGCTTAGCACTACACAGTCCGTGTAAGTCCAAATCCCGTACCGGGTGAAGATACTCTTAGAGTTCTCTGCCTCTTCCTCAGTAAAAGGAATTGCTGAGAAAATACCGTACGTTGAACTCGCACTAATATCCCTCAGCCAGCTAGCATGATCGTAATTGAGTGCTAGGGCAACCGAGTTGCTTGTAAATCCTCTAAACGCTCCCGACTCGGATACGATTGTGTCGTCGAACCACCAGAACGTCCGGTTCGATAGCGTACATGAGCCTCCTCCATCGCGATCCAAAGTGTATGCATTGTTGTAGTCTTCTAAAATGCCCCAATCGAGAACATCGTGCACTTCAAAATCTGAGTTCTGAAGCTTACCGGTGTAATATTCCGGCGATGTCTTGTTGGAAGGTGTGATAATGCTTGGAATCGGGTAGGTTGTCGAAGCCACTGGCGTGCCGCATATACTCCCGGCAAATAAGGAAGATACCAAAAAAATCGTCCTGACAAACATCATTATGCACGCGCGCTTCAATGGGATCTATACAAGGTGGTTAAGGCCGGTTCGTAGTCAACCCTAGGACTAATAAATCAGTTCGCCGGATGATGGTTGGGACCTTTATATGCTCTCAATAGCGCGACTTTTCTGTCTGAGTGTAATGTCAAACATGCTCTGCAGAAACAAAAGAAACTCCATTGGAATTTGGGCGTCCATGGCAGGTGCGAGGTGAGACAGCGGGTGTCCCGGTTGCACAGCAGTTGGCCGGAGTAACTGAGCTAGCGAGCCAATGCTGCCTGTACTTGTTGCCCACGCAACGAGTGGATGTTTAGCGACATCGGACAATCATAGGGTCCAGGTACCGGTCAGAAAGTTTCAGCAAGCGTATGAAGCTGAGGTGACAGTTCCACATCCCAGCACACATTAATTCCCGCCATACTGAGCGAAATATTTTCCAAAACCAGTTCAAGACATAGTCTGACACATGTCCCCAGCTACAATTCCACAGCAGTTCATAAATTTCATTCGTTGATCCATTGACGAATGTCCGACTGGACGGCGTGACGGGATGCGGCGCACGGAAAGGGATGAGACACGGTTCACACTTGTCGTGTTCTAAGAACCAACGTTCACAGGGGTCGCAGATCACCAACCGTCTATTTCACAACCTTCAGCCCACTACACAGTACTCCATACTCCGCTAACCGCAGAAAAAAACTCTCTCTAGTCCACTTAAAAGGAAGACAAACTGCCAGCTTCGATTGAAAGTTAAACTCGCCTGTTTTAAAATGTAATATTACGCAGGCCCCTCTTTGTACCTAGAGTATTTTCGCCGCCGTCAATATTACGGTACAGTACGTGAAGTCTTTTTCGGTTAGGCAAAAAAGCCGGTGTCGCGAACTGGCCAAGAGTGCTGCCAGTAATATGCAGGAACGGCATATGATGCATGCATGTATCAGGGCGCGAATTCATCAACTCAAATTTTAATAAGCTAGTGAGAGTAGCCGATGCGATTGAACGCCTAATGCCGTTGACTACTACACGAATGTGAAACGTTTGACGTTGCCAGTGTTGTAAACAACAGAAGCTCTGCTGAGCTGGACTGTTTAGCATCCCTTACAGCTCGAAGTTGGAGACCTGGCTGCAGGAGTCGGGAATTACTTATGTTTATTGTGGGCTCACAAGAAGCGTTTCACGCTGTGGAATGGAGAATAGGGAAAAGGACAACAGCTGACCAACCGTACAACGGAACCGTACTGTTGGACCGCGAACGATATATGTGAAAAAGCTGATGCCCACGAATATCAATTTTCATCGTCGTCCTCTCAATTTGTCAATAGTCAGCTCTTGGGTCGTTCTTGCGCACCGATTCTACTTACCGTAGTGGCAAATGAGTCGAATATCTCACAGGTGTTGTCTTCAGTTAATTGAAGTAAGCGCAAATAACGCGTAGCGGTGAGCCAAGGGGATGGATCTCTGCATCTTGTCCGATGAGTGTATAAAAAGGCCCGGGTGGCGTTCCACGCTAAACAAATTTGTAGAGACCTCATTAAAACTTGTATTTGCAGTTGCAGTGCTTCAATTCGGTAGTGATTAGCGCCGTGCCCAGAGCAGGTCCCATCATCTATTGAGATACCCAACTCGGAGATGATTAATTATATTGGACGTGAATATCGACAACTCCATTGTGATCTTGGCTGTTGCGTTCCACGGAATGACAGTACTTTGACGGTCGGCGACTGCCAGATCACAGCCACTGCGACGACCAGGTCCTCTAATTACGTGAGCACAGGAAATGCCCTGCCGAGCTGTGCAACTCTGTCTCGCCGCAAATCACCGAAATGCTGCATTTGAAACCAGTAAAATTGATGTCTCACTATGGGACATGTCAGATCATCATTGCAGAGTGCCGGTCGCTCTTTTAAGTTGTCTGAGAGGTCAAGCCGATAATTGGGCGAAAGGCAGCTTAAAGAATGGCAGCAGGGGATATTCTCCTTCCCGAATGGCTGCGCTCAGCAACAGACGGCTGCAGCACCCAAGTCGGCATCATAAGGCAAGGGCCCATTCAAATTAAACCTTGCCCTGATTAACAATCAGCGCTCGCTTAATATATGGATGAACTGGATACAAAGAACAAGAGAAGGGGAGCGAGAGATTCCCAAAAGAACCACGCGCGTAACAATAGTGAAAGAAGATATACATAGTTGCCAAAGACTGTCTGTTATCTATGTAGGCCACATTCTAATATGCTCACATAACGCGATAGTGGCGACGATTCGGCTGAAACCCTAACCTTTGTGACTAATGAGTTCAGAGCTCTGACGGCAAATATTGGCCAGAATTTGTTACCGCAAGCATTAAACGCACGCTAATGCGAAAGACCCGCTATCAGAACCGCGCCTTTGCACTTTATGTTGGTAACAATGCTTCATAACACAGTAGAAGATGCAGTACCAGTCTGCAGAAAAGCCCTCGATCGGTCTCTATGATGGCATATCGCCACTAGAGTTCAAAGATGCGTCGACAAGGAAATAACAGGCGACTTGAGCAAACCCTCAGCGCCATGACCTTGTTTTCATTAGTTACCTGTAATTGATTTCGGTTTGATTATTGTCAACGCCACTCCGAATTTCCGATTTCGATGAACGCAAGTATGATAAGCCATATCAACGAGCAGTCGGAGCACACAGCCAAAGGAAAAGGAAGGGGGGTGTGGTATTAAGCGTTCTTCTTCTTACTATTAGAGACTGATCATACTGTAGCAGTGCGTGGATGATGAGAGGACTTTCGGCGCCTACAGCAGACGTCGTCGGAACAACAATGAGACTTTAATGACTACACGAGAACCAAAGCTGTCCGCTGGAGTATATGTTTACCCTCCAGGCGATGCTAAATGCGAGGGAGAACGACTTGTTTTGTCGACCCGACTCTGTATAAGCGGCTCCGCCGATTACAATAAACCTGCAGACGGCCATGATTCGCCTAACATGCATAGTAGGATCAACAAGAGAAGAAAGCGGAGCAAGAAAGAAACGGCGAGAAGCATGGGAATCGGGGCATTCGTTAAATGCTTTCCTTCCCATTTTGCTGACCGCGGTAAGACCACAGTCAGGAAGTCCGATGCCTTTGGATGCCAGAAGTCTGTAAGAGATTCAGAGCAAATCATCGATTAATTTATCGCGCGTACCTTGCTACTAGCCGAAGGCCATTTATTGGACCCTTCGCAAGCTCGAAGCTAAGGGGTCTGTCATTACTATCCGAAGGCACGCGGAAGGGAAAGAACAAGCCGCTCTATTATACTTAGGATCTCGGCTGCAAATTTCATTCAACTGGCTTGCTAATTCCATGGTACATGCTGGACGAAGTCGTGGGTGTTGTGCCCCCTTTGGACCCGGAATTTGAGTTTGCAAAGATTCTGCTGATGCCGGAAACCCTGATCCTTTGGTTGGTCACAAACACCGCCGCGACAGCCGCGACTGTTACTAAACAGTGCGTCGACCATCCTGCCCAGGGCATCAATTTGTGATCGCAATACCGAGCTACAGACTTGTTTAGGCAGGAAATCCTTATAACGAACTGATTTTTCACCAATTTTTGGAATTATGGCACCAGATTTTATCGCTATATCGGGAATCTAGTATCGTTATAATGAGGTTTGACTGATATAAATGTGGGCAGGAGATCCACTCAAGTTATGAGCCACTGTCACCCCAACGTGCTTGTAGAATTGTCTGTCATAGGTCAGGGACGGGTCCGCCCAATACGGAATTGGCTAGACTACAGCATGCCTTAGCATGTCATATACGTGACTTTCGTTTGTAGTAAGACTTTTCATTGTCATCTTAGGACACTCTGTCAGGGTGAGTTCTCGGTTACGTTCCACGCGATGCGAACTGCCCCTGTGCCGCGTTTCAACCGGAAGATCGTCCCGGAGGGTAGTGTGACACCACACATATATTCAAACTCATATGCGCTCTGGTCGAGCTATATATCATCATACTAGCACTATGGCAACTACTAAACGATGGCTCAGATATTCCTGAATTCTGCGGTGCAGTGTTCTTTCGTCTGAAAGCACGCTCCGTCTATCTTGGTAATAGCGGCAGTTGTTTCATTTACTTAGGATAAACCGCTCAGACTCACAACAAAAATACCTTATTAACGATCCTGAGACGGTGTTCCCCGGTTGCATCGAACTGACAGACGGTGGTCCTACAGGTCGGTGATTGCATATTGCGCGCCACAACGTCAGCCCGTAAGCTTCACTTACATTACATTGCGATTGTACATTACAAAATGATCATAATGGTCTTCTATTGCACTGATATTAGCGATATTGATGCTAGTTACTACCGTTCGGGAATTGACAGAGCATCGAACAGATAACGCCAATTTCTTGCCTGTGGTACCAAGACCCACGACCCCCCATTGTCCCACCAGAGAATAGACGGGCTCAGTTGCATTGATATAGCATGGGTGCCTGTGACTACCGCAATCGTCAGCGTTGCATTGATCATCGGTGGATTGGTTTCTGGATAGGTGCAAATCTGTATACTAGAGACGGTGTTGCCAAATATTAGCTGGAATCGCCCAACCATTCGGCCGAGTCAGTTAGCCCTCTGTTACATTGGCTGTACATGACCGCCAGAAGATTCTATTGATTGATATCACAATTGATAAGCTTTAAACGGAATAAAAAATTGTTTGGGTTTAACAGACTATGATTAATGTCCTCTCAATGCAAATGTTAATGATGATGAATGATCGACCTGCCAGAGCCTGGAAGTCCACCAATTATTACTAGGGCAATGTAGGATCTTATTGAGTTGTTGATACAATTTATGTCAGATCCTGAGTATAGAGCACAGTTCTTTGTCTCCGTACGTGTAGATTTGCTTGAAAAATGTCGCCACAAATGGGTTAGGGCAGCTGCTCCGAAGGTGGCTCGTGCTTGCCGAAGTCCGTTGCGGCCTTGGCCCCAGTCTACCACGGCAGATGCGGCCGTAATCGTCGCGCTACATTGTGCCTAAAACCCTAAACGCGCTAACTTTGTGCCCGTCGTGCTATATTTGGCATGGCAGCTGCCACGCGTTGCCAAGAACCCCTGCCGGGGGTTAAGTCGTGATCGCGAACCCGCAAGGGCACTCCTTTGGCTTGTTCATTCAAACCAATACCATCACCAACGAGTGTCCAAAACCGCTATTTAGCGCGGCTAGAGGTCGCCTGCTTTTTCGTCAGATTGGACTTCGCGAAACGCTAGGTCATTGCCGCGTGTTATTGGCACCAGGCTCTCCGCGTCGTCGAATCCCTTTCGATATCGTGCGTTATTACTTGGTCGCGCCTCCCGGCCCGCCGGAGCCCTCTTTCGCCTGTGCGGTCACCGTTTCAATTGATCCTCTCGCGAGTGCGCTCCAATTAGACGCGACTATCTGAAGGCGCTTCACCATTTCTCAAGATGCGAGCTCTTCGGTCACTTCCATTATCCATACTGTTCGTTCTGGCGAACATCAACCATGCTAGGGCCATAGATATTGACGTGGACGATAAAGGTTTGCAACGCATACTTGGGACTATGTCTGGTCTTGTTCTGAAATCAAGTAGATTCGATAATTCACGCGGCATGGGTCTTCGCCCACGGTCTCATGACGTATTACAATGGTAACCAAACTGGCAATACACCAGGCATGTTCGTGAATCCATACTACTGGTGGGAGGCTGGTGCCGCCTGGGGAAGCCTAATTGACTACTGGTTTTATACTGGCGATGAAACCTACAACGAGCAGGTCAAATCCTCTTTACTCTTTCAAGTTGGCAGTGATAACGACTACATGCCATCAAATGTAAGCACATCCGAAGGAAACGATGATCAGGCGTTTTGGGGCTTTACTGTCATGAATGCTGCCGAGCGTAACTTTACCAATCCGGACCCCGATCAACCACAGTGGTTGGCGCTCGCGGAGGCTGTCTTCAACGACATGGCCTCGAGATGGGACATGTCGACATGTAATGGTGGTCTTCTCTGGCAGATCTTCCAGTTTAACGGTGGATACGACTATAAGAATACGATTTCGAACGCAGGCTTGTTCATGCTGGCGGCCAGACTTGCGCGATATACTGATAACTCGACTTACGTCGAATGGGCCGAGAGAACATGGAACTGGACTGAAGGTGTTGGGTTTTTAGACACGCAATATTACTATTTTTACGATGGTGCACACGTGGAAAGCAATTGCACGGATATCGAAAAGTATCAGTGGACCTATAATGCAGGAATATTTATGGCTGGCTCGGCGTATCTCTACAATTATACAGAGGCACCTTTATGGGCCCAAAGAACGCAGTCAATCTTGGATAGTATCGACATATTTTTTGATTCGGCTACAGGAATTATGTATGAACGGGCTTGTGAGAATTCGCACACGTGTGACACAGACGAGAAAGCATTCAAGTCCGTACTTGCGTGGTGTATGGGTCTAACAGCCGTACTGGCTCCATTTACGTACGGCACCATCTACGAACATTTGGTTAAAACTGTCTCTGGCATCGAGCAATCGTGCGTGGGTGGCCTCGATAACGTAACGTGTGGAACGACCTGGGTAAATGTGGGATGGGACAATACGTATGGTCTAGGACAGCAGATGTCTGCCATGGAAGTTGTACTGAATCTGCTAGTACAAGATTTCCCTGCACCATACACTGCTTCTACTGGCGGTTCATCTACCGGTATAGTACCTAGCAATGGTAGTGATGAAGAGGCGAAAGTCTCCACTACAGGAGACAGAGCGGGCGCGGGCATTCTTACCAGTATTGCATTGCTCATGATGCTAGGCGCGTCATGGTGGATTGCAATATGACTGAACTAGATTTATTCGCTGCCGTTATTCTTCGGTTAGACATGACGGGTAGTATTGCAGATGACAGCTGCGGAGGGCAAAAATCACTGAAGGACATATATTTTGGATTAGGTAGACGTTCCGGGCTATTGGCTTATTTGTTTGGTTTTTTGGGATGTTGACGAGAGATGTACATATGTCATTAAGTGTCTAGTATCTTAGGACGATCTAGGTCTTGAAAATGCGTTTGAATCGCGGATATAGCTCGCCGAGAGCTTTGAATTGATATTGTAGCTCAGGCAATGTACTTCACCGTAAACAGTCAACTAGATGTGCTTGGTTGTGCTGGTCCGACATTCTTGCGGCGCGACTCATCCAAATGCCGAGCTCTGGATTTCAAGTTAGTTAGGTATTATGACAAAAATGAAGGATGGCGGAAGCAATAATGACGGCCCGACGTTGAAAAGACAAGACAAGTCATACATTTCCACGCCTCCCAGCGCACGTGCCAGCTCATCGCACTTCCCCACAATTGATTGCGAGCCGGAGATCTCGCCGACTCATACATTAATTACGATGGCAACGCGGTCTTCGTAAACAACGACCAACTTGCGGTGCGGTCTCCTTTGCTCCGCTTTTCTATTGTGTCTCAATTGCAATAGCAATAGGCCTCGCATACCCACATTGAGTAACAACAATGCAGTCTCCTTATGCATCAAAGCGTGCGAATGGCGACAAGAAGCCGCTGGTAAGTAAACGTGTCCCTCACTGTGACGTTAGTCCACTAATAGCTATCCGCTAGGCATCTAGTATTCTCTTCCCGGAGATCTCCAAACGTTTTGCAGAGAATCCTTCCGCCGCGGGCTCACTTCTCGGGCTTTTCATCTTTTCGATTCTCCGCCGCGGCAAGATCAGTGACGAATGGTCGCTCCTGTTCAATGCTCGCAACAAAATTCCCGAGGTCCATCATCAAGCCGTGCCTGTGCTTTCCCAGAAAGCGCACAGCTTGCCGATCGTGGTTATTGAGCTAGAGGACCGCGATCTTGTTAAGTTTATTACAGGTGGTTTGACGGGATTGAAAGGCGTCACGTCTGGCAAGATTAAAATTGCCGGCGACTTGGATTTGGCGCTAAAGTTGGAGGATACGTTTGTCAATGCTGGCGGTGTTGAGCAGACTCTGGAGTACTTGAGAAGGCGAAGGTCGAAATTGTAACCGTGAGTCTCATTTTTTGTTATTGTGATAGACGCACCAACTTGTCACGCAATACATCAAGGGAAATCCAATCTATCTAATCGTTTTTGACATACAAGTCGACGTACTCATCAACATCCACTTCGCCGATATTCAAGTCAGACTTCTGCAGGATGCTCTGAACGTGTTGCTCGTCCGGGAACCTGCCCCGGACATGTCTTTCAAACTTTTCAAGAAGCACGGGGATACCTTCCTCGCGACGCGCCCGATGCCCGATAGGATAGCGTACTACTTCTTCCAACTCCATGCCGTCGGTCAATGTGATCTTGACTGCGTTACCGATGAAACGCTTATTGGGATCGTGGTAACTGACAGTGAACGACTCGTCTTCTGTGCAAGTCATCTTCGCGCGAAGCTCGTCTATGGCGGGATCAGCTGCAACGGCATCGGAGTAATCATCTGCAGTCAGGCGACCGTACAAAAGCGGAACAGCAACCATGTACTGAATGCAGTGGTCTCTGTCCGCGTAGTTATATAGAGGACCAATTTTGTTAATAATCCGGTTCCCAGCTTCCTGAGTGCGAATCGCAACAGATGCGATATCCAGCGCTGATTTCCCAAGGTCACGAATCTTTTTATGAAGAGCCATGGCTGCCTCGACCGCTGTCTGAGCATGGAACTCTGCGGGGTAGGAAATCTTGAAAAGGACATTTTCCATTACGTAGGTTCCGTAAGGACGCTGGAACTTGAAAGGGTTGCCTTTGAACAAGACGTCATAAAAGCCCCATGTCTTGGCAGTCAGGACTGATGGCAAGCCAGCCTCGCCGTTCTGGACCATGAGAGCGAGATTAACGGCGCGGGAGCAAGCATCACCCGCGGCCCAAGACTTGCGCGAGCCGGTGTTGGGAGCGTGACGGTAAGTACGCAGGGATTGGCCGTCGACCCAGGCTTGAGAGATAGCGTCGACGGTCTGGTCGCGCGAAAGACCAATCATCTTGGAGACGACGGCGGTGGTGGCGACCTTGACAAGTACAACGTGGTCGAGCCCGACGGCATTGAAGGAGTTCTTGATGGCCAGATTGCCCTGGATCTCGTGTGCCTTGATCATATATTCCAGAACGTCCTTGACCTTGAATTGCTTGGCACAGGAGATGATGGATGTACCGGACGCACGGTATGTTCGAGAGAGCCAATCGGCGACGGCAAGTATTCCGCCGAGGTTGTCAGAGGGATGGCCCCATTCAGCAGCAAGCCAGCAATCGTTGTAGTCTAGCCAGCGGATGATCGTGCCGATCGCAAACGCACCGCGGATGGGATCGAGCTGGTAGGAGGTGCCCGGTACTTTTGTCCCATAGGGCACGATGGTGCCGGGAACGACAGGCCCAATCAGTCGGGCACAGTTGTCGTACTTGAGGGCTTCGAGGCCGCAGCCGAGAGTGTCGAGAAGGCACAGACGCGCAGTCTCGATCTGCAGCTATCTGTCAGCAGGTTCCGGTCAGCCAAACAGTGAGCACTCACAGCGACAGGACTTTCGGTCTTGAAGTCGTGGACGTAGTCAGCAATCTCCTGGAGCACCCCGTCGGGCTCCGGGCGGACGTTGTCAGTGATGATTGGCGAGTTGAATGCGGACATTGCAGCAAACTGGCAGCGGGAAGTCAGAAAGGTGCGAGCATAAACACATGGCCGAACAAGCCGAGCAGAGTGCCTGAGCGACAGCATTCGTCCTGCACCTTGAAACGTGCTGCTTTGTGTTTTTAAAGGACAATCCGTGGTCTACATTTCGTATGTACAGTTCGGCCTGCCAGTTGAACCCCGCAAATTGACCCCCAGATTATAGCCACCGTGGCAGTGCATGCCCGATGTCCGCCTCACCCTTGTATTAGACAGCACCAGACCCAACGTTTTAACAACGCCGGGATCGGATGCTACCTTGCATGCCAGTCATGTGACCATGGATGGCAAGGAGACAAGTCTCAGCGCACAGTCCCTTCTGATAGAAGGGCGACTCGCTCGCCCGAAGGTCGACTGTGCTCGCATACATAAAGAATATATCTAAAGGAACATCCATTTGGACAAAGGCGTAGGGAAACTCCCTCCGGGCAAAACAAAAACCCAAGTGGGAAAGCAAATATTCCCGGAAGTAAAAACCTACCACTGTTCCTGGCGAGCCTGATGGCCCCCCCTTGCCCACAGTCGAGAACGTGTCGCCGGAACTGGTAGTCGATCAAGTGGCTTGGTTCTCGCCATCTTAGCCTTACCTAGTTCCAAGGCGGATCTGCGTACTCGTATCAAAGAGGATCTCAGCCTGTCATGGCTCCCCTCTTGCCCCCTTTAAAAGATGCACTGCCGGAACCGGAACCGGTGGTGGACCGAGTGGCTTGGTTCTCGCCATTTCGGACTCAACCCGGTTCCAGGATGTCCTCTTGCCCTGTAGAGAACACCGTCTGCCTGCATTAGAATGTTAGCCAAATGACCGGATTGTAGGAATTGTAAAATACTCGCATGTGTTTGAAGAAGATCTCAGCCTGTGACAGGCTCCCTTCTTTCCTTCGCGTGTAAATCTGATTTTGGTATGCGTCATTGCATCGATAACTGCTCTGCCAGTGGCACTTCCTTACCTTGTTGAGAAAGGCGTCGCAAGAACGGGATCAAGTGGCTTGGTTCTCGCCGTCTTGGACCGAATCCCGCGACGCCGCCTGTACGTAGACGAAAATCTGGCTTGGAGCGGATGGAGGCGGCGGTTGGTTGTATTATAATTGGAAGTCATACGCGTCATTTAATTAATTTGCTTTGTTTGTGCAACGTCGAATAAATCGCGCATGCAGCATCTGCATGTGAGTTTTCTTGGCAGGATGCGTTATTGGCCACGGAAGCGAGAAATAGACGAGGACATGGCTGAATTGAGTGATGCGCGTGATTTGTTTACCAGATGCCGCGTCCGTGCGCGCCCTAACCCCATGCTGCCGACAACTGCCGTACGCGAACTCGCCGCACTCGACTTGAAACGCCGAAATACAGAGCTTGTGCAGACAGTTAGCTCACATTCGACAATTTATTAACCTAGCAAAGGGCACAGTTGAAAGCTGAGCAGTTCTAACCAATGCTAATCTTGGAAGACGACGGAGACAACGGGATATTGAAAGCTATACAAAGTGACGGAACGCGATCAGCGCGGTTCGCGTGTTTTGTGTAACCATGAATAAATGGCGCATGAAGCGGTTTCTTGGCAGGCTTTAGATTAACGTGATCGGCAAGCGAACCGATCGCTCAAGCGAGCCGATCGCAAAAACTCAACATCAGCTTTATTTATACTTATAGCAACCCATATCAACGTTATATTACATTACAATAAATAAGAATTTATTCTGCATCCCGTTTACATGTACGTGAGTTATGTCCGCTTTGGTTGCAACGGCTACACCGTCTGGTAGTACGTGTTTCTTCTACGGCTGTCTTCCCGTTGTCTTCCCGTTGGAACAATTCTTCGCTATGTGGTGTACGACGTTGCCCTTCTGCTCCTGTCAAAATATTATTAGAAGTAATAAATGATCTAGTAGTTTGGCGCTTTCTCTTTTGGCGGTCTACATTGCCCTGCATTTGTGTGAGTTGATCAGTTAAAATCGCGGCCTGATATAGTGCTAATTCCGCGCACTTCTTGATCTGATCAATTGCAACATGCGTCCGACCTGGCGTGCTTACTCTGCCCAAATATTTTTTAATTTTCTCTGTTTGACGTTGGAGTTGAATTACAGTCTTCGGCGTGTCAGGTACCCATGTCTCTTGAGATCCTTGTGGCTGACTGCTCTCCGGACTAGGTGTATGAAGCGAAAGCGAAAGGTTACTCAATACCCTACTTGGATCAGATCATACGGAACCAGCCCTGTAGCTCTAAATCCACTCTGAACATTTGACGCAGATAATGCCTCTTGTCGGGCTATTTGATATAGACGTAGAAAATCCAACTTGTCGATGTGATTTGTACCAGCCCGCGTGCACTCCTCAACTTGGCGACAGTACGCTCGCTTTAGAGGCGCGAAACAGCCCACATCGAGCGGTTGAAGTAGATGTGACGAATGAGCTGGCATATATAGCGGAATAATAAGGTTCTCTGTACAATACTGATCAAACTCTGATGTAATATGGCTTCTGTGTCCGTCCAGAATCAGTAACCGATATTTTCCCTTCGTGCGAGCCCGTGTGCGCTTGTCGAAGACTTCTCGAAGCCATTGAATGCCAAGCTCATTCGTGATCCAACCGTTACTGCTCACCGCTATTGACCAAACGTGTGGAATATCACTAAACCAAGGTGTTTGGAACACCTTGCCTTGTAAGATCACCATAGGTGGTACATTCCATCCAGAGGAATTGACCGCTTCAACCAGAGTGACCCACTCACGATTCCCTCGCTGTTTCAGAAACGCTTTCCCTTCTATTTCGGCAGAAGTGACAATCTTTGCAGTTCCTATAACACCCATTTGGAAGCCCGTTTCGTCAAAGTTGTAGATATCGTCGCCAGTAATCCCATACATCTGAATAGTATTCCGTACGAGATCGAACCACTTCGTAGTAATCTCGGGATCCTCTGTCTTTTGCCCGTTGATGGTCATATCTCCAGGAGTACTTTGACTTCAACTCAGGATGTCTTCTGATAAAATTGCGTACCCATTTCTCACCGACTCTGCTGACTCTTGGGAAGAAGACTCCGCACGCTTGGTAAGAAGTAGGTCGGCCATTCTTCGCACGTCTGCTACTCTAGGAGGAAGTCCTCGCTTGTCCATTGAAAGGATCCATTCTAGAAGCACTTCTTCTTCTCTTTGAGTGAGTTTTCGTGTCGGCGCCCTCTCAGTCGATCGAGAAGGGTAGAGTAGGGGACATCGTACGACCGCGCCTTTAATGCTTGAAATTTTGCCGATTTTGTATGCTTGAATTGCTAAGAGAATTCTTCCTTCCTTACTATGATCGTGTTCGGCCATGGTTGCTACGTTATAAACAGCTGAAGTAGGTGTCGGGTTAAAAAATGAAGAGGCGATCGCTCGCTTGCCGATCACGTTAGATTAAGTCAGGGCGAGTTGATGATAGTCACATGCCTCACGGTTCTAGGAACATTCTTGTTCCAGTTACTATCTCATCAATATCCTCACTCACAATGAACAGGGGCCCACTTATTCTGACCATCGAGGAGGCAGAGTATCTCCTCGACCAGTTGGTAAGTGCTAAACTTTCACATATATGTGTACAGTACTGAGGATGGCGCTGACACGCCACTAGCCGCCACCGGTACCAGACGCAGATGACCTTGCAAAGAAGTTACGCATGCGACTGCTCGAATTCCTCCAAGAGGTCCGCAAAGGTGCAGAGGGCACAAAGAAGTAGAATGGCGGATTGGGATACGCTTTGATAATTTAGAGGGGCATAGACAGTCATCTTAATATTACTTTACCAACGGTGCAATGAACAACTACGCACATGCAAGACTTCATTTAGAGGTCACGTCTGCGGTCAACCACCACACAGTCACTTTTAATTTAAAAGCCTAAAGCATGTTAGCATCTATTGTGACACTGTGCAGTGAGCTCTTACTATGCTCTGTCGAGTCTGCTCCCACGATACTCGTGCTCGAGCTTCCTCCTTGAACATTCTGCAATATGGCATCAACATAGTTCGCACCAGACCACTTCTGATGAGTCAAAACATCGCAACCAATTTCCTGCTCCCGCCGCTGAATCAACTCCACGTATGCCTTCATGCCCTCTGTCTTGAACCGCTTTGAAAGCTCGAACGTGATTGTCGCATTGCTGTGCAAGCCAGCCAGCGAGATTAGCTGCAACACATACCCTGCCTCGCCTAAATCCCAAACGAAGTCCTTCAGGTCCTCGTCGCTGAATCCATGTGAGCTCCAGTTGAACGACGGACTGAGATTGTATACAAGCCACTTGCCCGGGAACCTTGTGTGGATCGCTGCAGCCATTGCCTTAGCCTGAGCAATGTCTGGCTCCTTCGTCTCCAGCCAGAGTAGGTCTGCATACGGCGCATACGACAGGACACGCTTCAAAGCCGGTGCCATTCCATTCCGCACATGATAATGGCCCTCCCTCGTGCGTGGAGCATCCCAATCAAACAAGAAGCCGCTGTTTGGTCCAAGAAAGGAGTCAGCTACAGCCCGAGCATCGTAGTTTGAGAGACCTCTGGACTGTGATAGATAAGACTCGATTTGGTCTGACTTACCAGCGGCAGTAAGCTCACGAGTCACCGCTATGATATGTTAGACAGTAACTAATTGACTACGGCATGAAAATACCTTCATCGAATGTAACTAATTCAGCATTAGACATCCAAGCGCTCTCCAGCTCGATCAGTTCTTCTGAGGTGATCCCTTTCTGCTCTGCCTCCATCAGCATCTGCGCGAGGGGCTTGACCTTCTTCGTAACACCTAATATAAACTCGTGGTCCGCTGGATCAACCGAAGAGGACAGCAATTTAGCGGATTCGGCGTCAGTGCGAGCAATGAGCAGGTTGTTCGTACCCATTATGTCCCACTGCATGCGCGTCGCTATCAGGCGGGAAATATTCGTGGAAGGTGGAACAACCACTTTGCCAGCCAAGTGGCCGCATTTCTTGCCACCATGCAGCTGATCTTCTATATGAATCGCAGCCGCTCCCCGCTCTGCAAAGAGTTTGGCAAGTTTCATGACAGCCGACAAACCGCCGTGGCCTGTGTCCGCGTCCGCAATAATAGGACGCAAGTAATCGATACGTCCGTTGCCAGCTTTAAACCGAACTGCGCGTTCTTCGGGCGATAACGACATCCACTCATCCCATGCTCGTCTGTCATGCAACTGCTGGGCCCTGAACAATCGATCGACCTGGTTCGGCACAGTGTCATAAGGATAGTCGCCCAGATCCGGCGAAACTTCGTTTGTGGTAGTCAACAAGGAAGAACATGCCCAGCCCGAGACGTACAAGACCTCTTGGTTCGATGCCATCTGCGACATCTGCACCGGGTCAATCGCGCCCAACGTGTGCACAGGAAGCTTCTGGTTTGCACGTTCACTGAACAACGCAAACAGCTTGTCGGCCTGGACAGAAGACTGGTACGGGCCAGGCAGGGACAGTGTTCCACTCTTAGTAGCCACGTCCCGCGCAGAGTAAGGACGTGTAATGCCCTTAAAGCGAGGAGTTGCCCACCACTCTTCGATGTGCTTGATCTGCTCGCTGAGATATGCGGAATCCTGGTCCAAAGAAGGCATTGAGAGTCGTGAGAGCGAGGTGAATGAAGATGACTTTGTATACATTGTCGAAAGATTCCGACACATACGAGAGACAGGTATCATTACGGGTAGATGTGTCTCGTTCAATCTGGTGAAATAGTATTGTTTTCCGGTGATAACGAGCTCCGACCGACGAAGTACAATAAAATATACTGGAGGTTCCAGCGCGGCGTGCAAACTCTAGCCACGTTCAACGACGGGCAGAACTCCACCGCTTGTAGAATTACGGTCAACACGACTATAATTAATATCTTGGACGCAGACTTGCCGCCAGCAGCTGTGAGCGGTTCGCTGTTGGGAATATCAATGACTGGAGTGCGGCGTATGAGGGAGAGCTTGCGGGGAAAGCGCCCGCTGCACAGTCCCGTACACTAGCACCTCGGCGATCGACTCGGAGAAGATAGTACCCACATTAGCACAGCAGATATTTAATTCGAATTTTCTATAATCTATTCAGTGGCTGAAACCGCAAATACGATAATTAGACCTCGTCCCTAATTTTGTCCTCTGTGAAGAACGAAACCCTGGAGATTACGCCGCGCGGCCATCACGTGAGAATGTGGATGAACCAAGCGAAAGTAACCGTAACCAAACATCTATTCAGGACTCGTCCTGGCTGATCCTTAGATAAAGATTTACGCACTTGCGTTTGTTTCTTATTCTTGCTTCTACCTGATGTGGCCAATCATTTATATGTAAATCTTTTCTTTGCTGTGATTATGACCGACGAACTAGAAATTCACGATTCCAACACTCGACACTCCAAATTCAGTTACGCGCAGTTTGAATCGCTTCGGAAATATAGTACAACCAATCCACTGCGGGTTATTGCTCATATCGACCTGGATGCTTTCTATGTAGGTGCGGCCCGTAAGAGTCAATGGCTCAAGTTGACTGAACGCGACTGCAGGCCCAATGCGAAACTGTTCGACTCGGTTTGGACCCTAATGTGCCATTAGCCTGCCAGCAGTGGCAAGGTCTCATAGCAGTTAACTAGTACGTCGTATCAATACCTGTGCAGGACATTAATGCTAACTAGACACAGCGCCGCACGCAAGTTTGGCATCAGCAGACATGAGTCTATAAGCGAAGCAAGAAAGAAATGCCCCGACCTAGTATTAGCACATGTCGCTACATGGAAAGAGGGCGATGAAAGCTGGGCTTATCATGAGAACCCAGATGTTGCAACCCATAAAGTCTCGTTGGATCCCTATCGCCGCCAAAGCCAGTTGATTTTCAGGATATTCTATGCCTCTTGTGAGAAGGTCGAGTACGGCGGTCTCGATGAGGCTTTTCTGGATTTGTCAAAACTCGTATGCGAAAGAGCCTGTACGGAATTTCCCAAGCTGGAAGCATTGCTGCAGCTGAAGCAGGAGCAAGATAGAATGAGCGATTTCATGCCGCTCCCCGATTTGTCAGATGATCTCAGTTGGTACGGCGAGTTGGTACCGTTAGACGCAGACAAGGACACGCCAGATCGAGTAATAGATTGGAACGATGTCTTGTTTATGCTGGGCAGCAGAATTATTAATGAGGTGAGGCAGAAAGTATGGCAAGAGCTGAAGTATACGTGCTCGGCTGGAGTGGCCCAGAATAGGGTGCTCGGCAAGTTGTGCAGCGCATACAAGAAGCCAAATAATCAGGTATGCATTTATTCTGTTAATCTTATCATTTAAATCTGATTGCTTATTCTAGACCATTCTTCGACATGACGCCGTTAATGGATTTATTACGACTCTCAACTTTTCTAAGATTCGTGGATTGGGAGGCAAATTGGGTCACGAAATATCGCGTCATTTTAACGTCCCCCAGGATGGTTCGATCCCATTTCTTTTGCAGATTTCTCTTCAGGACCTCATCGTGGCACTCGGTGAGGAAACTGGTAATTGGCTTTATAATATTATCCGCGGCCGAGACTCCAGTGAAGTCAAGCCCCGGCCGGAAATTAAGTCGATGTTGTCAGCTAAGAATTTCAGGCCAAGTATCACGACATACGAGCAAGCAGAGAAATGGCTACGAATTTTTGTTGCTGATATAATGGGCCGTATCCTAGAATTCGGCACCAGCACTCCAGGTGGCGCCATTAGGATTCCTAAAACTCTGGCTCTTCATCACCGGCATGCCAAAGCAGTTCCAAGTTCCAGGCAGGTTCCGATTCCTACATGCCAACCATCTAATTTAGAGGACACTCTGTTCCAGACCGCCAAAGTTCTATACCGACAGATCGAGAGAGCAAAAGAGCCATCAATGTACCCGTGCTATCAAATGAGCATGACTGTAAGTGGGTTCGATTCGACCGTGTCTCGAAATCATGCCATCGAGGGATTTCTTGTAAAGAGTGCCAAGACAATGGAAGATCTCGAAGAGAGTGTGGAGCAAGAAATCGCCGTGGAGACTAAAATTGCCAAATCATCGCCTTCGCAGAGGGTCGGTATTGAAGCGTTTCTAAATCGAGAGCAAGAATTATCGAATATCTGTAATATCGGCGATTTCGATACAGAGCAGGATTTCCAAAACCACGTTGGTAGCAAACCTGGCGAACCAAAAGCTACTCGTTCTCCTGTAGGCGATCGTTCAATATGTGACTTAGACAGTGACACCTTTGTTTGCCGGGAATGTTCTAAGCGCATAAATTTTGAAGATGCCGTTGAACATCAAGATTGGCATTTTGCCTGGTCTGTTGCAAAGCAATTCCGGCAGGATAAGAATCAAAGTTGTCAGCCGTCCGCACTGCCAGCTTTGAGTCAATTCGAGAAAGTGGATAGTCCACCGAAGCGGAAGGCTGGTAACGTTGGTAGCGGGCAGTCCACAAAGGCACCAAAATTGGAGAAGGGACAGCGAAAACTATTTGGATGATTGTATTAATATTTCTTTGGCGTTTGGGAGTGGGAGCTAATGTTTTACGTCTTCATGATTCCGTCTCCGCGAGCGCTGCCACATTTTGCAACGACAATTTGTTGTTGGCACGGGTGGGGTTGCAGAGTATCTCATGGGTTTAGGGCCACTGGAAACCTTACATAACTATTCCGCAATGTGGCGAATATGGTGTAAATTGCAAATAGTACGCATGGGTTAGGGCTTTCAAGACCAACAAATTGTGAAATTGTTGTTTTGCGCCGCCGGCAGCGAGAGGTCTCAGACTCGCCGCTGCTCGAGGCACTCTTCAACATACTGCAAGTAATTTGGCAAATCGAGAGAACAGTCTTGTCACTCTTCCTCTTTTGCTGCTCTTACCTCAGCTAAAGGGCGGCTATGTGACCGACATCTAATCAATCCTCGACAGAAGATCGACAGTACTCATATAATCACGCTGCGGCTCGTTGACGCGGCTCCGCCAGTCCATCTCCCAACATTACAGTCCACACATTCGCTGGCCTACTTCCAGTTACAGCCTGACAAATTCATAGGCTCAGATTCACACGATTGCCTAAAAATAATCCTAGAATGCTAAATCAGGGTAGTTCGGGAACAGCAACTGCCTCAGCGACGACAGTCATGTCCGATAGTCAGCACAGTGCCCGACGATCTGGCAAAGACAACGAGGATATCTCGGCTATCGAATTGGTTGACTCTGGCGCCGAGGTTCATGCGTCCTCACGGATTATATCACAGCAACAAAATTCGCGGCGAAGGCAGATCGGAAAAGACGCTGAACCACGGAATCGTTCAGCAGACGGCGACAGGTTGGAATTGACCGATTCGACGAAGCAAGATGATTCGAAGGGAACAGTAAAGCTAAGTCACATATACCCGATCCATGCTGTTAGCCGAGGCAGTATTTTGTCGCGAGAGTCAACAACACCCACACCGAGTTTTGTAGGCTTTCGAAATTTAGCCATGATAGTACTCGGTGAGTTCCCGTCCCATTGCGCAATCTTTGTGGAATCGGCTAACTCTGCAATTGCAGCTGTCAGCAATCTCCGATTGGTGATCGAGAATTACTCAAAGGTATAGCTGCTCGACATAACCGGCCCTGTCTGTAGTATAATGCTGACGTTGAACAGTATGGTGTTTTGATCCGATTCTCCCGTCTTGGTATCTCACAGAAGGACATTCTATATTGCATGTTCTTGACCGCTACAATACCGCTGCATTTATTCATTGCTATTGTTATTGAGAGACTAGTTGCAATTCCGACGGTGCACTACGTCGCGTCGCTTCGAAAATCCGACGACAAAGGTGGTAACAGTCATCCAAAATTAGGAAAAACGGCCGGCAGTATATCGATTTTGCGTCCTAAACCGAAGTATATGTGGGGCCTGATCGTCCTATTGCATTCCGTAAACGCGATGGCGTGTTTGTGGGTTACGACGGTTGTAGTTTACAATTCTATTTACCATCCACTGCTTGGAACTGCTTGCGAGATTCATGCTGGTAGGCTATATCCTCTTAGATGTGGTACGCCATGTGCCGCTAACTATTGACAGTGATTGTGTGTCTTAAGGTCGCATCATTTGCACTTACAAATCGTGATCTTCGGGAGTCGATGCTGAATTCTCAACCCGCACCAGCTATCTACAACTCAGCCCCATATCCTAAGAACTTGACTCTCAAGAACTTGTCATACTTTTGGTGGGCACCTACTCTTGTATATCAACCTGTCTACCCTCGATCACCATCATTCCGGCCATTATTTTTCGTTAAGCGGATTCTGGAAATGGTTGGACTATCTTTTTTGATCTGGTTCTTGTCAGCGCAATATGCTGTACCGACGCTAGAAAATAGTTTGGTGCATTTTCATAGTTTGCAATTCATGGGAATTATGGAGCGACTCATGAAGCTTGCTAGCATTAGCATGGCTATTTGGCTTGCGGGGTATGTTCCGACAGCCGTATCATGGTCATGTTATGATAAACTGATTTTCTCTAGGTTCTTTTGCATTTTTCAGTCTGGACTCAATGCGCTTGCGGAGGTAATGCGGTTCGGTGACAGATCGTTCTATGATGACTGGTGGAACAGCAAATCTGTCGGAGAGTATTGGCGTCTGTGGAACAAGCCTGTTACGAACTACTTCCGGCGTCATATTTATGTGCCGCTTGTGCGGCGCGGATGGAAGTCTGCGACTGCCAGTGTCATGGTGTTTTTCGTCAGCGCGGTTCTGCATGAGCTAGTAGTAGGAGTTCCGACGCACAATGTCATTGGGTACGATTGAATTTTCATTGTCTGACTTGACTGTGACTGATATAAAATTAGAGTTGCGTTCTCCTCGATGATTCTTCAAATTCCACTGATACAAGTAACTACGCCTCTCGAGAAGATGAATGGGCCAACTTCTGGAATAATAGGAAACTGTATCTTTTGGTTTAGCTTCTTCATTGGCCAGCCTTTGGGCGTGCTGCTGTACTATTTTGCATGGAACGTTAGCATGGGTAAATCAAAGATGAGCGAGGCTAGTGGTCTCGGCACTACCGCTTAACAGGCTTACTTTCATTTTGGTTTTGATTGACTTGGTGATAGAGGAATGTATTCTTGAGTTCGACCGTCTCTTCATCTCGAGAAGGGATGGGATCTAGAAACCGTGCGGCGTTTATATGGCCCTACTCGATATTTCTCTTTGGGTGTCATTTGGTCTTGCTATGTAATTTACGCCTTCCAGTTGCGTAGCCACTGCATAGATTCGATCCAGCTCAATCTTGTCGTTTTGCGTGGTCGTTTGTTTCAGAGCCTTATTTTATATTTCATGATGCTTGATACTATTTACCGTACATAAACACGGAGTTTTTGTGACATGGTTTGCGTTTTTGCCTCTGTCGATTTGGTTAAATATGGTGTGTGGTCTGCGATAACTTTGAATTGGTTACGAATAAAGGTGAATTAAATTTGTTCAAGTTGCTCTATTTCCCTTGTGCTAGGCGAGAATCCTACATGAACAACTAAAAATTATTATGGCTCTATGCTTGAGAAACACCCTATTTGAGAATTTTTGTCCCGCTAATTTCCTTCCCACTTGTAAATGGCGAAACACAGCGTAAACCCTAAGAACTACATACACATGAGACAAGTAACTCATCACCCGCCATCGTAAACCGCTCCTGCAATGATAATAATTACACCCTCTATACAACATGCTGTATACTATTTGTATAAAATTCTAAATGAAAATCCTCTACCAAACCGACCCAACCTCCAGCCCATGACAAATAGAAAAAGGGCCACCCCATCATTACAAGAACAACGCAAAAACTCCAATCCCAGAAACCACTTGATGACGAGAGAAGAAAACTGAACGAACCCCGTGCCATGGAACAAGTTCGTCTGACACGCGATGATTGTAATATGTGTACACTAAAGCAATTATAAAGCAATTAAATAACTCTTTCCGTTCCTGTCCCAGTCACAATGACAGACATATGAATGAGTACGTAGAGCATATGCAGATTGTGGAATTTACACCCTTATCCAGGGTTTCTAAGTCTCCTCCATTCAGCGATCATAATACATATCTTACTCGGAATCGGCGGCAGCAGCCTCCGTGCTTTCCTCGACAGCAGCAGCGGCTTCCTCTCGGGCCTTCAGTCTGTTCTCGTAGAAAATGACGCTAAGTGCCAAGATAGCAGCAATAATAGCAGCAGGGACTGTGATGATGAACGCGTCTCTGTAGCAGTCACGACCGAGATCGCAAACCTGGCCAACTTGGCTACCGAAGCGACGCATGGTGCTATTGCCGTTGAAATACTCGTACGTCGAGTTGTAGGGCGCTGTGTAATCGTCGTCGGGCATCATTTCATCTATGAAGTAGCTGTTGCTGTCATAGATGGCACCGAAAGCGAACGCAAAGACATCAGAACCGACGACGGTCGCGATGGTGAGGAAACCATAGTTCTCGGAGAATCGCTTCAGGCCGAAAATTTCGGAGATAATTGAAGCGTATGAACCAAAGAGGAAGCCATAGCCAATACCGTTGAAGACCGAGATGAACCACATGAATCTCGACGAAGTGATAGTGAGACCTCCAATCTGAGCAAGTGTGAAGATGCAAGCAGCAGCGAAGATAATCCACATCCGCTGATATCCCTTGCGTTTCAGACGATCACCGGAATAACCAGCGACGATTCGGCCAATGAAGGAGAACGACGAAACAAGACTGACCTGGATGGCCTGGTTCTTCTGGAGATCGTTAGGCGAGATGTAGGGGTTGCTGTAGGTGTAGAGAGCGCGAAGTACGTAACCCGCAGACAAGATGTACATGAGACCACAACCAGACAATAGACCGTGGATGCTGAAGTGAATCCAAAATCGAATATCCTTGAAAAGAGCCCATCCATGGATATCAACCTCTTCCTGGACCGGAAGGACAATTTCGTCAACCATCGACTCGTCGCTCGACGACTCACCATTGAGCGAAGCCTCACGTTCAAATTCAGAAATGGAGGAGTAATTGCCCTCTTTGCTCTTCAAGTCACCAGTAGAGGCTGCCGACTCGTTAGTGCCCGCATGTCTCAGCAGTGCGTCGGTCTCAAGATCCTCAACCTCTCCCGGCGTGACAGCAACCTCAGAGTCAATAATGTTCTCGAGGGGAATGTTTCTGACAAAAGGCAGACCCAAGAAGACAAGTCCAGAAGCAAGCAGAGGAAGCATGAGCATAAAGCGGCCCGTGTCACCAGGGAAAGCGGCGTTGCCTATTTGCGAGAAGAAGAGGGCCGAGAGGCCATATCCAGCAACAGGGATCGAAGTAGCCATGCCTCGCTTATGCGGGAAGTTCATGGCGGCGCACTTGACACACGCGTGGAACGCAAATGTGTTCCCGGAACTAGCGATAATCATGAAAATACCAACAAAAGCGACCGAACGCAACTCAGAGACGTAGGCGAATCGCATCATCATATATCCAAAGAGAATTAAACAGCCACCAATAATGATGGGGATATGAGGAGGTTTCCGGTCAATAATGACACCAGCAGGAGGACCAGAACTACACAATTAGTTAGTACGACGTTAAATGACTTGACACTACGACAAGGAATCACTGACAAGTAGACACCCACACTTCCCAACGTGGCAATGACAGAAGATTGAGTGGCCGTGAAGCCTAGACGTGTGGCCAGCTGAGGACCGTACGCAGAGTAGACATAGTGAGTTCCAGATCCAAGGGCTATTGAACGACTTAGTACCAGCAGTTATGGACACAGCGACGAGACACTCGGATGGAACACATACAGACCCAGAAGTCAGCCAAGAGGGAGACATATCGGGCAGTTTGCCGGTCGAACATTGCGATAGGAATGGAACTGCACTACGGGCTGTGAGTGGAAGAAGGAGTAGGGTGAACTAAGGAGTAGAAGGAGACAATCACGCGTGAGGAGGCGTAGGATTGGCCGGGTGAGGAGATGCTGCTGCCGGAGTGAACGAGTGCGTTGAGCTCCTTGGACTTGGAGTTGATGAGCGAGATAACGCCAAACGATGCGCTAGCAATTTGGTGCAACTAGCGCGCTGCGCAATGGTTGCGCCTTAAGCAGACACTTAGCAATGGAGTCTGTGCCGGCTTATCGAACGATCAAAATATGTTACCCGGACGCGTCGCTATTTTTGTTTGCCAACCATCTGAATCAATCTGCTGTCGATCCGGCAACCTCGCCGACTGCGACAAGAAAGTGTCAACGAACTTTAGTTGTTGTTGGGCACAAATTCCCGCAACGCTTTTTGACAATGAACAAGTATTACTTATCTATATTAATCTATGTAACAAATTATTTATGCAATAGTAAACACCACTAACGTGTAGACATGTGAGAAAGGTTTCTTGCATGCGTTCAACATCCCCCCGCAAAGGTGGAACAAATACAAACGCATGCCTTTAGCAGACTCGGCAACCCAGATCCAATCAAGTATTAATCCTGCAATAACGCAGTTGCAATTCTGCATCAACACGTTTGATCTTCTTCGGTTGCCCTTATTCTACCAAGCGCTCCGTTAGGACACAGACCTCGTTGAGAGAGAAAGATCCTGCAGCCCAATGGCTGCATCGCTGGTACTTAAAATCATACTGTCGAGAAATATACTTAATTCTCATATTGAATCGTGAAATCGTATAATGTTTTGGACTACCTATCAATCAAAGCCAGTAAAGCAAAACCACCCAATCTTTTATAACCAAGACACCGTTTCCCATATGTATAATCCGCGAAGGAAATGGTCCGCCAACAGACTTTTCTTATGTCATCGCAAGTGAACATTATTAAGTATGCATAGATACTACGGGCGCAGCTTGTGCCAGCCTAAATAGTCATCATGTGGTCGAACAGCTGTGATATACTCTCTCCGTAGTGATTTCTCCTCATGCACTCGGCCAAAATCGGAGATATATCAATGATTGTCAACTTGTTTGATCGATTTCGCTGCTCAGGCGGAATGGGAAACGTGTTCGTCACAACAATCTGCAAACTGTTAGCATCGGGTCCATTTAATCAATATCAAGCAACATGAAACTTACGTGATCAATACACCATGAGTTCTCCATAGCCTCCAAACAACCGTCAACAAACACACCATGAGTTGCAATCACATATACCTTCTTGGCCCCACAGTTTATTCGGCAATGCTCCGCTCCAGCAATAAACGACCCGGGACGATCTATCATGTCATCGACTATGATGGCCGTCCGATCTTTGACGTCGCCAACCAACGTAATCATTCGCTCCTGGGCGACGGCATGCTCGTCCTCGTCGTCTGATCCTGTCGCGTCGATCGTCCCTCCAAGTGCATGATCGTGATTCGACGCAAGTGAGTATACTGACGAGTACATCGCTTCGTTGTCTTGGGATGCGTGCGAGGTTTCAGCATCTTCATCGTTAGGTGGCTCATAATCATCGTCAACAACATGGCCCTGGACCACCCGCGCTGTTCTGATTTCAGATAGCGTCATCGGGTCACTGTTATTGACATCGTCTTCATCAAACGCTCCTAGGACGGTTGGAGATGCCCGTGAAATTGGGAAGTCGTTCCGACGTCGTCGGTCAGTGTTGATCATTGCGAAGTTGATCTTGAGAGCATCAGCCAGTGCAGTAACGCGCTTGGTCCCGCCGGGATTTTTCGACACTACAACGGCGTCGCGCCATTCGGGAATATTGAGCCTGATCCATCGCGCCAATGTGGGACCCGCATAAAGGTTGTCGACAGGTTTGGTAAAAAAACCCTGCATTTGCGCGGCCTATATCGTGTTAACTTTCTATGCTCACGTCGTTTAGGCCACTCAACTTACATGTAGGTCCATAGTAATTACGTGATCCGCACCCGCCATGGTCAAAAGATTCGCAATCACTGTATCTAAAGTTAGAGGCTTCCCTCAGTACCACGCGCACCATCCTACTTCTCGCTGTAATGGCTCCTCGATGCCTCTTCATCTTGCTTTGCTTGGAATAAGGAAAATATGGAACCACAGCTTCATGAAAAATGTCAGACCAGACCTGAATATCTCAATCCACAAGTAGGCGCCTTTGACATACCGGTGATCTTATTCGCGGAGCCCCCTCGGCACGCAGAAATCATAATCAACAGTTCCATAATGTGATCGTTAATCCTACTACAATCAGTGAGAATGATCACAGACTGAGAATACCGTCCAAACCTACCGGCCGCTGCCACTTTGCACAATATAGCAGTCCTCATCTCGAATTGATTCACCTAGGACAGGCGGTCAGAGTCAATTCCTTGTCTCAACCGTCGAATCCAGCTTCCAACTACTAGGCCCGATGACATATAGCTACCACATACCGATAGACACGGACGTCTCTCCATTGGCGAATTTCTGCAACGTGCAATTCCCCTCGCGGACACCAAGCCGATCACAGATCAACTTCCCTAGTTCAGGATGCGAAGACCCCACAAAAACCTTTGATTTCCGCATAGTTCAGTTCGTGCCGTCAGCTACTTGAGAAACCGCTAATAGACTGCAAAGCAGTATACCGCTCAAGATATGAACCAGAAAACCGGACCTTACAACTTGAGCGCGGTGTTCTACAGGTAGCCGATGATAACGAGGTTGGTGTGGAAAATTTCACGAGCTCGAGTCGTATGGAAAGTTTGTTGGCAGGGTCCTTGTTAGATCGCAGATTCCACGCTAGTCAGTTTTACGCCATATGTGCCATCACAAATTGTGACATATATGCGCAAACGTTTGTTTGCAGCACTTGCCACGCTGAAGCGACATCTGGACATCTTGTCGGCAAAATTATTGAAGCAAAACGTGATAGAAAACGACTGCGAATACCGGTGACAGACGAACGACTAAAATGTAAGCTTCATTCGAGTTTTGTATAATCGCGATCGTGGATCAATTGGATTTCTCATTGCATGACCCACTAACATCTAACAAGGGCTGGCGCTCAGTCTCGCTCCCCTTCAAGGTCACCTCCACCAAAGCGAGCAGGGCCTTCTTCAGCGTCCTCCTCTCGTAAAAGAGGCAGTCCAGCCCCTGATTCGCGGTCGCCCACTCCAGAACGTGGCCGGAGTCGCTATCGGTCTTATTCCGGCTCGGCGTCGCGAACTCCATCACCCGCGCGTTCAGTTAGTCCCGGCCCACGCAAATCTGCCTCAGTATCTAAATCTGGCCGTGCAGTATCAATTTCGTCACGCTCGTTGACGCCATCGTCTCACTCGCGAACCCCGTCTCGTTCCCGCTCTCGAAGTTATGATTCACTTGCGTCTTCGCGAAGCTACTCTAGATCATACAGTTCCCGCAGCAGGACTCCGAGCGACAGAAGTCGCAGGGACAGCGTCTCACCAAGGCGAAGCCGCAGTCGAAACTATTCCAGAAGCCTAAGTCGAAGTCCAAGACGCCGTAGCCGCATCTATGATTCTCGATCTCTCAGTCCCGCGCGCGACCGACGACGCAGCCCCGAGTCAGTGCAGCCCATGCCTAAGCGAGTACGTGATGTGATGCGAGGTTCACTTTTTGTGGTTTTGCCTTCTGACTCTGTACTACTAGATAAGCGTGGAGAAATTGACGAGAAATGTCAATGAGGGTCACATGCGGGACATATTTTCAACATATGGAAGTATCACAAATTTGCTCATTCCAATGAACCAGAAACGTGAGAATTCGTGTATTTCTCTATTTTATGTTTCAAAACTGACAGTCAGATAGTGCGCACGAACCGCGGTGTCTGCTATATATCATATGAAACGGAAGACGAAGCTGACAATGCTATTGCTCACATGCATGACGGGTATATTGACGGTGCGCAGGTCATAGTAAAGCATGCAATGCCGCCACCATCACAGCGTCGTGGATTTGGTGGTCCGCCACGTGGTGGATTCCGGGGTGCACGTAATGGCGGTGGTCGATGGGGTGCGCGCGACTCATATGTTCCCCCTGGCTCTTCCTCCCGGCGCCGTTCACGTAGTCCTCCTTCCTATCGTGATAGAGAACGATACGATTCAGGCAGAAATGGTTCACGGTATAGAAGTACCAGCAATGAGCGCCGCCGATCGAGGTATTAGGTGGGTGATTACAGCGCGTACTGACAGTACCGAGGCTGTATATATGTAATATTATGTATTTCCAAAAAGTGGCTGGGAGATGTAAGTTAGTATGAACGAGGTCTTGCTTTACCAATGTCTATCCCATATTGCTAGCGGATGTATAAAATATGTAGTCGTAGACGAGAGAAGCAAGATTGTTATCTTATCCTGCTTGTAAACCTCCTGTTCAATTATATACGCAGACAGCCATAACATCCTAGAAACTCCGTCCCAACATTTATGACATGCAATGATTATTACTTTACAACCTTCGTGGGCCCTCCTGGATACAAACGTGTGAGGCGGACGGAACTCTCTCTAAACCACTTTCGATAAGCAGCAACCTCATCAGGGAATAGATCGTTAAACGCGGTCACAAAAATAATCTTCGCGTTTGCTGGTTTGTGTTCCTTCTTTTGTTGGCTGCCATCAGAAGCTGATTGCAGAGGATCCATCGTGTCTGCGAACGCAGTTTGCTCGACAACATGAGCATCGGCCGTGCGTGTCCGTAGAAATAATTTTGCAGGATCCGGAATATGATCCAAGCTGCGCACGCCGGCCACGTAGATTCTCGATAATCCAGGAAAATTCAGACCTTCAATTTGCGTTGGCGTGGCGACAATTAGATCAGGAGTAATTGTTGGGTCTTGAACACCCGTAAACATCTTTTCCGTGTTGACAATGCCGAAGCCCGCTGGGTCTTGGTCCACAATTAGAGTACCCCCAGAGTAGCTGAGAGAACAAGCTGATATGCCGATGTCCGTCAAAGCGTGTACTATCTCAAACCGTGAGGCACTAGATGGAATTACAAGAAGCCCTTTCTTAACGCTATCTCTTTCCCACGCATCCTTGACGGCGAGAAGATGATCTTGTGTAATTGACTGTGTAATCTCAGCATACTGCACGTTTGCTTGTCCTTTGTTGTCGTCTTCGATACCCGGCACCATGGCAGGACTCCAAACAGTTGAAAAATCCACATCATTAATAAGATCCACATGCGGATAATATGCAATGCACGAAATATCCACATGCGGTGCCTTAACGGGTAACTTAGAGTATCCCGGCACGCCATACGTCTTAACTGGACTTCCCTTCATCCAGTGAATGCGAGAAAGAAAATTGTACAAATCGTCACCAGATTTGTTAGATGAAGACAATGCAGCGATCTGCAGTGGTACATCCAAGGAATACGTATTTAATGCCGTATCGCGCATACGCACGATGTAGTCCATCGCCTGATAGGCTGGACTGATATGCTTCTTTTTCTTTTTCTTCAGAGTCCGCTTTTTCCGGCTTTCACCTGCGAATTCGTCTCTGTGATCCTCGGGATGAAGCTGACTCTCGGCTTCGTCCAAAACGACAGTTCTCACAAAACTGAGATTAACTAGTTCCCGCTCGTTTTCGTCAGCAAGCATGTCTAGCAACCGTGCCGGGGTTGCTACAAGGATATGTGGATTTCCGCATTGGGCCAAAAGCCGTTTTTGCATCAAGTGATCTTCTGGACTACCACGATAAAGAAATTGCACAATATCTGGCGTCGTCACAGGTGCGTTGCCGGAACGGAGAAGCGACATGAAGATTTCTATGTACTGAAACCCTAGTTCGGGCGTCCGCACTAGGATAAGTGATGTAATGCTTGGTAGGGGCGTCCGAAATCGTGGCTCTGAGAGTAGATGCATAGCCAATGCTAGCGATTTTCCTGTTCCTGCAGGGGAGACTCCGACGAATGAATGTTGATGCTGCAATGCACTTAGCAGAGCCGACTGCACGGAAGTCGGAATGTGTGCTTGTTTATATTTTAGGCGAAAGCTATCCAATACTGCCTTTTGGATATTGAAATCCTATTCTGGTCAGTCCACGTTCTCGAAGCAGAGAGCAGCAACGAAGTAGCATACCGAAAACTTGAACTTGGCACCTTCTGGATTAGGTAGCCGAGCAGCTGATGGCCGGCGTCGATATTCTTGTGGATTTCCTGATCTATAGCGTGGTCGAATAATACTGCGATTCCTCTCTTTACCGATATCTACCGTGCCTTCCAATTGCCGAATTGCCAAAGTCGAAGCCTTCCCAGTTTTGTGGATCAGAAACGCGTCGTCTTCATTGTCGACCGCATCCGTCGATTCTTCAGTCGCCTCAACCTCTCGCAACAATGACGACGAACCCCAGGATACATTACGCTCCGCAGTTCGGCTCTTCTTCTCGTCGGGCTCAGCTAGCGTCTGAGCAGGCTCCTCCGCCGGGCTCGTTTGATTCCAGGATACGTTGGTCTTGAAATTCCGCCAAGCTGCTGTTCTCCCAACATACAGTCGCTGTTGTTTGCAACATCTTATTCCATATGCCGCATATCTATCACGCACAATCACTGCAAGAGCTCGCTGTGGACACGCGATCTCTCGCAGAAGCCCCGTTCGAGAACGAAGCATCTAGTTGTTGCACGATTCCGGTCTGTGAGAGTCATACAAATAAGCACTATGTGTGGTCACTGTACTCAAATGCTACATACCTGATGCGTTCCTTATGTCTACTGAGTAAACAAGTTAGAGGCATAGAATCGTATTACCGAACTGTCCCATCAAGACCGGACTTTGGAAAAATTTCGGACCCTAAACCAACTAACCAAATTTTAGGTTTGATCGCCCGACAATAATTAAACGTTATATTTGCTCCTTGCCAGCCATGGTCACATGACTGGCATCCAAGGTAGCATGCGCTCCCGGCGTTGTCAAAACGTTGGGTCTGGTGCTGTCTAATACAAGGGCGAAACTAACCCTCTTGAAGATTTGATGCTCGTTTTAATCGGCCAGCGTCTACTCATGAGCACAATTACAAGAAGCACAGTATGCGACAACTAACAACACCTTCCATATTGCATTCCGCCAATGCCGAACTCCTCTCGCATTCCAGAGAGTTAGACTCCGACGCTCTTTCTTCGGCGCGGTCGTTCACAACCGTACGCTACCCCTCGAAATCAAGCTCTAAAACGACCGAAAGCCCCGGCAAGAACAACAGACGGCGAAAAGCACAGTCTTCAAAGTACAAGGTCGCACCAGAAAGGACAGCAGACGATCACATTGGCTCGATACCTCATAAGCTTGATATTCTTAAACGCCAGGGAAAGTTTTACCACGCGTTGTTCGGCTCGCCGGTCGAACGGGGTGTTCTCTTTCGCGCAGTAAGATCCAGCAATGCAGCTCAAGATAATCCGGGCGCCAAAGATGCTAATAATTACAAACGGCACGAGATTAAATATATACGATGTCTGGCGATAGGTCGCGTCTCAGAATCAGATATATCGCGCATGCAACTAGCTGTCCTTCTTGCTCTTCGCAATGAATTGGGTGTGAGGGCCACAAACATTACGTGCTATGATCCAGATTTTGTACCTATGGACTATGATATTTTGCGGGGATATAATATAGAAGTAACACAAGAGCCTGGCGAAGGTGAGGAGAAATATATGCCGAACGAAGAGCTCGTCCAGAGGCGGAGCGAAACGTTGTACTACATGCCACATGCACCGATTTTTCTCGTCGATAGAATCATGGGACTGGAAGGTGTACAATACGTGCTTGGAAACGATGTCATGGGATATAAAGAACGATTAGAGGAGGAACTAGAGTTAGTATTTGCTTCGTTGAAAAGGGTGGTACTCAGTTGTGACAAGAGCAGTGACGACGACGAAGATGAGGCAATTGCAAAACAAAGTGGCAGCGATCCGGGATGGTTCAGAGTACGTCTGGAGGACGGACTAGCGAGAGAGGAAAGCTGGTGGCTAAGTGTGAACGATATGGCTATGCATTGGCGTCGACCCCGGAACTGATACACATGTCTGCAG
The DNA here is from genome assembly GCA_030568275.1 of Lipomyces orientalis. Classification (NCBI taxonomy): domain Eukaryota; kingdom Fungi; phylum Ascomycota; class Lipomycetes; order Lipomycetales; family Lipomycetaceae; genus Lipomyces; species Lipomyces orientalis. Next base: position 263,294 of record JAJLTP010000008.1, read on the forward strand.
TATGCGTGATTTGGAAATGGTATTGCGTCTCATAATCTGCATTATCACATGTAGTTATATAATCTATAGACAAATTATATCAATCAAAACCATAGAAACACGTATGAACAAATAAACAATGCGTACAAGCTGCTAAACAATTCAAAACAAATCCCAGAACATTACACTGAAGGACAAAAAGATCTATGCACGATCCCATCGATCGTATACCTCAACATGTCGCCAATCTAAGCGGTCTCGTACTTCTCCCAGTTGTCCAAAATATTACGGATCTTCGAGCTTCCTGTCAAGTCATACACTTCTTGGAAATACTCCTTCGAGATAGAAAACGGCTTCGCGGTTAAGTTAGGAATATATTTTCCAATCAAGTTGGCTGGTTTGAGTGCCTGCTGGGGCAATTTCTTGATCAAGAATCGGTTAAACGGCTTGACACCGCTGCGAAGATATGTCGAGTGGAACGGCACGGAAATGCCCTTGAGTGGAATCGTGGCGAAACCCCGGTCCAGCTCGATGGGCTGTGGCTTCGCGATACTCTTCTTGGCGATTTCCTCGACAATGTCTGTGAGCTGCTCCTTGACATCTTCCATCGACATGGTTTTCATGAGCTTGTCGAGGTCGATCTTCTGCACCTTCATGAAGTTGAGCACGTTTGTAAGGCAGTCCAGCGCACGGAGATCTCCGGCAGTGACGTATTGCGTGTTCTCGACGTTGTAGTTGACAATCTCCAAGAGCCATTTCGTCTGAGCGGCGATGTGTTCGACGACATACCGTAGCGCGGCGTCGTTGAAGGTCTTTGAGATACGCGACGGGTTGACAGCACACATACCGTAGTTAGATCGTCCTTGCGCGTCACGCGGGACGGCTACCTGCATGGTCATGCCACGGTAGAACACGACATCCACGAGAGACTCGATCGGCATCACATCGCCGAGTGCCGCGAGCGCAGAGTACTCACCCAGCGAGTGACCAGCATACGAGCAGTCGGCCGGAACAAGACCCTTAGCCTTCATGTCCTCGAACGAAGCCTTCTCCATAAGCGTCAAGGCCGGCTGTGTGAACTGAGTGGCTGACAACAAACCGGTAGGGGAACGGAATGTGTAGGACGAAGTGTTGTCCGTGATGTCCTTGAAGATCTTCTCGGACTTAATCTGACCGTCCGCATCAACAGATTCGAACATCATCGACGTGTAGTTATGACGAATTGCCTTGCCTGGAAGAACGTTAGACATGATTTCAGCTTCACTAGACTTAGAAGGTCGCACCTCGTGGACCACCGAAATGAACAGTATATTCGTTCGGATTATTCTTAACAATGCTAATAATCGAGAAACCTATTCCACGCATTAGTGCCATTCAATTTCGAAGATGTGGAGTTATAGCATACCATAGTTATTGAGGAAATGTCTATCCGCACGATCCCAGACCTCACGCGCGACAGCGCTAGACTCGTAAAGATCCATGCCCATACCCTGCTCCTGTGATCCCTGGCCGGTGAAGATGTAAGTAGAGACAGGCTGTTCAACCTCTGCCTGGCCGATCAAGACTGCATCGCCGGTATCCTTGTTCGTGGTCTCAACCTTGATGATCTTGCGGCCCGCGATCATACCGATGTGGTGCAACTTCGTCTCGATGTTATCGTTCGGAAGAACCATACCAACAAAAGAGCAGTTGAAACCACGCACGCGCGCGACGTGGTTCTCAGCTGCCCAGGTCTCGACAAGCGACCGAACGGCGGCGGAGGAGTACATGCCGTGGGTAATATTGCCTCGGAGATTGGCATAGGCGGCGAACACGCGGGACACGTGAATCGGGTTGTAGTCACCGGAGACGCGGGCGTAGCCTTCGTTGGAAGCAGGCGCGCGGTAGACAAGCTCAGTCGAACCGTTCAATGGGATCGAGTTCTCAAACAACATAGGCTGCTCGATAGTGCTGCCGTGGCGTTCGAGGTAGTCAATGACCGGGTTTCCATGGGATTCACCTGCCTCGTACTTCACGCTGCCGATTTGGATAATCTCACGTGTAGGCAATTCAAGCAAGACCTGACCAGTGGTGCGGACCGACGAGAACACAGTCTTGTTCTTGTACCTGACAAACGTCTCGAGACGGAACGTGAGCGTCTGGTTGAGAAGGTCAACGTGGGGATCGTCATTAAGCTCGAACCAGTCCTTTGATCGCAAAACGGCAACATCCTTGGGCGACTTGAGCGTGACCTCCATAGGCAACTCGGACTTGCGCTGGAACGTGTTCTCGTAATCGGTATACGCGCCTCTGTACAAGAACTGGGACGTGACCTCCATGACTGGCATGTAGTCTCGCGAGATAATACCGCTGACCTCGACCATCTTGCCCGACTCCTGATTCAGTACAGCCTTAATCTGGGCATTAGTAGTAACGACATCATCTTTCTTGAGCGGCTCCGCGCCAGGGAACATCTTGAACGCGTTGGAAAGATGAACGAGCTTCAACAAGTCACCATCAATTGCCTTGGGGAACAACGCCTTAGTGATGGCCTTCCATCCGACGACAATCGCGAAATCCATTGGCGCGAACGTAGTCTTACCAGGTCTGTCGACGAATGCCTCACCGTTGTTCCCGACCGCATAGACAAAGTCGGCGATAGCCTTGCCAGAGACAGTGGTCGAGCCACCCTCGAATGCATCGGTGACGGACAACGTAGATGGGTACTCCTCGGGACCGAACCAGAGCTTCCAGTAGAACTCCTTGATTCTGTCGTTGCGGCCGGCCATGACCTCACGAATTGGCGCAAATCCGACCTCAGGGTTATATGTGAAGAGGAGCAACATGCCAACAGGCTTTGCCTCTGCAGTACGGTCATCATAAAGCGTCATCTCGATCGTGTCGGTACCTGGACGCTTAAAGGTGTCAATAACAACCACATCCTCCTTGCCGTTGATCTTCTCGGAAACGATAATGCGAGTCTTGTTCAAATCCTCCGGATGTTGAATAGTAACCTTGACGCCAAACGCAGGCTTGAACAACCTCTTGAGTGGACTAGTCTCGTACTTGGTGCCCTGAACAAAAACATCGGTAGTAAAGAACGCGTGGCGCCAGCCATACGTCTCACCGCCAAGCAAACTCAACCACGACTCAAGATCAGGAAGAGTGGCGTTGCCGCTGACTCCGGCATCGAGAGTGTAGGTGATGGCGTCGCCGCTCTCGGCCACGGTCAAACTGTCAGCCTTCAAAGCGGCCTCGAGCGCAGATGGCACAATGTCCTTGCCTCCAAAATATTCAATAACCGGGATCTTCGACTCCTCGCCACCATAAACGTCATTGGTCAAGAACTCGATATGCTTGTTGTGGATTCCATCCAAAATATCCTTAACGGGTTCGTTGACGATCTTGGCATACTTGACAGCGACAGGACCTTGGAGAATACACGTGCGCTGGACGTCCTGACCGACGACAGCAGCAAGGTCCTCTGACTGCCAGAGCGAGTCTTTCTTGAAATACAATTCAAAGTTGTCATCTAAAGCCGGGACAAATGGCACTGGCTTCTGACCGGGTCGGAGCGTCAACATGAGGAAGAACTCTTTGTCCTGGACATTGACGATCTGCTCGGTGGCCTCTGGATATGCCGCAAGGATACGGTCGACAGTTGGCGCCGGCTCGTCCAGCTCAGTGTAAGACTGCAAGAGTGACGGACGACCGGTCTCGTGCGTGAAGCGCTCCTCGATACGGCGAATAAAGTCACCAGTCATGTTGCGGAGCGAGAGGTCGATCCAGCGCTTCTCGTGGGCAATGAACATAAGTTCAACAAGACGTTTGAGGATCTCACCGTAGGTCATGTCCTCAAGCTCGACGACGTCACCGGCAGAGTTCTTGCCGAACCAAACTTTTTGGAAGTCGGCGTTGAGCTTCTTGATGATGGAGTCCTTCTTTGCCTTGAGAGCTTCAACGCGCTTGTTCTTTGGCAGACTGAAGATCGTAGTATCCATTTCCTTCCTGAAAAAATCTGTCAGAGCTAATTCAATGTAGACAAACAGAGACACCTACCAGAACAAAACACCTCGAGTAGCCAACTTGTGAATTGGCTCGCCCATCTCAGACAACACAGTAATCACACCACCAGTGGGACCCTTATAAGTGTTCTCCCACTGGGACTCATCCACACCAGGCGCATCGACAATAGCCTGCTTTGCTCCAAGCGACGTGTGCGCTTCCTTGGCAGTCATGATTCTGCTTCCAAACAATACACCATCGAATGGCATTGACGGGTAGCCGAACTTGGTCGCCCACTGACCAGTCAGGTATGGGTACGTGTCGTCAGCGCCGCCGAAACCTGAGCCAGCGAGTAAGATGATATTGCTGCACCGACGGATACGCGGGTACATCTGCAAGATCGGACTGTGGAAGTCCTCGAACGAGTGGTGACCACCACCACGACCACCGGTCCACTGCAAGATGATTGGGAAGGTCGGGTTAGCCTGGGCGATGGTGATGACCTGCTGGATGGCATCTATGGAACCGGGCTTGAGGCCGAGATGCTTGATACCAAGAGTCTCGATGTATTCGTTGGCGACTTCGGTCGATGGAACACCAGCGCCGATGGTGAGACCCTCGATCGGAACACCTTCGGCACGGAGCTTCTGAATGAGAGGGATGGCCCATCCCATGGCACGCGGGTTGACATAGATCAAGTTGACGGTAATACCAGCGCCAGGGAATGTGGACTTTTCGATCTCGTAGAACGCTTTCGTGAGACCATTGGCATTGAAGTAGCCACCGCCGCCGAGCTCGATGTGGTAACCGGCGTTCATAGTCGCAGCAACAAAATCTGCCGGAACCGTCGAGGGAGTCATACCGGCAACCATAATCGGGGGCTGACCCAGCAAGCGCGAGAACTTGGTGTCAACATAGGTGTGGCCCTGCGCAGTCTTGACCAGCTTGGGGGCATATTCGAGACCCCAGTCAGCAGCAAACTTGACCGAGTCGTCCTCACGATCAAACAGCTCGGGCTTGTAACCAAGCTCGGGCGCAGTACCCTCCAAAGTGCCGGCCAGGATGACGCGAACACCGGTTCCCTCCTTGTTGCGGTGGGTCAAGACACCGAGACCTGACAAGCCACCGGGGCCAAAGTCGAGAATGTGGGTGGCCTTGCTGAAAGCAGTGGCTTGTTCCCAATGGACAGGCAGGCCGGTGACCATTTTGACGAGGCGCTCGACGACGGAGCCGTCCTCATCGGTAAGGTTCCGCAAATCATGACCATCGGACGTATCGTAGACGGGTATGGCGAGCTCCTCGGGCTTGAACGAAACCTTGGCCAACTTGAGATCTTCAATGATGGTTTCGTATGCCTTATCAACATACGGCGAATGGAAGGGCGCAGTGATTGGCAAGAACCGGTTGGAGAACTTGAGCTTGCGCTGAGAGTGCGGGACCCTGTTCTGCTCGAGTCCAGGCGGTGCACGGGACTTGCGGAGTGACAAGCTGAGACCGTAGAGTGACTGAGGTGGACCGGTGACTACGAAGTTGCGGGCACCGTTCTCGAGCGAGATCGAGACATGCTTCTCGGGGGGAAGATGGGAATTTGTCAGGTCGACGTGCTTCTGGACCTGCGACTTGACGAGGTCGCGAACAGACAGCATAGGTGAGGGCTTGCCTTCACCTTCGTTGACTGAGTCCTGGAGAACAGACGGTGCAAGGGAGGTGCGAGGATACGTCTGCTGAGCGCGGCAGCCAATCCAGAATAAGATCTGCAGAGTCTTGGACGCGACTTCGAAAAATGACTCCCATGTGGATGAGGCGGAAATGGCAGCGGCAGTGATGACACCTTGAGAATGACCAGTCGTTCCTGTGTATTATTGTCAGCTAGTGCAGATTGTGTGGATCAATCCATACATACCATCCAAGTACGATCTGAATTCACCAGGCTGCTTGCCGAGGATTTTGCAGGTGGCAGCATAATGAGTAAGCTGAGTGACACCAATCAATGGAAGAGATACCGGCGCGGAAACTAGATAGTCGAGATCAGGAGTCGACTCGGGTTCACGGAGCCAGCGCATGATGTCGAGGCCGTTCGAGTAGACCTTCATGGTGCGCTCGTCAGCGGCGAGCTTGAGCAACTGTTGCGCACAGTGCTGAACAAAGTCATCAACAAGTCCTTGATAAAGCGAGTAGACGTCGCGAAGCTCATCAAAATATTCCTCGATGTTGCCCTGGCCGCCAAAGATGGCGTAGACGGACGCACGGCCGTCGGCGGCTGCGCGTAGCAGAGCACAATCGTGGCCCTTGATTGGACGGTTGGCAGCAAGTCTGGCGGCGTAGTAGGCACGAATGACAACCTCACGCTTGGAGAGAGTCCCGGGAAGAGCAGCAGCAATAGCATGAACTTCATTTGCACGGAGGAAGCGAGATTCAAAATCGGCAAGCACTAGCGCGAGGATGTCATCATACTGGGCCGGCTCTTCCTCGACTTGAGTAGCAATAAAAGCGAGGAATCGAGCAACGAGCTCGCAGTTAGACGCAGGCTCTTCATCGCCGGCAAAGTCTTCGGTTGGAGTGGGAAGGGTGGCAGCGAATTCGTCCCGAAGATGGAGGATCGAGAGATAGAGCGCGTTCGGGACAAAGACGGTGTACTCTAGCGAGCCATGCTGGAGCGAGAGCGGACGCAGGGAGGCCTGGGTGTGCGGCGTTGCGACGCCAGTCTCAGCGCCAGCGTACATTGTGCGAATTGGCGAGAGGAGGGATCAATTGAGGGAGGGCGGATGAAGAAAAGAAGGAGTCGAAGGAGCAGAAGCGTCGAACAAAAGAGAGGAAGTGGCCACCTCGGAGTTGCGAAGTGCTGTTGAGGCGAGATAGCAGCAGCCAAGTGTTGGCTGCGGCAGAGAGTGCGCGAGTGATATATTTTGCGTGCTGCGGATATCAGGGGCGGTGGCTCGAGGCTGGAGCGCACCGCCACCGGTGAGGCTGAGTGTTGGGAGGATAGCTTCACCGGCGAAGTGTTGGGCGAAGCCTGATTAGTCGTGCGGCTGGGCGGTCCGTCCCGGTGGCCGGGGACCCCAAACAGCGCTGCTCTCAGCGGAAATTGGCCGCCGCCACCTTTATTCTACACAAGCAGCTAAATGAGTTTACTATGAATGAGCACTGGCAGACTGACATTGATGGACAAAATATCGTAGCGCGAGAAATAATTGGCTAAGGTGGCAAGCGGCGCGCCAACAAACCGACGACACAAGGGGTGGTAAGTAGGCCAGGCTGTCGTCGGCGCGGGCGAGAGGAGCGTGTCGATCAGAACCAGCGCGTCTGGTGAGAGATCTCGACGATGCGGTAGCTGATCGGCACGATCTCGAAGCTTATGGAATGCATGCGGTGGAGCCACTTACTGGACAGACGTGTCCGTGATGATGATTATTATTATTATTATTTTGTCTCGTCGAGTCCCCCAACAGTCAATCAACAAGCAACACGCGAGTTCTCAGGAGTCAGGGTTAGGGCCTGCGCCCCAACTCTCGCCTCGCGTGCTCCGCAGATTTGCTCCGCACCGTGAATACGTCGCTCGCCCAACACCATCGCCAGTCAACTAACTACTAATCAGTATTGTAGTCTTCGGCGTTCCTGTCGCGTAGCTGCATTGGAAAACCCATTAAGTGCGCCGACACGGCTTTGTTGGTGCACGTGCAGTTTGTCCGAGGGCTGCTCGGCAAATATCACTGCCTCTGTAAACATAACAACTTAGTGCGTAGGTACCTGCTAGTGCTGTTCAGCCACCAGGTTTGCACAATATCCAAATGCGCTAGGCCCAGATAGGCAAGCACGTTCACTAACTGCTGGTGGCAATCCACAGTCAACGCCACCCAGCTTGTCGGGTCTGTCGTACCTGGTATCCGGCGCGTGTGGTTGTGAGTTCATCGGCTCCCACCTTCGCGCCTTCAAATCATTAGACTATCTCTTTTTTCCCACTCTGGTCCTCCATCGCATCCTCCTCCTCACCACCCAATTCCTCCTTCTCCTACACCCCCTCCCCCCCAGTCTCCTGCCCGTCAACCACGATGCGTCCCGAGACTGAGCAAGAGCTCGCACATGTCCTACTCATCGAGCTGCTCGCCTACCAGTTCGCGTCCCCGGTACGCTGGATCGAAACCCAGGATGTCATCTTCCAGGAATTCAACTCTGAGCGTCTTGTCGAGATCGGCCCGTCCCCTACCCTCGCGGGAATGGCACAGCGCACTCTGAAGGCGAAGTACGAGTCCTACGATGCCGCACTCTCACTCCAGCGCCAGGTCCTCTGCTATTCCAAGGACGCCAAAGAGATCTACTACACGCCAGATCCCGCCGTCGTTGAGGCTGCGCCGGAGCCTGCTGCTGGTACTCCCGCTGCTGCCGCGGCACCGGCTGCTGCTGCTGCTGCTCCTGTTGCTGCTGCGCCGGCTCCATCCGGACCGGTAGCAGCTGTCGCCGATGAGCCGGTCAAGGCTGTCGACGTCTTGCGCTCGATCGTCGCCCAGAAGCTCAAGAAGCCTTTCGATCAGGTGCCACTTTCAAAGGCTATCAAGGACCTCGTCGGTGGCAAGTCCACGCTCCAAAACGAAATTCTCGGTGATCTAGGTAAGGAGTTTGGCTCCGCTCCCGAGAAAGCGGAAGAGATTCCGCTCGAAGAACTCGGCGCCACTATCCAGGGTTCCGGTTTCAATGGCCAGCTCGGCAAGCAGTCGTCGTCGCTCGTCGGCCGACTTATCGCTTCGAAGATGCCTGGTGGCTTCAACCTGACATCCGCTCGCAAGTACCTCCAGGATCGTTGGGGCCTTGGACCTGGTCGCCAGGATGGTGTTTTCCTGCTTGCTATCACAATCGAGCCACCAGCTCGTCTCGCAGCCGAGCCTGACGCAAAGAAGTATCTTGATGAAGTAGCTGGAAAGTATGCCTCTCTATCTGGCATCTCACTCTCATCCGGTGGTGGCGACGCTGGCGCGGGCGGTGCTTCGGGCGCCATTGCAATCGACTCTGCCGCATTCGAGGAGCTCACCAAGGACCAGACTCATCTCGTCCGACAGCAGATGGAGTTGTTTGCCAAGTACCTCAAGGTCGATCTCCGGGCCGGCGACAAGCTCTTCGTGGACGAGCAGGACGCTTCCTCCGACCTTCGCAAGGAACTCGACCTCTGGATTGCCGAGCACGGTGACTTTTACGCTACGGGCATCGTTCCCTCGTTCTCGCCGCTTAAGGCTCGCGTGTACGACTCATCCTGGAACTGGGCTCGCCAGGATGCGCTTACCATGTATTACGATATCATCTTTGGCCGTCTCTCCGTAGTCGACCGTGAAATCGTGTCTCACTGCATTCTACTTATGAACCGCTCGAACCCGACTTTGCTCGAGTTTATGCAGTACCACATCGACCACTGCCCCGAAAAGCGTGGCGAGACATACCAGCTCGCGAAACAGCTTGGCCAGCAGCTTATCGACAACTGCCGAGAAGCACTTGCCATTGAACCTGTCTACAAAGATGTTATGTACCCAACAGCGCCACAGACTGTTATCGATGTCAAAGGCAATATCAAATACGACGAAGTTCCTCGCGTCGCTGTCCGCAAGCTCGAGCAGTACGTCAAGGAGATGGCTGCTGGCGGCAAAATCACGGAGAGCCGCAGCCGCACTAAGTTGCACGCTGACCTTGCCCGCATTTACAAGATTATCCGTCAGCAGCAGAAGCTTAGCAAGAGCTCCAAGCTTCAGATCAAGACTTTGTACGAGGACGTCATCCAGTCTCTGTCTCTTGAAACTGGTCTTGCCAACGGCAGTCCCTCCCCCGACGGCACAGGTCGCACGACTTCGCCCAAGCGCACCAAGAAGAATGGCAAGGTCAAGAAATACACAGAGACCATTCCGTTCCTGCATTTGAAAAAGAAGGACTTGCACGGTTGGGATTACAGCAAGCCGTTGACTGGCATCTATCTCGAGTGTCTTGAGCAGGCCGCAAAAGTATGATTTTGCCGATGTTTGTACGTTGATTTGGGCACGCTAATCGATATAGACTGGTATCTCATTCAAAGACAAGTGCGCCCTGATGACGGGCGCCGGCGCTGGCTCTATCGGTGCCGCCGTTTTGCAGGGATTGTTGTCCGGTGGTGCGAAAGTTGTTGTCACCACGTCGCGATATTCAAAGGAGGTTACCGAGTACTATCAGTCTATCTACGCCAAGTACGGCGCCAGCAACAGCACTTTGATTGTTGTTCCCTTCAATCAAGGTATGTCTCTGAGTGAACTTGTTTATATTTGTCAAGAGTTAGTACTGACGGGATTGCAGGCTCTAAGCAGGACGTTGACGCCCTAGTTGACTATGTCTACGACACAAAGAAAGGTCTCGGATGGGATCTTGACTACGTCATTCCATTCGCCGCCATTCCGGAGAACGGCCGTGAGATCGACAGCATTGACTCGAAGTCCGAGCTTGCTCACCGAATGATGCTCACCAACCTGCTTCGTATTCTCGGCAATGTCAAGGCTCAGAAGCTCGCGCATGGCTATGAGACTCGTCCCGCTCAGGTCATCCTGCCAATGTCCCCCAACCACGGTACGTTCGGGTCTGACGGCTTGTACTCGGAGTCCAAGCTTGCTCTGGAGACCTTGTTCAACCGATGGTACTCGGAATCCTGGGGGTCTTATCTCACGATCTGTGGTGCCGTCATTGGCTGGACTCGTGGCACCGGCCTCATGAACCAGAACAACTTGATCGCCGAGCGCATCGAGGGTCTCGGTGTCCGTACATTCTCACAGCAGGAGATGGCTTTCAACATCCTCGGTCTTATGTCCCCCGCAATTGTTAATCTGTGCCAGATGGAGCCCGTTTTCGCCGACTTGAACGGTGGCATGCAGTACATTCCCAACCTGAAGGAAGCGTCGGCCACGATCCGCCAGGAGCTCGTCCAGACCTCTGAGATCCGTCGGGCAGTGACTGCGGAGAACGCGATCGAGTACAAGCTCGTCAACGGCGCAGAAGCCGAGCGTCTGCAGAAGTCTGTCGTCATCCAGCCGCGCGCGAACATCAAGTTCGAGTTCCCCAAGCTCAAAGACTACTCAGAAATTGCCCACCTCGCCGAGAACCTCAAGGGCATGGTCGACCTCGAGAAAGTCGTCGTTGTGACTGGTTTCGCGGAGGTCGGCCCGTGGGGTAACTCCCGCACGCGATGGGAGATGGAGGCGTACGGCCAGTTCTCTCTTGAAGGCTGCATCGAGATGGCGTGGATTATGGGTCTCATTAAGCACCATAACGGCCAATTGAAGGGCAAGATGTACTCTGGCTGGGTCGACACCAAGTCCAATGAGCCTGTCGATGACTTTGATGTCAAGTCTAAGTACGAGAAGCATATTCTTGAGCACTCTGGTATCCGGTTGATCGAGGCTGAGCTGTTTGACGGCTATGATCCTAAGAAGAAGAAGATGCTTCAGGAGGTCGTTATCGAGCACGATCTCGAGCCGTTCGAGACGTCCAAGGAGACCGCGTACGAGTTCAGACGCGAGCACGGTGACAAGGTCGAGATCTTCGAGATTGCTGAGACAGGACAGTGGACTGTCCGGCTGCTAAAGGGAGCGAGTCTGCTCATTCCTAAAGCACTCCAATTCGATCGTTTGGTCGCTGGTCAGATCCCGACCGGTTGGGACGCGAAGCGATACGGCATTGGCGAAGATATCATTTCTCAGGTCGATCCTATCACGCTCTATGTACTCGTATCTACTGTGGAGGCCTTGCTTGCTGCCGGTGTTACCGACCCGTACGAGTTTTACAAGTACGTGCACGTGTCCGAAGTCGGTAACTGCACTGGTTCCGGTGTTGGTGGTATGACTGCCCTTCGCGGCATGTACAAGGACCGGTTTATGGACAAGCCAGTCCAGAAGGATATTCTCCAGGAATCTTTCATCAACACCATGTCCGCATGGGTAAACATGTTACTCCTCTCCTCTTCTGGTCCAATCAAGACTCCTGTAGGTGCCTGCGCTACCTCCATCGAGTCTGTCGACATTGGCTATGAGACTATCATTTCCGGCAAAGCCAAGATCTGTCTCGTCGGCGGTTACGACGATTTCCAGGAAGAAGGCTCTTTCGAGTTCGGTAACATGGGCGCTACTTCCAACTCCGAGACCGAAATCGCGCATGGCCGCACGCCGGCCGAGATGTCCCGTCCGACAACTACCACGCGTGCCGGTTTCATGGAGTCGCACGGTGCTGGTATCCAGTTGATCATGACCGCCAAACTTGCCCTCGAGATGGGCGTTCCTGTCTACGGTATCATTGGATTGACCGCTACCGCGACCGACAAGATTGGCCGGTCCGTCCCTGCGCCCGGCAAGGGTATTCTCACCACCGCGCGCGAAAACCGTGAGTCCAAGTTCCCGTCGCCTTTGCTCGACATCAAGTACCGTCGTCGCCAGCTTGAGAAGCGCAAGGCTCAGATCCGCGAGTGGACCGAGTCTGAGATTTTGTACTTGCAACAAGAAGTCGACTCCATGCGTGACCAGTACGAGAAGTTCGACGAGAGAGAGTATTTGACCGAACGCTTGGCTCACATCGAGCGTGAGGCCGCGCGCCAGGAGAAGGACGCGTTGGCACAGTGGGGTAATGATTTCTACAAGCAAGATGCCCGGATCGCGCCTCTACGTGGTGCGCTTGCTGTTTGGAATCTTACTGTTGATGATCTTGGTGTTGCGTCTTTCCACGGCACATCGACTGTTGCCAACGACAAGAACGAGAGCTTGACAATTGCCAACATGATGACTCATCTCGGACGATCAAAGGGTAATGCGATCCTGGGTATTTTCCAGAAGTATTTGACTGGCCATCCTAAGGGTGCCGCTGGCGCCGTAAGTTTTCGATATCTTTGTTGCATTTCAGCGGTTCGGCTAACGAATGGTAGTGGATGTTGAATGGTGCAATCCAGGTTCTCAATACGGGCCTTGTTCCTGGTAACCGCAACGCCGACAACGTCGACAAAGTTCTCGAGCAGTTTGACTCGATCCTGTACCCCTCACGCAGCATCCAGACCGACGGCATCAAGGCCGCGTCCGTGACGTCGTTCGGTTTCGGTCAGAAGGGTGCGCAGGCCATCATTATTCACTCGGACTACCTCTTCGCCACGCTCGATGAAGACACATACAATGCGTACACCGCGAAGGTCGCCGCGCGTCACAAGAGGGCGTACAGATACATCCACCATGCCATGGCCAACAACACCATGTTCGTTGCCAAGAACGATCCACCGTACGCTAAGGACCTCGAGAGCACCGTCTATCTCGACCCGCTCAGACGCGTCGTGCCGGACACAAAGGCTGGCACCTACGCGTACCCTGCAAAGCAGGCTCCGCAGCCATCTAACAAGGATACTGAGGATGTGTTGCTCAAGTTAACCCAGTCTTCCGCCTCTGCCGCTAGTAATGTCGGAGTCGACGTCGAAGCTTTGTCGGCCATCCCGATCGACAACGAGACCTTCATCGAGCGCAACTACACTGTTGCCGAGATCAGCTACTGCACTTCGTCTGCCGATCCTCGGGCAAGCTTTGCCGGCACGTGGTGCGCCAAGGAGGCCGTCTTCAAGAGCATGGGCGTTAAATCCGAAGGCGCCGGCGCGGCGTTGAAAGAAATTGAGATTGTTCGGAAAGCAGGGAAGCCCGAGGTCGTATTCTCCGGCACTGCGAAGCTGAAGGCGGCAGAAAAGGGCATTAAGGACGTCAGCGTTAGCATCAGTCATAACGAGTTCCAGGCCGTCGCGGTTGCGGTTGCGGAAATGGCCTAAGTTAGGATGTTGGGTAGCAAGTTTTGGAATAGACTGAAGGAGGATAATGACGATTGGGTTTTATTTTTGCGATATATACTCTAGTTTTTGTATTTTGCTCATTGGGATATATCTATATAAATGTTTTGTAATCTTGACTTGTTCTGTAATATGAATACATGAAGGCGCATATTCCAGATGTCCATCGATCATGGGTGTCAAACAGACTTGTGTGAGCAATCTCATACGAGATTGCTCATGTGTCTTACGACAGCCCTTTATGAAGTAACGTGAGTAGGACAGTAAACGTCAATCTTCTCGTTGGGTACGCGCTATTATCCTCATAATGATAATGCCCTTTGATTGTACCTTAGTTGAGTGTGCATAAGCTGTATTTAGCTTTGGTGGCTGAGCTCATAAGGCCACTTCCGCACTCCGCCCTCTTATGATGGATGACGTGACACTTTTCATCGTCAACTCTCATGACGTGTCCTTCTCTTTTTTAGTATTACTCCATATACCTTAGCATGAACTTTATAGTTTACACATTTTAGCTAGCTATTGGTGAAGTCATAGTTGTCATTTCAACAGTTCCATTGCCACCGGGAATCTGTTAGTACGTGGCGGCTGGCTCGAGGTTGTCGAGTGAGATCTCGTGGAAGTATTGACGGCATTGGGTTACCGCAGACACCATAGAACAAGGAGGCGTACGGTCGTAGCTTAATCAATTAACGTGGTAAGCGAGCCGAGAGCCGCGCACAGTCTGCGGCCCTTTCAATATTTAAGCCCAATTACGACACAATAACAAAGCAGAACTATGTATATTAGACGTTTCTTTATACCTGTCGCAAGTCCGGGAATTAAGCGCCGTGATTGACCATAGGACGCCTGCGCTCTTGAGGAAGATGCGCTTGATGGCATCATATTGGCTTGGTGATGGATTGCGCAGGATGCAGTGCGTACGTGAGCTTAGGACAATGCATAATATGTTGCTCAGGTCAGTCGTGCTCGGTGATGTGGGAAAGCTTCGAGGTCACACCTATACTGCTTAGGAGCCTCGTCAATTGATCTGCGCATGGGTCCGGTGGGGAAGGCCCTGTGAGGATATCAGGCTCGTTCGTCAAGATAAGTTTGCGTATGTGCTGATATCGGATCTCCTCTTCACTAGTCATTAAGGAACAGTGTCGTCCGCAAGATTCCGTCTTCGAGACTGACGGAGAGTAGGCTGTGCAACCTGCACTGCATGGCTACGTCTCTGAGACGCTGTATTTGAAGTGGCAGCAGATGCGTTGCGGCGCGGCCTGCGACAACGCTCCTGTGTATGATCGACGAGTCTCGCCTACGTAGGTGGCCATTTCGACGTGACAGAATGATCAGCACAGTTTCACAGTGCCGCCATGTTTCAGTATTCGGTATTCAGTGTTCAGATTCTGGGCTTCAGTGCGGATATTTTGAGCTAAGCAGGCAAGGAGCAGGTTCGATGTTGACTCATGTTATCGCTGAGAGTTGCATTATGATTCGGCCGGATCAGCAATTACCAACAACCACACAAGCGTACAACACTAAAAGTTACTACCCTAATCTACAAAGCATGTTTTAGAGCAACAATTCCAATTCATGATTTAACCCCAGTTTACCTTGGTCATCTGGGCAGCTTCAGCTTATTGATTGTCAGATTAGGCATCGACTCTAGAGCCAGGCCGAAAGTCCCAGGGTTAGGTTTAGGGGCAAAGTCAAGTTGATCGCTCCATTGACGGCTGATCACAATTCACACAAGATCCTGACATGAATGGATTGACTGCACCTTCATCACCTTGACCACTAACGTGCAATTTAACTGAAGTTTTGAGCTATAGGCTTTCGGGCGAACGTGCAAGTCTGTTACAAACTTACAATAACACTTCTGTTCTGTGCTTGAGCAGATATTAGATTAACTCTTCCCTTAACTGATCGTGTGTAAAATGACTGTCGGAGTGATCAAGTATCGCTGGCCAAAACTGATAGAAGTCTTCTCTGAGCGGCGACCCAAAGGGGTTGACAAGTCCGATTCCAAACTTCCGGAAGTCGAGTTAAGTCGTCGTGGGTCTGAAGCCATTTGAGCATCCCACCTAGCAATATCGAATCTTCCGTCGTCGCCAAACTCGAACGACGAGCGCAGTAAACATTCAGAATTCATCGTCGCCCGTGCGGCTCGAGCTTACTTCAACTGCCGTTGCTATCCTGTACGACTCTGTTTATGTTCGCGTTCAAGTGCTGTTTACACAGTCCGATTCCACATGCCCGGATGATGACCGGCGCAATCGTAGACGCCGGAATTTTGTTCTTAGAAATCTGTAGTCATCACGACTACTGAACCATCCCACTACAGCTATCTAATCTGCGTCCATCCATGCCAAACTTTAACTGATCGACATACAGGAACGTTGCCGGTGGCAGCAGGTGATCATCCCGCTCTGCATTATGTATATAGTCGAACCCGGCAGACAAGCACTGCAAGAACGGCAGGGTTCTTATTAAGCATGGGAACCATGGACCAGAATACCTCTATGACAAATTCTGAGTTGTTGGCTGCTGTGAGGCGTCCTCTTTCCCCTGATTGCCGAATTGAGGTACCAGCAAGTCGCGAGGAATATGAACATGTGCAAGAAATGCTCGAAGAGGAGAACATGAAGTACATGCAAATGAGTTTTTATCCATGTAGCAGCAATCTGCTGACACAAATATGCAGATATCCTAGGCTCCAATACGATGCCTGGCGCAACGTTGCAATCATTGTTGCAGCTCCTAGTCCGCTCCATGGCTATATGGTGGGTCACCTGATGACCAGGATCAATAATGCTGTCAACTCGATGCAGGGACTCGATTCAAACATTACGGACGGCCTATATATTTCATCCGATATGTCCAATACCACTTACGCAGGTGTCACATCCACAACAAGAAACTGGGACGGTGCATTACATTATCTCACAGACGAGGGCTACATTTTGATGGTTGCAGTTGAAGTTGGTATATCGCAGACATATGAGAGCCTTCGAGCTGCCATCTCATATTCGGTGTGTGCGCTGCACTGCCGGGTTGGAATTACAATGTGCATCAATGAAGGGAACCGAGGCACACGAGCGCCAATCCAATACTACTCTACAGCACAAGAGAGGGACGCTGCGATACTGCAAGCAGAGCGCCAACTCAGGACGGCACTGCGTAATAATCCATACGGGCCTCTGATTGCCGATGGATTCATATGGTACGGACGGATTAACAGAGTTGTTGTCGAGACTTTCCGTCAGGAGGTAGATACGTGTTCTCCGGATACTCTTCTTGAACCCAGGCAGTCTTTCGCAATTGTGGAAGCTGGCCAATTTGTTGGCGGGAATGTTCCGTCAAACTTGGCTGAGCTCCAGCTTTCCGACTGTATCCCAACCCATATTCTAAGTGGAAACACAATAGCGGCCACCCCTGTAAATTTCTTCAGTCAGGAGTGGTTTGAAAGGAGCTTTTGCCACTCCATGCTGAAGACCGCGCTTCAGCGAATCAAGGTCAGGAGCGAGGTTCATGCTGGCTAAGTCTCTGTTTCTGTAATACCCCGTCACACTGTCACCTCGTCACAATGGGGTAGGGGTCGCCTCGTCACACTGAGAGGCGGCGCGCCTCCCCGGCTCCTGGGTCTCAGAGATACTATGTAATATTAGAATGTATATATAGTGAATGGAAGGGAGGAGTCGGCAGCTTCAATAAAATAATATTGCAAGCAAAAGCTATCGTACAACGTCCTTCTGTAACGTGCGTTTGCACTAAGGTGTTCAGGAGGGATCACTTTTTGCTAGAAAGAATATACAAGTTGGGGGAGGAATATTATTCAACTACCTGCCTCTTCCACAGGCAGTCCCAGAGGGGTCTTTTGTACCCGTCTCTCCCGTTGTTCAACTAATTATAGACAACAAGGATATCCACAGACAAAGATATTCACAAACAAAGATATTCGCAAAAACCCAACTACTAGATGAAACAACAAGGACATGGCGCATCACTAACGCCGTCCCGACAGCTTTGGAGATAGGGTTATTACACATGCATTTCCAACAGTTTGGCGCATAATTCAAATTCAGTGAGAAGGGTGCGGAGTGATAGAAGTCTAGACCATTTGTCACTCCTTATTTGAGGTGCTTTGATTTGTATATATAGACCTACGTTTTTCATTAGGCACTTGCACTTCGACTACAGCCGTAGACGCCAATTCAGTCAGCAGTTCATTTCACCTATATATCCATCTCTCATAGTCTGCTAAGTTTGAATACAATGGACTCCAATTCTGATTTGCAAAATACTTTAGTGCGCCCGTCTAGAGCGAAGCGTCCTGATTATTATGTCATGAATTGGGGTAACTTATTCGTCGCTTTACATTTTTATTCGTTGCGAATCGGAAATTCTACGAATGCGAACAACGAATACGAATAAGGAAAAATTTTATTCGTTTACACCCCTAAATAAGTAAAAACTTTATTCTGTGTCCCGTCCTAAATAATATTCAAAGTATTCGCCGAATATTCGCTGAATAATCACTTAACGGATGTATAACGAGCGGCGCATCCAAAAAAAGCGACGCACTTACTCACACCCACGTTGTAAAACATCGCGACAAAGCCACCAAAACGCCTAAAATCAATTGAAACTACTCAGAATCCTTCTTCCTCAGCAAGGATGATCTTGTTTTCATTAGAAGAAGATTCCATGTTTTGTGATGTGGAGGGAAAAAGTGTCAAGTATGAAAGGGGCTCGCGTGGAAAATGCGCAGCTCGTTTGGATGCGTGGCTCGTTATACTAATGTGCGTCTATATTCTATTTCTATTAACCCGATTACCCGAACACGCCAGTTGTCACCTTTTAAGTATCGTACTCAGTTGTCCTTGCATGTGTAGGACTATAGTTGATTTCTAGCAAACAATTAACTTCTCAAGAGCTTAAGAAGGGGTGTCTAGCTTAATATCAGTGAGGACTGTGCTATTTTCTGACTATACAGCTCTACTGACACAATTAAATTAAATGGAGACCCGCGCAATGAGCGACGACTATGATACTGTCATAAGCCGCATCGGGGCAGCGGGTTAGGGTAGATTCCGATGTGTTGTCATCGTCTTCGGAATCTTCTTCTTGTTTTGTTCGGCTTCCTGATTACAGGACACTTTGTTTTCGTGTTCCCTCGTTCTCTCCGCGCTCCGTCTCCGCTCGTTCCCGCGTTCCGCTGAAACCCTTCTCGACCGTTCGCCTCCTGGCTTGATGCGATATTTTTCCAGTTGAGCGAGCAGAAGTCTTGCATGCTGCCCTTGCTCGGCTGAAAGAACAATCCCTGTTGCAATGCTAGGTGGAAGCTCCTTCACGGCAATGCACGCCAGCCAGAGGACGTGGGTCCCTATCCCGCTGTAGTTCTCGAGCATCTGCCACTGTTGGACTGGATGGAAGAACCTGATTCTGGTTAGCGTCTGCACGGTTACAAATAGACTTGTAGAGGAAATGCGGAAATGCGCACTTTCTTCAAAAACTCCATAACAACCGAGTTAGGGTCTCATCAACCAAAGCAAACAGGTTCACGGGGAACGTGGGAAGGGTGCCGCTGTTCCCGTGTGAGTTAGTAATCTCTCTACGCTTTTTATTCGAGTTTATATGTAGCAGTTGAATATGAATTCATAGCGGTAAACACATGAACCCGGATGATCTTGGGAACGGAATCCAAGTCATCAAATTATGATTAGTGTCCATTTGCGGCACACTATAATAAGTAGATATTTGCGGGGTATCGATCGCAACCCTTACCCAGCTCTGACCGCCGCAGTTTTCGTAAATTTAAAGTTTCGCAATTTAAAAGTACGGTAGTTAACTTACAGGGCGTATCCCCTAACCCGCAGGAGAATTGTGACGACTCCGCTCATTTTGGCCAAATGGCCAGAACATCATTTGTTCTCATCAGGTCGACTCCGCTATTGTGAAAAGAGGCAAAAATTGACATCTCGACCTTTGCCTTAGTGTCGGCCATGGATTAATGGTTGTTTGAAGTGCCAGCCTTTTATAATTTCAGATGTTGGGATTGACCTATATAACCGTAGTAAACGAGAGGTAACATACACAGAAGATGATGCGAATAAGAGTAAGTGTCCGTGCTGAGACCGTGTTGTTCTTGCAGACCACGTCTGATTTAACCAAAAGTATTAATTGATCTAAAACTATTGCTACAGGACAAAAGAGACTATGCCAGCCAAAAAACACCGTAACAGTAGTCAATGCAAGCAAACCATAATCAAACGTCCTAATTGAACATGCTAAATCTCATACTACTCATATTTCACTTCCTTGCTAGAGATAGTGTCTCCTATAGTCACTTCGTCATCTGATTTGGTCGGTGTGCTGGAGCGGGTGACCGTGTCCTCACTTTTAGTGCTTTCCGCGCCACTCACCATGCCTGAATATAACCGCATCGGTGACCATTCAGCGATATAGTTCACCAACTCTGAAAGCGTCTGGGGGTAGGAATATTCCTCCGTAGTGACCTCATCCGACGGCTGAGCCGATGACGAGGCCACGTCATCAATCCGCGGCACCTCATCTTCGTCGTCATACTCCTCCTCACTGACCACAAACGCGCTATCTTCCCACCTCGTAGAGTCTGTTCGTGCGGATGACAGGGAATCGAGCGTGTCCCCACGCTCAAGATGCTTCAACAGTGCTTTGGCACGGTCGAGATCTCCGACATCATTTTGCCCTGCATCCGCGCTAATGGTCTCAGTGGTCTCAGGCACTCCCACCTGGGCACTCGCGTCACTGCTCACCCCTCCCTCGTCTGCATCATATGGATCGATGAAATGATGCTCAATCAAATGCTGAACAACGGGCCACCCATAAGCATTCGCAAACGTCCGCCGAACAATAATATTATTATGTGCCTCAGGTTCCAACTGCACCAGGACTTTCCGCCATGTCATATTATCATGCCACGACCTTGCAATTTTCTCTTCAACTCGCGCTTTTTCGGCTTTGTTGATCGATGCGTCAGGCGCGGCTAGCGTCGAGTCGGACTTGTTGGATAACTTGGACGACAAGTTCTTCTGGATTTCACGGTGGGGAAGGTCTTCTGGGCGATATACCCGATCGTGGAAAATCGTGGTTGGCCGAGACTCAACGTCAAGGATAAAACTCTCCGGAGGCAACGGGGGATTTATCAATGACGTAGCTGACTCAAGCACCGATGTCTTCGGCAATGGGACTAACTTGTCATCCTCACCGTCGTCAACAATACCTCTGTCATGACGGGTTTGGCTGCGGTCATAAATCTTGCTTGGCCTGCGACGCATGGCCTGTGGACGGAATAACGACAGTGTAAGCTGCAGCGGCTTCAACGCGTCCGCAACGATATTGGCGGACATTACCCGCTGAATAGGCGTGGCGGCCGCGACATCGGATGCTTGACGTACTTTGCCAACCTCCTCGATCTCGCCGGTAACGTCTTCGCCCCCTTCAGCTGTGTCGGCGGCGGATTTTGTGATGTTGACTTGACTTGGCGAATTACTGTCTGACACCTTCTCGCCCCGTTGCGCCTGATTCGCTTTCGCAAGACCGCGCCAGTCAAGATATAACAATGCGGAAGTGCGCAGGGGCACGATACCGTCATTGACAGCGTTGGCGTAGACAGTCCGTCGCTTAAACCGTCTCAAAATCTCCGCGGCTGGACCCGTCGGCAAGATCCGTAACAATGGCTTTGACACGATCGACGAATTGAACGGCGACGAAGGTTTCCACGTCAATCCCAAGTCCTGACCTGTCTTTCCGACGACACCAAAATCGAGTGCAAACTTTATGTATAACGGGTTCTCGTTTGAAAGTCCAAGAAACGGCGTAGCGAGGGCAATGAAATTGACTGGCTCGATTGTTTCGAAAAAGTCAGGATAATGCGCGTGCAGAAACGCAATTGCGTAAGTCATGACTAGCCCCCCGAGGGAGTGTCCAATGAACGATATTTTCTTGACGTTTGGTTCTCGTAGAGATGTCGCGATATACTGGGCCATCCGTTTACCGAGGTACTTCACGCCTCGTTCGGTGCGACACGCATTGTCGAAGTAACCCCTGACAATGACATTCTCACCCGTAATCCGTGCCGCTTTGTCAATCTGCTCTTTTAAAAACAGCATGTCCGCGCCAGTATTTGAGTGGAGGCCGTGAGAAACAACGACCAAGTGCACGTCCTTGTCCAGATCCGGTTTTGGCGAACTCCAAATCGCTGCCGTGTCGTGATGTGTGACTTTCAAACATTGCGAGAAGATCCCGCTTTCGGCATCGAGATGTAACGACTCGTGATCTCGCCCGACGGAGATCTCGAACGAGACAGTTGCAGAAGCAGAAAAGATGAGCTGACTCACGACGTCGATCGTCCACGAGTGCTCGGTCCTGCTTGGGTCCATCTTGAGTTCGGCATAATAGGACTGCGCGGCCTTAATCTGCGGTTCATAGGACGGCTCGTCGTATGGATTAGTAACGGTCACATAAGGATCGTAGTGAGACGGCTTGACATCGACGTAGAGGATGAACGGTCCGTTAAGATAGGCTGCCCGGAGAGGGAAGAGCTCAGTGTTGCGCACCCGGATATATAGCGAATTTGGCAGCGGGACGACATTATCGTTCGAAGGGACGTACGTAATGGTGTACCGGTGTAATTGTCCGACCTTCACGGCGGACCGCGTCCGGAAGAGAAGCATTCTTCTTGACCTGTCAACCTTGGCTGATTGCAGATGGGATCAATCAGCCGAAAGTGACTAGTAATTCCGCCGCCGTCTAGCGCATGAACTCTGAGCCGATAGACGGTGCTCGGTCGTTGCTGCGGACTACAGAGCGAGCCAGCCGATAATTCCTAATTAGCAGGGCTCCGCAGTAGTTATCGGCTAATCCAGTCTATGATCAGCTGGTCTTAAGTCAATGTAGGATCGTGAGTGAGCTGGCCGCTCCGGAAAGGCCGTTCCGGGGAATTCTGCCCTGACCCTTAGCAGACTCACCGGCTGCGAACATTACCGCTTTCGTACGCTGTACTGCTGCGAGAATATTATTCACGATGTAACCGAACAAGAGACCAATTGATAATGAGGGGTGAAAAAGTCGTATAATATTCACATACCAACGATATAGCAGCAGCTACTCATACAGGCACACAAGACGCCGACCAATCATTACTATAACTACTTTGCGCACGACGAGATGCTCCATGGGTGGAATATGGCACACAAATAATAGCAGATAAAACGATCACAATTACAATTGACTATCTTACATCACAGACTACTTATCGATGTCCATCTCGTCATCGTCCTTTAATTTTTCGCCTCCATATCGCTCCTCCCTCCATTCTTTACTCAATCTCCACTCCTCCAACCTCCGTTTCTTCATCTTCCACCCGCGATCTTCTGCTTTTCCCCGTCCCACAAAGTCGACTTTCTCAATCCGATAACTCACGCCATCGTGCCGGGTTAGCCATGAGCGGGAATTAATCCCATGCCGAAACGTGCCTTGGTACTTTTGCAAGAGTGGCAGTATTCTTAAGGTGGCAACGCAGTCGCCCTTTTCGGTATTCACACCATCTGAAGACGGCGATAAATGTCCGCTGTGATACAGCGCGGAGACAACGTCGGAGTCGTCGGTGTACACGTCAGTCCCCCAAATTTCCCGTCTGACCACATGCGGATTCGATTGTCGTGACAAAAATCTCCGGGCAATCCGGATCTGAATGAATGAGTTCACTCTGTCTTCCAACCGCGGAAGGATCGGCAGGTGCGAGTCCGGAGTTGGAGTGTAGATCAGCGAGCCGAGATTGTAACTCTGGAACGCATTGGCAGCCTTCAGGACGTCGGTACTATCGACTCGCAGTTGGTATTTAGTTGGCATGCTGTCGTATATTGATGCTGGTGGCGGTGACGGCGAGTTCCTTCTCCTGGGTAGAGTCAGTGGCAGCCATAACATGATATGCAAAAATTTTAACGTACAGCCCACTCTCGGAGAGGTGAGAATGATTCCGGTGATGATGCCGTCTCTTGCGGGACTTCTCGCCGTCGAGGATGGGCGAGCCGATGACAGAGGAATTCGTAGATCCGCCACTGGCAGAGTCCGCGACAGATTGTTCACCTGAGATCGAGCTGGTAGATGCGGCAGCTGCGGCGGCTTTCTTGACCACTCTAGCGACAGCGTCTTCGGCACGTGCGGGAGTGGATTCCTGGGTTGCCTGCGGCTGCTGGCCACCTTGCGGGAGATTTTGCGATGACTGGTGGGGCTGCGAGAGGGTCGGCGGTGGTTGGGCGGCCTGTAGCGGTTGCTCGGCTGGGACCGTGTGTTGCGACTGGGGAGTCGACGGGGCAATTCTCCGCGCGGTGGAACTCGGATCGAATTGAACAGGCGGAAGCGTCGGCCCAACTGTGAACGGCGACGCGGCACTCATTTTGGGACGGTGATCTGGCTCGGACGGGTCCGGCGTCGTGCTGGCTGGCGCTGGCTGCTGGTGCGGTGAAGCTACCGTAAATTGAGTTTCGGGAGAGAGCGAAGCTCGCGCTACTTGTGGTTGTTGTTGTTGCTGCTGCTGTTGTTGTTGCTGCTGTGGCCGCTCGGTCTCCTGGGATAAATCACTTGGAAGCGTGGGCGAGACAACGTGATGGTGGTGGTGATGATGGTGATGCCTGTGGACATGCTGGTGCTGGGGCTGGTGCTGGGGCGCCTCGGGTTGCCCCGCCGCAGTGGACACGGCCGAGACGACGGAGCCAGGGGCAGACACTGGCGCAGACACTGGCACAGACACTGGCACAGGTTGTGCTGCGGAGTGCGGGGACTGTTGATGCAGAGGAGGCGGCGACGATGCTCCTAGAATCGACGATATGGACATGCCACCGGAAGGGGCACGGTGGTGGAGGGGCGGCGGGAGCTCGCGCCCTAGACCGTGAAAGGGTGGCAGGCTCCGATTCTGGGAACCAGCCATGAGCGACGGCAGCACGGACAGAGATGGTCCACCAGGCGAAGACGCAGACGGCCCACCAGGCGAAGACGCATTATCGGGCTGGGGCTGGGTCTGGGTCGGGGCCGGCTGCTGCATTGTTTGGTAGTGATGGTGGTGATGATGGTGGTGGTGATTGTGGTGATGGTGGCCGCGCTGATTGTGCGGAGGGGAATGCGTGAGTGTGCTTTCCGTGGATGTCGTCGGCAACGGCGACGAGCCCATTGGGCGACGAAAGAAGAATTTACCGTGTGCACTGCGCTGGCTGGTGCAGGCAGAGTGGAATGGCAAATGATAATTGCCGAGAAGTCTGGGGCAGGCGCACTTTTCTGCGAAGGGCCGGCTAACAAAGCGCGGCGGCGTTGCGCTATTCCACCCACACAAAACCCTTGAGCTAACAACCCCAAGTTTGCTTATCTCCGACGACGGCGAGTGATTATGCTGGCATACGTATTTGCAGCTTGTTTCTTGCTAATATTCATCAACTTGCCACCGGTTGCGATATATGGTTGACGAGGTTCGATTGAGTTGAACCCAGGTATTGGCTCCTTGGATGCAGTTTAATTTGCTTGGATCGTGACCGTCGACAGAACCCAGGTTGCGGAACAATGCAGGTGCAGTACAGACTTACAGTTACGCAATCTACTCCAGGTACGATATATCCCCAAATCGTCCAACAGCAAAACCGATTGCAAAATGTGACTTTCGAAGTGTCGCATGGGGTTAGGGTTCTCGTGGGAATGCGTATGCGGATATAGTCCATTGATAAGATCTCGTGACTGCACTCAAAATTCGGCGTCGCCATAAAAATATTCTATGCTGTCTGGGATTGATCTTTGTCTGCTTCTGTCACGAACTGCTGGGTTAGGCACTACATTGGGCGTGTTCCGGCCGGGATAATTGGCAGCAGCAAGTACTCAAGTACTTCCGGTGGGTTGCCGTACTAAGTTACTGCTATATATATTATGTCTGTAAGAAGTTTCTACAATCATTCTACTCCATAGACTCCCACAACTTCTCGGATATTCAACACGCACTCATGCATTGTTGTTGTAATCGCAAATTCATATCCTTCTCGATGCTCCTTGTAAGCAGAGTGGTGGCGCGACACGATACCCTTGGTCGTCGACAATCTGCCTGCTGGGCCTGGGTCGGGTGGTCAGTCAGCTTTAATTTACAGAGTCCATTAACATTCCACTTTCCGATGTCACAACTCCTGTAAAGATTAACGATAGTAGGTCACACTCTTTACCTTGACGATACACTGCAACCATGACGGAGCAAGCAGTTCCTCCGGCAGCTGTTTTGAACACAGCCACTATGGAAAGCGGCGAGGCTCGGCTCGGCGATTGCTGTTCGGCGCCGACGACTGCATCCCAATTTCCGCACCCTCACGCTCCAATATCACTCGTCTCTAACAACATCATCGCATCGTGCTCCAAAACCCAGCTTTCCGCAACAACAACAATACTCACCACGACGGTCGCTCAGTCGTCTAAACTCCGTTGTTCCGACAACGGCTGTCTAGCAATCCCACGGCTCCACCCTTCCGATCTCGCGCGTACCGCCTCGACAGCGACAGGCGAGGCCGCTCCGCCCGCCATTGGCACCTGCATAGTCGCTGCATTCGGCCACCCCGCGACCGAACCCGAGTCCGGTTCGACGACCTCGTCCCTCGCCGTCCTCGACGACATGTCGGTCCGTCGGACCCGCAAGCGGGACATCATCCTCACTGAGCTTGCCGCGTGGAAGTCCCAGTTCAAAGCATCCTTTGGCTCGTTCCGCTTTCACGAGCGCGACAACTCCATAGAGCCGATCGCTGTCGCTACACTGACGACATCGACTACATCGCATGTGTCTCAGGACAGTGCTGGGCGCGGGCGCACCGGTGATCGCACCAGTGCGACGACTGTATCAAGTGGGGTCGCTACCGCGACCAAGCCGCCCCCGACGACGCCAGTCCAGCAACAGTCTGCACTCACGTCATTCCACCACCGCGTGCTAATGCGGAAACATCATCGCAAGCAGATCGAAGACTTGTTTGTCCCTGTCGACTTCCCACCAACGCAATTGAGCTGGTCACGCGCCAGGACGCCGACTGTGGTCGTCCATTCAACGGGGGTTAGTCCTGCTCCGGTTCGAGATGAATCAAGTAATCAGTCCGGCGCAAAACAAGGTGGGTCAGGTAATGACCTTGCTCGCCCCACCGCCTCGCTTACTCTGGACAGCGGGCAAGGTGCGGGCGGACACGGTGACGACGATGACGAGGACAAGAAGCCGCATGACGATGATGTCGACGGCGACAACGTGGACGAGGAAGATCATGAGTCAGATATCGAGGACGAGGAAATGTGGAACGACGGGTACAGATACTGGAAGCAGCAACGCAGGCAATGGACAACTTCGACAACGTGCGAGGATGATTCATCTTCGGCGCAAGTAAAAGCGCATGCCGTGCATCAGATTCCTGCGGATCTGTATCCTCGAATTTATCACCTTCTCGTGAACGAAGGTAGGAGGCTAAGAGAACCAGTCAATTTATCCGATGCGACAAAAATCCTTGTCGCCGGCTGGCGATCCGCTGGTCTGTGGCCCCCTCAGCCTGGCCCGCCCGATCCACTCATTGCATCACGCAAGAAACACGCGTGACTGCTATTCATATTCGTTGTTCTTAGGTAGTAGATATGGTGTATGGCGCTGAATTAGGATCATTTTCGTTTGCATTATCGGTACGGTTTATGTTTCTTTGTATTATATTCGATTGTGTACGGGATGGAGAGTAATCTAATCTGTAATTACGTATTGCTTGGTACATTGTATGATAATCGATATCGACATATCCTAGTTTATACTCAACATATGCATCCCCTTGATGGAGATGTAGGTTGTCAAACCATTTTGTAGCATGTCGTGTCCGAGAATCTGGACCATCCGGCCTGTGGCATGAATTATATGCGGTTCGGCAGAGGACCCTGACGCATTCGCTCAGTCCGACCCTTCAATGGGGTTGCTGTCGCAGGGCTAATCTGGCCATGTTTTCTTTACGCGGCCGCTGTCTGGACCAAAATCTTGAGCCACCTCCCGTTCAGACTAAGTCGCCGGTTCGTCATTGCTCCTGCTTTCCACAATCCTCAGAGTTTCCTCCAACGCACTCAGCTCGACCTCTAATATCTCCGCCCAATTCTGCACGTCACCCGCCTCCTTCAAAATCTCGCTTGCTCTATTTGCTGTCTCCTCCCACTTCCGCGTCTCCTTCAATAGCGCCATCGTTTGTCCACGGATATGTTTCGACTGCGCGGAAATGTGCTTTGCGTTTGCGTGGACAGAGGTTATGCGTTGCCGAAGGTCGCGGTCGACGTAATGAGTCAGACTTTGGAGGTCTCTATAGAATTCCTTACGGACGTCGGCTATTAACGACTGCATTAGCATGTGCTCTTCCGTCGACCCAGGAAGACATCATAGACAAGTAATAAATACCTGGAAGACGCGGCACGTCGATTTTGAGCACGCCGGTATCAACAGCGGGTGAAGTTGCAGCTGCACTGGCCGTGGTGATTGTCGCGGTTGGGGTCGTCGACATTGCGCTCATAGGGTAATGCCTAGCTATCGCTCGTGTGCTCTTCAACTTGTCATGTTCATCTGTAAAAACGATATCCTAATGGTAATGATAATTATAGCAATAAATCTAAAAATTCCATTCGAAATTATTGCCGGAAGTACACCCAAACTACAGCCAAAACTGACACGGAAGGCCGCGGACAGTCCAACATGGTCCGTGACGTCGACGATATGATAACGCTTCCCGCGTCATCTCATCACCCACGCCCTTTTTGCGGCTGGAGCCGGCCCGTCATCGCCGGCCAAAATTGTGTTGCCGATAAATCGGCAGCCAATTTTTTCGCCACTGAGCAGAGTTTTGATATCGAATTTTAGAGCGCGGACATAACCGCAAACGCTCTTGTTTATCGCAAATTATATAATATACCATACCTACCCAAAATAGTCGGTATCGCACTTCTATTTAAACGGGATGTAATCAGACCTTGTATTCTTCAATATGTGCTCTTAATTCACCACAAATCTCTACTTAAGTACAACGCTTATTCTAACTGGTTTGAGAGTTCGAAGAGTCCTTCAAGACATCCTGGCTGCGCTCACGTTGTTTATTACCGTCACTATCCTGCAATCCCTTAAGTTCCAGTTTAAGAGCAAAGGCTGAGATACGGGCAGCAGCGGCCATATCACTCACATTCCCAGCATTGAAGTCGTCTGCATCCGTTATTATTTTGTTAATTGCTTCACCAGCCCCACTCGCACGAAGAACCCTGCCAATCGCTAAATGAATATTAAATAGCTCTCCACAGGCAAAGCAATTCGATCACCTTCAGGCCCCATGCCAAAACTTACTTCTTCTCCATTTGCCCTCGGCCTGATAAAAGCTACCCTCTATGCGTGTTACCGTGATTTAGAAGTGCTAGAATTAGTTCGCGAGCATCATATCGGTGATGGCGGCAGGAACATGAAAGCGATTATCATCGGGCATAACCGTCCAAATGGTCCTAAGTGAATCCAATAACGTCTTATAATCCATTGCAAACTGTAACAGGCCTAGTAAAGGAAAGATACTGAGATATTAGACTATTCTACGATTCACATAGCAGTTGTCAAGCACAACCCCAACAGCATTCCTGTTAAACGGCAACACTAGGGACTGGAGTTACCGCTTGTCGATCTGCCTCAAACCGTGCGGCTCATTACACCAACAACACACTCGCCCTTACGTGTCCAACCCTGCGTGTCTGCGACTCTGCTGGGAGTTGCAATGACGCAGATGGGAAGGTGAACGGGGCCAAGTCCAGGGATAGAGATTTGCAGATGAGGAGATACTGTAAAGTTCCACTGTTTTGTTCTAAATGCAACTTTGGTTGGCTATGTTGTTGAGCTTGTGACTTGCGAATGGACTTTGGTCCCGTTTAATTATGCGTGTGTAATAACAACTAGTGTGTTCTAGAGGCAGCGGCATCCATGTTAATACATCCCACTGGGTCCATGGCTATGAATATTGGAGTACGCTCTGCAACCTTCCAACAAGCAACTTAACTTAGTATTCAACAGCTATATACATAGAAATAACATCTATTACTCTAATTTTGTCCCTCCTCAGATGACGATCGATATGCCTCTATCTTAGCCAATGATTGTGACACATCCTCCG
Organism: Lipomyces orientalis; assembly: GCA_030568275.1. Taxonomy (NCBI): domain Eukaryota; kingdom Fungi; phylum Ascomycota; class Lipomycetes; order Lipomycetales; family Lipomycetaceae; genus Lipomyces; species Lipomyces orientalis. The sequence continues at coordinate 293,246 of JAJLTP010000008.1, forward strand.
CCAGGAGCGTCTTCGAATCATTAGGCGATGTCGCCGAGCTCTCAATCGGGGACACCGGCTTGGACGATATATTAACGGGAATAAACCGTTTCGGCAAGGACACCCGTGAGAAGTTATTTCGAAACATCCCACTGACTTCGTCCATGCCCAAGTGGCTTGTCAAGGAGCGCCGCGGGATGCAGGATATGCAGTGCTTCGAATCCAGTTGGATGTCGAGCGGGTCAGAACAGTGGCACCCGGAAGAGATGCTCAGCCGGACGGAGTACTTTTTGTGGGTGGTCTGTGTGTCGGCGGATTCAAATAGCTCAAAACAGATTTGTGTCAGATAGTCGAGTTCAGGGATCGCGTTTCGCGACATTTTGGTCGGAATTCCGCATCCATAGATCACATTTAGGAGTGTGTATATGTGCGATTCTACACTTGTTAACCGAGTTCGTGCAATCTAGAAGCATAAATCGATAACTCGTACCTTTGGTGAAGTACGCACAGCAAGCACCTGTGTCGGTTTCCTTCATGTGGTCGAGATTGTTAAGTATTTGCTTAACAAGCGGAAGGCTCGTCAACAGGCCAATGTCAAGTTTTTCGTCATCTTCAATTCCATATTCCTGAGGACAGATGTAGCTACAGCGTCGTATTAATACAATATCTATCAAACTCAGGAAGAAAGCATACTCAAATAGGACTTTGGCCAGTCTATAAAGCTCTCTCAGCTTGCTGAACTTCTCATCCTGGAACCTGTCTGACGTAGAGTTGCTTGATGATTGCTTCCGAGGAAACTCGTCGCCCGAGTGCATTGGGGATGATTTCACACTGCTTGAACTAGACTTGACAGACGAATTCATCATAGCCGCACTGACTTCCTTTGGCTCGTACGGCAAGAATATATTCTCCAAAAACTGTCTGTTGTGAAGAGCATCGTATTTCATAGTATCGTACAGCTCAGAGATCTTGGACGGATCGACTTTGTCCACGCTGATAAACTCAGCAAAGAGCTTATCCCATCGTTCCTTGAACAACAGGGGGTCTTCGCCGCAGCACCATCGAGATTGGAAACTATTCACATCTCGGTACTTAAAGTTCGCTTCCATAACCTCATGGTGAAAGTTCATCAGTTCAACCACACTCTGAATCACAACACTTGGCTCTGGCATTTTTTCAGGCCATGTGAATTGCCGCGGCGGCTTGAGACCTTTCCGAAGGAGGGGCTTGATCTTCTTCTTCACCTTGTCCATTAAGTCCTTAGCGGCATTGCTATCGTCCAACAAGTCCTTCCTGACGATCAGAAAGTCTGGCTCAATCTCCTTCTTGTCCAGAAACGAAGCGGCCCAGATCTGTGCACTAGTAGCAACACGGCGCTCAGAGCTAGTGAACACCTTCACGTCGTCCAACACGCGTTTGTTCATAAGCAATATATCCTTCCGCATCTGATCGCCCAAATCGCTGGACTGGTAACGCGCAGAATGTGTGGGCTCGCCTCCCCATTTGAGAATAAGCTGGACTTTCTCCACTTCCATATTATCATGCAACACAGGTTTGATTTGTACCTTTGTTCCAGCAAAATCCATCTTTCTTTCGAGGGCGTGCGCTAGTTGAGCTAGCTTGCCAAGGTCTTCGGCTTTCTCCCGCTCAGCCAATCTCGTGGCATCAAGAACTTCCTGGAGCGGCTCTTTCCCACGAATAATGACCTCCTCCTTGTGGCTTTTGAGCAAGGCGATGAATATATCAGAGTAGAACGAATATTTAATTTTCTGCTTAGGTGTCCTGTCTGCGTGTCGAACAACATGGACAATGCCCTTCAACACCCAACTCTGCTGCTTCTGTTCAGATGGCTTGGGAACGCTCAATGAAGCTGGTAATCGCTTCTGGCTATCTCTAACCGCCATGAACATACTGCGAAGGACCTTTGAACAGTTGTCATAGTACTCGTTGTTTTCTTTCACAAACGAGAACCCATTGACATCGATAACATAAGACATACCGTTCACTCGCAACAGATCGAATCCGCAAATAGCTTGGTGAAAGGCAATTGAGATTTTCTTTGCCATTTCGATCTCCTCAGGAGAAAGCTTGGTAACGAATCGGATTTCCTTCCCGTAGGTATTCCGCCGAACTAGACCATCCACAACTGGCGATTTTCGAGTTTCGGCGTGGCAATAGTTAGGGCCAACAGTGTAGGCTTTGACGTCCTCGTAGTTATCGGTGTCCATGAACTGCTCGTAAACGAAACTTCCAGTTGTACGCGGGTAGCAGAGTGTGGACTCAAATTCGGACGACTTGTTACCGACCTTGCGAAACAACTTGCGACCACCACCGCCCTGACTGGAATGATAGTAAATATAGATATTGTGATCCTCACCATTCGTCGGTTTCTCCACGTAAGGTTTCTTAAGAGTTTTGCCGTCAACCATCAATGTATCGGGATCTATCATCTCCCACTTTGGTTCCGAACCGTCCTTGATGGTAACGCCAGTCTCCGCCAATCGTTTTCTAAGGACAGAATCCACTTTTGGCCCACCGTCACGAGAAATTTCAAGTCTCGCCGGTGATGGAACGTTTATGCTGTCCAGAACGGCTAAGACGAGTCGGCGATCCCAAAGGAGCTTCTGAGAGGCAAGGTCGTTGACTAAGTACGGCTTGCGGAGATTAACGTAGGCAATAGCCTTATTGAGTGGAAAGCCATCAGAGAAAAAGGATATCAAATAGTCACATGTTGGCCAATTCTCGATATCTGCAGAACAAAGATTAGCTTGGAAGCCAAACGAGTTTCTACATGCATACCTTCATCCAAGATGACTTTGTCGCCAAAGATGACAGTCTCGAACTGTCCATTGGCAATGAGTCTGTTCAAGATTTGTCGGCACGGTTTGCTCCGAGCTTTCGCGTCCATGGCACATACGCCAATTGTGCCATAGTTTTCAATCAGCGGTGTTCGCGGACCTTGCAGAAGGGTTGGGCCCATGGGATTCGGGGGCAGTGAGATCAAGCCGGAAGTCGAATCTCTTGACATCGTCTTCGTGAGAGTCAGACCCACGCCTGCGGTTATGCGTGTTGGACTGTCGGACGACATGCCACCTCGTTCAGAAGATGGGGACGTGGAGCGCGACGACTTCGAGGACGACGGCGGCAAGCTAATCGAGTTGGACATTACTGACGCCATTGCCCGGAATTTTATACCAAACGATTTGCAAAGCAAATGGCAGTGATAACGAGCACCGGCAGTTTAGATAGAAATCTTCGCTCTGGGGCGTCGATCTGCAAGTCAGAGAATGCGCAGGTTTTGCTTCGAAAGCGCCCACTTATCTTCTAGTGTCTCGCCCCACGCCCCTGGAGCTTGAATTATACTCGCTCCCAGACACTACTTCGGATGAAAATGTTCTAAGCGTCAAACTGCTGGTCAGTTTGCGGCTGTAACAATTAGGCATCGCGGTACCGATTGGGAGAAACGAATTACCCGGCCTCAGATATTTTTCGAGGACTTTTACAATATTCTGTTCATTTGGGGAACCACTTACACACACTATCTTGGCCAATTTGTTACAACCGGGACTGGAAGTTAGAATGCCTTCTGTATCTGTCACCTTGGATGGAGATGCGTCAAAGCGCCGCAAGGTCGGGTCTGATCTGGTGGAGCATAAATCGCGATCGACTAGCAGGCACCCGTCAAGAATTTTCTCGCCTTTCAGGGTATGTCAAATAAAATTACTCCAATACTCAGTTTTAGTCGATATGCATTATGGCTAATGAAGCAATTTGCTAGAGTCTTGGATATGTTACTAACGAAGTACCGTTCTCGGTTTCGACGCTGGGTCAAACTTTTATCATCACAACCGTAGTTGGAAACTCGTTCCAGATCTACGATGTTAGTGGACATTTGCCAATTAGTACGGTATTTGACTAATAATAATCAGGCCGGCACTCTACACCTTCTCTTTGTTTCGACTCCGCAAACTAGTGCTCCGATCAGTGCCGTTTCGGCACACTTCCATTTCGTTTACACCATCTGGGGCTCCACTCTAGGAGTGTTTCGACGCGGACGACTAGAGTATTCAGTCGAGTCCGGTTCGAAATCCCCACTCAAAAAACTGTTAGTCTTTGGTGATTACGTTTGCGCCAGCAATGACGATATCGTTTACGTTTTCCGCTTCACTGCGTCCGATAAATCTGTCCCTCCAGAGTTATACACATCAATAGCGTTACCTCCCGGCGCTGGCGATATCGTCAAACTAGTTCATCCGCACACTTATCTCAACAAAATAGTGGTTGCTACAACGTCTTATATTTATCTATACAATATCAGAACCGGCAATCTTGTCTTCCAGAGCAAGCCATTCGAGTCGCTACTGACCGATATCGACGTAGCGCCGGTCTTGGACATGCTCGGTCTCGCTTTTAACGACGGAAAGATCCAGACTTATGACCTCAGGTACGGCAAAGTGCTGTTTGAGCTTAGCTGTCGACAAAAAGTTACGTCGATTTCGTTCCGAACAGATGGGAATGCGCACTTGGCTGCAGGCACAGCAGACGGTGACTTGTACTTTTATGATTTGAACAGAAAGAGACGAGTGCACATTCTCCGAGACGGTCATTCCGGAGCTCATGGTGGTGTTTCCTGCGTATCATTCCTTAATGGACAGCCGGTCTTCTTGACTTCAGGCGGCGACAATTCGCTGAAGGTATGCAAAATTGCTCTTGCTCTTAATGTCTGAATATTTTGTTAATACTAGTACAGGAATATGTTTTTGATCCAGAAATAAGCACTTCAACAACTCTAGTCATCTCTCCTCCTCGTCACCTTAGATCTCGAGGTGGACATTCGCAGCCGTCGACATGCCTATTCTTCACCGAAGAGACCGGACACTTTCTGTTGTCAGCGTCTCTTGATAAGTCACTCTGGACATTTTCACTTAGAAAAGATGCGCAGAGCCACGAAATGTCGCAGCGTGAGAAGGGAAATGCCAATGCGCGGAAAGCTGGATTGAGTAGTTCACTGCGGGAGAAATTTCCTCAAATCACGGCCATGGCGTTTGAAGCAAATAAGCAGGGTGAATGGGAAAACATTATTACCGCGCACAAAGATCAGGCTTTCGCTCGAACGTGGGATGGCCAACGAAGTATTGTAGGCCGGTGGCAGTTCAAGACGTCGGACAAGGGAGTTGTTCAATCAGTTGCGATCTCATTCTGTGGCAACTTTGGACTTGTCGGATCTGCTCGTGGCTCGATCGATGCTTATAATCTTCAGAGTGGTATACACCGGAAAAGGTTCAGATCGCACAGAAAGGCGGTTACGGGAGTGGCTCTAGATAGTCTCAATAGGACTGTGATTTCTTGCGGTCTTGATGGCGAGCTTCATTTCCACGATTTCAAGACTACAGAATTGAAATACAACCTTCACTTGCCGTCTTCCGCGACATCAATGCTGCTCCACAGATCGACAGATTTGCTTGCGGTCACTTTGGAAAATTGTCAGATTCTTATCATTGACATCACCACAATGCGTGTCGTTCGTGAATTGAAGGGTCATGCTAAGGCGATCACCGCGTTCGATTTCTCTGCAGACGGACGATGGATCGTGTCTGCCAGCCTGGACAGCACAATTCGTACTTGGGATTTACCAACAGGAACCTGCATTGACGCAGTCAAGGTTGATTCTATCGTAACTGCGCTACGACTATCTGGAAATGGAGAATGGCTTGCTACAGCCCATGAGGAAGGTGTCGGCATTAACTTGTGGACAAACCGAACGTTGTTTAAGCAAGTTGCTTTCCGCCAAATTACAGATGAAGAAATCCAACGGATTGCTATGCCCACAATTTCAGGTGAAGGTGTCAGTGGTTTGTTGGAAGGCGCATTCAACTCTGACGAAAGTGATGATGACATTGTGCCTATCGGTGATGAAGGGAGCTACGTGTCCCCCGAACAGCTCAATAGCAAGCTGTTAACACTCAGTTCGGCCCCTAGGAATAGGTATATGACCCTTGTCAACATGGATATCATCAAGCAACGAAACAAGCCGAAGGAGGCGCCCAAAGCGCCAGAACAAGCCCCGTTCTTTTTATCATTGACGAGTGGTAAGCCTGCTGACCAAAAGGACGCACCTGCAAAGGCACGCATGAAAAGCGGTGCCTCTAAGATTACCGAATTTAGACGCAAACTCACGGAGGGCCATGCTATCAGCGACTGTAAGTTATGTGTATATATTTTTGTATATTTTGTACTAATAATTTATTACCCAGACTCTGAGTTCGTGTCATATTTAAAGACTCTACCTCCTTCGGCTACCGATTTGGAGTTTCGTTCGTTAGACGCTTTAGAAATCGATCAGTTTGCACACTTTGTCTCCGCATTGACGGACCACATGGAGAAACGAAGGGATTATGAATTAGTTCAAGCTTGGATGTCGATGTTTTTGAAAATTCACGGAGATCTCATTGTCGCGAATCGTGAAGTTACCGACCTGAACGATGCCTTGACCAGATGGCAGGAAGTTGAGCAGAAGGAAAAGAAGAGATTAGACGAGTTGGTAGGATATTGCAATGGTGTTGTTAAGTTTTTGCGATTAGACTAAGTGGCCGTCACAGTCACATTGTATTATACAGACATCTTTGGTTTATTGGGAATATTGTACACTTGCATTTACATGGGTCAATAGAAGTTGACTTGATTTTTAAGACGTCTTTTGCTTTTTCCGATCAGAATCATCACCTTTGGACCCAATTTCACTTGGTTTTGGAGAATCCGGTAGTGGCCCTGTCTGTCCCTGTATCTTGTGGTTGTTGAAGGGTTTATCGCCCTTTGCTCGCGCCTTCGGGCCCCAGTTCGGTGGGTTCTGCGGATAGCGAGCGATCTTAATTCTTCGAGATGGCGGATTCGCTTCAGGGTGCATGGTGAAGTCAACTGCGAAACTAGACAATTGTTGGGTTAGCAATCACTCTGCACTCTGGCTGAGGTGTTCTCTAATGGTGCCTACCTTGGCTCTCGCTTTTCCAGCAGTTTCTTCGTTGGCGAGTGCTCCTTAATATTGCTCTCCTTCACAGGATTCGTTTTGATCCATTCCCGCAAAATGTCCCATATGACCCCCCAACTGGCATTAGTCTTGATGGCACCAGGAACAGCGTGCGTAGGAGACACTCTGTATCCTGCATTCAAAAGTGCAGATGTCATTGTTGTCATTGGCGGACATGAGCACCGCATGGTTGAAGAGACGTGGGCCGCAGTGAAGTAGAACGGGTCATCAAGTTCCTCTTTTGCGAGCGTCAACATGCCTTTGATTCGAGCGATGGACTTGTAAATTTCTGGATCTAATGTTTCCGTGATTTTCTGTATACGAGAGATAAAGTCTTTGTTGTGGAGCGGTCCTGCCCACATCGGTCCGCCCAGCTATTTTCATTGTTAGCGAGATAGATAAATTAAACAGCTACAACGCGACATACATGATGAACAAATCCGCAGTGTTCACAGTGCGACGAGACTGGCGGTCCTTGCGCAAAAGAATGCTTCTGGCTTCCATCCTCGTTGATTGAAACCCGACCTAGCGGCTGATATGATGAAGATCCACAACCGCTACAGGTATATGTCAACATAGTTTTGCTATGTACCAAGTCAACTTCCATGCGCATATAAATTATCTTTAGGTATGTTACCTAGCCAGCAACTTGGCCTGGATCGGCGAGTTTCTGACACGGACAAACACTCGGACGTAGAAGTCAATAGACAGACTGAGTAACGGCTCAATTGCCTTTCCATAGCGTGCGGCAGCCGACGCGATTGAGCTCAATACCAGCCGGAGCGCTGATTCGTGAGAAAACTCTGTCCGGGTTGTCATTCCACCATAATTCGTGAAGCACTTCTCCGGATAACCTGTACCAGCCAAAATTGACAAGTCAGTGCACGTAATGAGCAACAGTCCTCCGTCGCAAACTGCCTGCACAGCAGCATCAAGGAATGGCGATGCTGTGCCGTACGGATCCAAGTCTATAACGTGAAACGGCATGGTCTTGTGGGAGTACATTACCGCATTGGCATCTCCATGAGAGGCAACGACAACACCGGACGCACCATCATTATATGCGATATTTCGTTCAATTGCTTTTACGGCCGCCGGGGAGAAGTCGTTTGCGTGAACTGTCTTGATCAGTGGAACTTCGAGACCGTACCGGATGGCGCGAAGACCAGTTGCTGACAGCGCCTCCAGAATTGTAATAAACGGCGCCTTTTTCCGCTCTGCTTGAGCGAGTTGCGTCTCGCCTCGCTCTGCGTTGCCTTCACCGGTCTTTGGATTAGGCTCCGGCGCCTCCTCAATAGATTCGCTATGATCTTGTAGTCCCTCCTCAGTGATTTGACTGTCTTTTGCAGTCCCCTTCTGATTTTCATTCCGCAGCTTGCGCTTTTTCCGCTGATTCCTTTTCGTAGCGGTTCTCTGCTCGGTGTACTCTTCCGACCAGGCTCGTATAGCACATGTGCTAAGGTCCCGATTGAATTGCTGAACCGGATTGTAGAACACTTGATTCTCGTTCTCGTATAACACCGTCGCTCGGCCCTCGGTAAGGAGGACGTATTTAGATCCGTCAGGCTTCTCCATGGCGGTAGAGTCCGATACTCCTGAACACCGGTCGGATAAGATCGATGTGTATTGTGCTGGTCCTGGTCGAGGGAACAAATACGAACGGGCGAGAAGAAGATCAACGAATCTTGAGGTACGGACACGTCTGATCATAAACGTACGCCAAATTTTCACCAGATACAATTGCAATAGACCCTCCTATTTGCTGTGCACATGCCTTGCCTATCTGGAAAAAAAACCGACTCGACCAACTCTCAGGACCGGGTAAGTCCCAAGAACTCAGGGGCGGTGTGCACTTCAGCCGTCCCCCACCACACAAGAATGTTACGGTAGGTCAGACATCAAGCAGTATTTGATCGCGGCACGAGCCTCGTCATATCATGTAGATTTGCTAACCGAGGCTAACTATTTCACGTCATTTGGGGCACGTATAACTAAATGAATGGTGATATTGCGGGACGGAATAGGATATAACGAGATATCGACGATGCCGATGCTATTATCGCTGCCGAACGAGGTCCTGCTGCAGATCTACAGCGAGTTCCGTGGCAGCGACTTTTACGGCTCTGTGCTTGTGAACAAGCACCTGAATGGTCTCTTGACTGTTGAAATGTATCGGCATTTAAAGCTGTTTCTTCCGAAATGCGATTCGATTTCCACTGGAGACAGAGATCCTTGTGAAGCCACTGCAGACGACGATGCCGATTTTTGGGATAGCGATGATGGACTAGTGGACCTGTTTGAGAGCTTTTCTGTCGATAATGATACGTCCGCCGCAGCACTTGCTGATCCTGCGACCAGCGGATCATCACCCAATGAAAGGAGTTTGTCCGCTAAATGTTATCGAAAGGGAAGCGGAGCATTACTGAAGCGGACTTTCAAAGAGTAGGTGCACGTTGTCGTACACTGCTTCACGACTCAGCTAATCTGTACTAGAAATCCAGAATTGGCCAGCCTTGTCAAAGTTCTCACAGTCGTCGGCCACGATTTGCAGCCTGAAGATATCACAACTACGGAAGATGGCATGGCGGAGTTTCCAATGCCGCCCGATGCTGCCTTTCGAGGCGTACGCAACCTGCTGCGGCATCTTACGAGCTTAGAACATCTCGCCTTTCAAGGCGATTCAGCACAGTTGTCAGCGTTTATTTACAGTGTGCCGCAAAATATTACGTCGTTATCGTTAGAGCGGTTGTCAAGACTCCAATTTGGAGATATATACATGTTCCGCAAGCTCCGTCGACTAACTATCCGTGCGCCCCCAGCCAATGACAAGACTGTCAATGGTTCAGGCGATATTGTTCTTAGCAAGTCGGTTGTATGGGAGACCCTGTATGCCATTCGCATGCTACTTGAACAAAACTCTCAGACGTTGGAGGAACTAATTTTGGGCAACTGGAATTTTGACATGTTGTTCCAGGCATACGTGCCCATGCTGCCCCGTCTGAAGTGCCTCGCAATTGAACTCGCCCCACCAACGACCGCTACCAAAAATGGGAATGATGCATCTGTTCCGACTGGTGCGATATCGACTTCGCCGCTCCTGCATCAGCATTATCCGCAACAGTCATCGTCGTCGTCGTCGTCGTCGCTCCAAGCTGCACAGTGGCCGTGGTTCGCAGAGTTTGTTTCGTCAGTTCGAACTAGCTTGAAAGTTTACATATCGTGCACGCAACCTCATACAGCCGACGAAACTGTACTCCAGCAGATGGCAAAATTCATTGATTGGAAGTCATTACACAAGTTAGAAGGCGGCCGTCGGATGAAGCGAAAGTCGAGGTTCCGGGGCCATCGTCTCTGCAACGTGATCGACTGGACGACAGGTGCCATGGCGAGCGCAACAGTGCTAGTGGAAATAAGCGTGCGACGCCACAGGATGTCGAATTATCCGAGCAAATAATTCACCGCCGTCTATTGATAGCAACGGAAAGAAAAAAAAAGTTTAGGTTTGGGTTTTGCATTTTCGTAGCATGGCGTATTTCAAATTGGATTGGACTATAGGGAGTGTTTGTCGCAGACGCACTGCGGACATCATCGGTGTGCACATTATTCATTACGATTGCTTTTGACATGTTTGGGACATAGTTTAGATGACGGGATGGACAGGGAATCTAAGGGTACATAAGATGGATGGTAGATACGAGAATGCGACTGTGTACATACGCGTAGCTGTGTCATATATGGGTGTATCTAAATAATCATAAATGCATATTCAATCCCAGAGTTTAGGCTTGCCGTGCTTGAATTACTCTACAAATATACAATAACTACAATACATAGATAGGAAAAAGAAATGGACCGGGTTGCATACATACAAGCGACAGGGTAGTGGGTCAAAACAAAATCCACATGCAGTAACTCCGTATCAAAAAAAACACATTTGACCATGGCTTGGCCGATACTTCATATATATATATATAGTTATCCTACCAGAGCCCAAAGCCAAAAGATTACCTCACCTCATCATTCCTAACTCTTTCGTAGGGCAGCATCCGGCAACTAATCCATATTCACTACTCTAAGAATTTTCCGGCTATAGTCTTGCTCGTCCGACAAGCTGCCGTCACTTAATCGTCGCTCCATCATAACGGGGTTGAGACGCTGGTCGACAATAGCAACTCTGCCAGAATTGAACGAGTTCGACGACAGCTTCTCTTGCTGTTGTCCAGCAAGGGGATTGCTAGAGGAACTGCCTCCTAAAGCACGCGACTTGCCTTTGGCACCATGGTAATCTGACCAGTCGTCGTCGTCGCGACGTCGACGTCGGATGAAAAAGAAGACAAGGCCGGCAACAATTGCCAGACCGGCAATGACGCCGACAACAATACCCCCGATAGCACCTCCGCTTATTCCGCTCTTGCTAGAGGAAGAAGCAGAATTGCTGGAGTTTGCGGACGAAGAATCGCCGGTCGCGTTGGCATCATTTGCGCTATCAGTAGATGATGACACGTCCGAAGTTTGGCTGGGTCGGACTGTAGCAGTTACTGTAACATCAGTGGTAAATGAGTTGGCTGTATCCTGACTTGAGGTCGAAGTGGTGGTCGGGGAGCTCTCGGTCGTAGCGGATTCGGTCGAATCGGATGCTGATGAAGACGGCGAGCTCGTAGAGGCAGAGGCAGAGGTCGAGGTCGAGGTCGAGGGTATGGCTGAGGATGACGAGCTGCTCTCGGTAAGTGCCTCTGGATTCTCGAGGGTGCCGACACCGGTCAAGTAAACGGAGAAATATCCAGTTCCGCCACCTTGTTGCGCGCCAGTCAATCGTCAACTCACAGAGATACTCAGACTCGTCACTTACAGTCGTCTTTGCCGAATCCGAAACAGGGAGTGTTGCAATACGAGGAGTCGACTTTATCAGACGGAATCGCATTTCCACACCAACAATCTGCTCCTTGTGTCAAACCAAGCACCGAATCGCCCATCGGTGTGCAAAAGCCTAGACACCAACTACTAGTTTGATACTGGTAAGTTTCGTTGAATACCAGTGAGCCGTGGTCTGCGTAGCATCCAACAAATACCAGGGTGGCAGCATCCACGCGCGCCAAAAGCGCAAACACAATCAGCAATTGAGCGAGTGAGAACGATATTGACTGTCGGAACATCGTTATACGGAAGGAGACGATCAAGCGAATGTAGGTTGAAAACGAGTGTTGTCGTGCACTCTTCCCGGAGTTGCCGAAGCTAGGGTGGCGATGAGTAACAGCACTTGCTGACTGGCCTAACAAGTGCCCCTGGCGAAGACAAGAGGAGGACGAAAAATGAAAGACTGCTTGTTTGAGTCGTCTCACAGTCTATGGAGAGGATAAGTTTAATAAACGAGCGACTCAATGTAAGGAATAAGAACGGAAAGAGCGAATCTTGGAGTTGGCAAGTACAGTAGCCGGGGCGGTTGCGGAATGGGGGCCTGGGCAAAATAGTTTTCGAGGATCGAAGGGAACCGCAGGCCCCGCAGGAAATATCTGAAACAGGGCACAGGTAGCTGTGCCCATACAGAAAACTCTAAACTGTTATACTTGTTGATATCTGCTTGGTATCGCTGGTATTTTCAGGAACCAAAAAAAGCACGCGTTGGCCCCTTTATTGTCGCGCGTCCGATGAAGCGCAATGCGCGTATAGGGCATAAGCGACACGTCACACGGCGTCAAAAACGCATTCATTTAACTGTCGAAGGCGACCAGCATTTGGCGCAGGGCACAACGTGATATATTATAAGTGCAGCGAGCGCATATGACAACTGGCTCATTGTTGCGGGCAAATAATAAATATGGTTTATGTACAGGACGTATAATGCACACATGTTTTTGCATTTGAAAACTAGTCCTCTTGATCTGGAACAGATGAAGCGTCGAGGTCCAATAAACGGAACCAAAGGAGGCATGGTGGATGCTCGCGGCAGTCTCAGCTAAGACCAAGCCGATCATTCATTAATAGCCATCTGCCTTACAACCGAAGAACAATCTAACAACAAATAACTGCTATCATAACCACCTCGCCAGGCGATCGTCGCTCCTGGGTTGTCCGGTAGCTGTTATGCCGCTTGCTGGAGATTGAGGCGAGGACCAAGTCGTAGGTCTAAAAACGAAATTCAGTAGGACAGCATATGCCAGGCCGGATTCGCAGTCTATTCGGCCGGCACAAGAATGGGCATTCCAGCAGGAACTGTATTTACAATTAACGTTAGCCTCGGCCACAGCCACACAGCTGCTTCAGTACAATGTGAATGATCAGCGCCTGGCCAAGTTTTTATGCGCTGGTTGGATTAGAACGCGTGGAGTCGTGTCATGACTCCAGCGCAGCTCTGCGCCTCCCTCGCCGACAGAATTAACGACACCAAAACACCACCGTTCACGTGAAGACTAAAAAAAAGTAGTGGCACCCACTTCGTCATCACATTTTTGGGGAACTTGCAAAAGTGCTAGCAAAATTATACATAGCTCATATATCACGGGCCTCCGCCAGTTCTTTCTTCTGCCGGTCGATACTCGCAACTTGTTGCATATTGACGAGCTACAAGTCGGCACCATTCACCACTATGAACTACTCCAAGTCGTCGTCCGAAGATATGCCTCGTCCGCGCAAGGCGCAGAACGACGCGGCTCCCGCCAACGGTAGTATGTCTCCTGGTTTAATTATTGTCGGTTATTACGCCTATCGGTCATTACGCCTATCTACAATCAAATGATTTCTGTCATTTGGAATGCGGATCGCACGTCGTGATTAACGTCGTGGATGTGTGTGGTTCTATGGCCGGTTCACTATGCCAGAACGATTTTTCTGATGGATCACTGACGTGTCATAGGCTCAAATCGATCATCGTCAGAGGAGGCACAGTTGCTGGCACTCACGACAGATCGTAGACATTTTAGTTTAATAAGGTATTTTGAGAAGAGTTAGACGTGGACCTCCTGGGAGTTGGTTCGAATGCTCTTGAAGGGAGGGGAATTTTCTCTAGGTGGACGCTAACCCGCAATGGCTTAGAACACTACATATGGCGGATTTTATCACTTTATTAAATGGTATGCTAAGAAAGCGTTAGCTGCACTTTGCATGTCCAATGGCTCTAACTCTTGCTTAAGGTCTATGTGGGCTGATGAGCATCTTCTCCTCACTTCGCTACTGCCTTGGTGATTCAAATGATTATTCCAATTTGTGGCTCGCGATTGCGTTTACGCCGTTCGGGTTATTTTTTGATTTTATGGACGGAAAAGTTGCGCGTTTGAGAAAGAAAAGCTCGCTTATGGGCCAAGAACTGGATTCGCTTGCCGATCTTGTTTCTTTCGGTGTCGCACCGTCATGCTGTGCGTTTGCCATCGGTTTCCGTACTGCCGTTGACAATGCCGTGCTAGTTTACTTTGCTCTGTGCGGATTGAGTCGGTTAGCGCGCTTTAACGTCACGGTTGCTTATCTGCCCAAGGACAAGTCCGGAAAGTCCAAGTATTTTGAAGGGACTCCTATCCCGACCACTCTCAGTCTGGTCTTCCTAATGGCATATTGGGTGTATCAGAAATGGATCTTGGACGATCTTCCGTACGGCATTATTGGTCCTGGGACCTGGTACGCGGTTCATCCTGCTGTCGGACTTTTCTTTGTTAGCGGCTGCGCCATGATTAGTAAGAGTCTTCATATCCCCAAGATATGATCGATTTCTGCGTGTACGATGAGATTTGGAGAACGGTTTCATTTTGCCGGAAATCGTTAGTCGAATTTCGGATATAAATGGGATATAATTTATGAATGTATCTGCACCGCCCTATTTATAAAATAATGGAGTCTATGTCTCACTTGCCAATTTTTTCCACGCTCCAATCTCAGTTTGGTTTAATACTTAGAATGTGTGTGCCTTTACGGGCAAAATGCCTCGACAACTTTTAGTTATATGATTGCTAGTTTCACTCTGCTGTAAGGTTAGGGTTATAACGGTGAAACCTTGCCATCGTGAAGTAATAGTCAGGTTTCAATTGCCCGACCACGATCTGTTAGTCTAGTCAAACGCTTTTAAATTTCGGACTGCTGCTCTCTCTGTTATAGGTTTTCAATTTCTTTTTTTTTCTAACTATACATTGTTCCAATGGCGTCTGAATTGGTTAAGGAAGTGGCGGACAAACTTGCGGACGTCTCGATTGAGAAACCTGCGCCGGCACCAGAAGATCCTGCACCTGCTAAGCCGGCGGCGCCCAAGGCGAAGAAATCTAAGAAGGACGGTCCCACAGATGGGTCGTCTCCACTTGAGGTATTTTTTTTTCGCCAAATTGGTAACGAATTGCTTTGGATCTGGATTTTTTCTGACTGTGAGTCATAGATCACGCCAGCTCCTGAGTACATCCCGCATCGTATAAAGATGTTCGAGGAGCTGAAGAAGCAGTACGATGAGGAAATTGCTAGTAAGTATTGATTGCGACCGTTATACTGATAACGGGACCTAACCCATAATTACAGAGAAGCCTCGTGTTGAAATCACAATCACTCTAAAGGACGGGTCCCTCAAGATCGGAACTGCGTGGGAAACCACTCCTATGATTATTGCGCGCCAGATCAGCAAGTCTCTTGCCGACCGCATTATTATCTCCAAGGTCAACAACATCTTGTGGGATTTGGAGCGGCCACTTGAGGAGGACAGCATTGTCGAGTTTTTTGATTTCGAAACTCCAGAAGGTATGTGTTGGCTTTTGCGGCGGTAGGACTCGGGCGGCCAATATATGAGTCATACTAACCAACTCAAGGCAAGCGTGTATTCTGGCATTCCAGTGCTCATATCCTTGGTGAAGCGTCTGAACGACATTACGGCTGCCATCTGTGTGTGGGTCCTCCTACTGAAGATGGATTCTTCTACGAGATGTCGATTGATGACGGTCGAGCCGTGTCGCAGACTGATTTCTCGGCACTCGAGACTATTGCGAAGAGCGCTATTAAGGAGCGTCAGCCATTTGAGCGTCTGGTGGTCTCCAAGGAGAACTTGCTCCAGATGTTCAGCCACAACAAGTACAAGCAGACCATCATCGGCTCGAAAATCCCGGACGGAACCTCCACCACTGTCTATCGATGCGGTCCACTAATTGACTTATGTGTCGGCCCCCACGTTCCCAACACTGGCCGGGTGAAGGCATTCAAAGTCCTCAAGAACTCTTCCTCGTACTTTTTGGGCGATGCCGCCAACGATTCCCTGCAAAGAATTTATGGTGTCAGTTTCCCTGACCCCAAGCAAATGGCCGAGTACTTGAAGTTCTTGGAAGAGGCCGCCAAAAGAGATCACCGTAAGATTGGTCGTGAGCAGGACTTGTTTTTCTTTCACGAGTTGTCGCCCGGTAGTTGCTTCTGGCTTCCTCACGGCACTCGTATCTACAACAGCCTTCTCGAGCTTGTGAGGTCCGAGTATCGCAAGCGTGGCTACGAGGAAGTCATCACGCCGAACATGTTCAACTCGAAGCTCTGGGAGATGTCTGGCCACTGGGCTCACTACAAGGACGACATGTTTTTAATTGGTGTTGAAAAGGAGAATTTTGCCCTGAAGCCAATGAATTGCCCAAGCCATTGCTTGCTTTTCAAGTCGCGCGAACGGTCATACCGTGAACTGCCATGGAGGATGGCTGACTTTGGCGTGCTCCACAGAAATGAGTACTCTGGTGCTTTGACCGGTCTCACGCGTGTGCGCCGGTTCCAGCAGGACGACACTCACATCTTCTGCACCCAGGAGCAGATTGAGGACGAGATCAGCGGAGTGTTTGATTTCTTGAAGCACATCTATGGCATCTTCGGATTTACATTCAAGTTGGAGCTGTCCACCCGCCCGGAAAAGTTCTTGGGCAAAATTGAGACCTGGAATGATGCCGAAAAAAAGCTTAGTGCCGCGTTAGATAAGTTTGGAGTTCCATGGGAGCTCAATCCCGGTGACGGAGCATTCTACGGTCCCAAGATCGATATCACTATCTCGGACGCGATGCGACGACAGCACCAGTGTGCCACCATCCAGCTCGACTACCAGCTGCCGGAACGATTCGATCTTGAATACCATGTCGCTACTTCTGAAGACGCTATTGACAAGGACGGCGAAAAGTCGCAGTACGCTCGACCGGTAATGATTCACCGTGCGATCCTTGGCAGTATCGAGCGAATGACTGCCATTCTTACCGAGCACTTTGGCGGGAAGTGGCCGTTCTGGCTATCGCCTCGCCAGGTTCTCGTTATTCCTGTCGGTGTGAAGTACAACGACTACGCTGAGGAAGTCCGCAAGGCACTCTTCGCCGCCGGTTTGCATGCTGATTCAGATCTTGGACCTAACACGCTCATGAAGAAGGTCCGCAACGGCCAGCTCCAGCAGTACAACTTCATTCTCATTGTCGGTGAGCAGGAGTTGAATGCCAGGGCCGTCAACGTGCGTAACCGTGACGACCTGTCCCAGCAGAGTAAAGGTGAGATGGTTGCCCTTGACGTGGTCATTAGCAAGATGGTTGCGCTGAAGGAGTCGCGCCAGCTTGAAAACAAGCTCTAGACGGTTAGAATGTTGGCTAGGGTGTTACAGTAGATATCTGGCTAATGGGTATTGTTCGAGATAAATGAAAGAGAAAACGAATGTATACAGTGTCAGATACAATTCACTATACCGAAAATGGGTTAGTGCGAGATTAATACCGCCTCCGCACTGCCGAGCGTTGGTTAGAGCGTTTGCACATTTCTGTACTGTCGGATAATGTACGGGTACATTTGAGTTGCCGCTACTCACGTTAGAAGTCAGTCTTAAGGATACAGAAGCATGCCCAGTACTTAAACAGATACATGTGATACACTACTTCTTTGACCAATTGCGCGTTCAGCTTAGCTGCAATGATGCTGTAATTCTGTCTGCGCGTGATCCTAAGTCGTGGCCAACGAGACGCGTACGCTGCGCCACTAAACTGTTCACAGATGAGGTGGATTTCTATTCTTTCGACATGTGTTTCGCCGAGCTGCGGCTTTGTCTTTGGTACTGCTGCGTCGTCATCGGGCTCGTTGCCTGTATCCGGTTGTGACTACACTAAACCTGCCCTTGAGCGACATGACTTTGTGCTTGTCAACAGAGAGTGGCCAGGGACCTTGACCGAGCTTTGTCAACGAAGCAATTCAGGGACACGATCGACCGGATCGCACGATCGTCCGACCCGGTGTCGCTATCGCCAGCAAGATTGGTGCTAGCGCGGAGCACGGGTTCGTCACGTGGGCCAGCGGATGACGAAACTGAGTCCAGTTTCCACGCCTCAAGTTACGTCATATGCTAGCAGACCCACTGACCCGATCTACGGCGGCGAAACCTTCACTCAGTCGGTCGCGTTGCAACACAGTACGTGCGCCGGGTCGGAGGCTAAGCCACGGAAAGCACCGCCTCACCGCCACAACACCCGGGGACGCAGCCATCGCGAAAGTGTCCTTTGCCAGGACAGACAGTTGCAGTTTCTCGTCGGCACAGGGCAGTCGCCATGCTTAAAGACACAAACGTCAAGCGAAGCGACACAGTAGTTAGACGCATGGCTTCAGCAGCCTCATCCACGAACGCAGTGGCTGCGAGCGCAAGCAGCTCGCAGCAACAAATACCGCATTATCCTTCAGTACGGCGGTCGATGCTCAGCGGCCAGCACACTCCGACGGCAGCACAATCCAACGGGTCTCCATATTACGGTCCTGCCGAAGGGACAAGCTTGCGAAATGTCTCCACCGACAGATCTACTTCGTCCTCCTCGACTGGATACGCAGAACCATCGATGCCAGGCGGATTTCCAGAAGCGCAAGAGCAGCCCTTGGCTAGGCCGCAGATAGACGACAACGATGATGACGATGATAGCGGAGTCAACGAAGACAGGCAACCTGTAATTGCAAATAATCATCACTTCAATGGATATACCGCACAACCTCCACCAAGCGCTGTTGAATCTGGTGATTTCCCTGTCTCTGAATCGCCCCGACATTCGCAACAGCAGCATCTCCAGGAGCACGAACAGCCAATCTCCTCTACGGCCGTATCTTCGCAGCCCATGTCCCCGCTATCTCCGGTTAGTCCACAGCCTGTGCAACATCCCAAACAGGGAGCCCTCACAAGGAATGCTCAAGGACGAGCGTCCATGCGGATGCCGACAAATGCAATGCGCAATCCCGACGAGAACTCGGCATTCTTCACACCTGTTCCTGTCAGCGGTAATCCTACCGACGTGTTGTCACAGCGATTTTCTGTCTGGAGAAAAATCTTGAAGGAATTGATTGCGTATTTCGAAGTCGCCGCTAGTGCTCAGGACTCCAGGTCCAAAGAGTGTGCTAGACTGGGTGGGATCGTGACAGTTCCGTTCCGTGACACGGGCGATATGTTTCTGCGGCAGGGTGGAATACAGGATACGACCATTATGTTGCGGGACTATCACAAACAAGCGACTCTTCATGCAGCTGATGCGGCAAGGCAGATCAATGAGATTGTACCACGGCTGAAGGAACTGCGGCGTGACTTGGCGCTCAAAATTAAGGAGATCAAGGGATTATCAGGAGATTTCAAGAACTCGGTCGCAAAAGAGCAGGAACTCACGAAAAAGCAAGTGGCGGTTTTGACAGAGGCGCTGAGCGCTATGGCTGTGAATCCACATCTGGTGTCTGGAAAGTACGATCCTTATATCGTCAAGCTTGCCGTGGAGAAGCAGCTTCGGAAGCAGATTGAGGAAGAAAATTACCTGCATCAAGTACGTGATTATACGTTTCGGATTCAGAGAGATTTTTGTTTACTGATTGTTGTTTAGGCATACTTGAATATTGAGACATCAGGAAAAGCTTTGGAGGAGATCGTTGTGAAGGAGATCCAGCAAGCATTCGATATGTACTGTGGATTATTAAATCGGGAAGGACAGGACACCCTCGATTTTGCGCACAACCTTACAATCAACCTGGTGGGCCTGCCTCCTGCAAAAGAATGGGACGATTTTGTTCGTCGGGATCCGAATTTCGTGGACCCGACAATACCAGTCCGGAAACTGGAGAACATTTTTTACCCTGGTCGTGATAGTGGTGCGACCAAGCCGATAAGAGCTGGTCAATTAGAACGCCGGACAAAATATCTGAAATCGTACACAAGCGCGTGGTATGTGCTGACGCCAACTTACCTGCATGAATTCAAGACGTCGGATCGTAAGAACGATCTGACGCCTGTGATGTCTCTCCTGCTTCAAGATTGTCATCTCTCTGACCATTCTGACGCGTCGTCACATTCGTTCAAATTTTTAATGAAAGGAAAGCAAACCGGCCAGTTCCATCGCGGACACAGTTGGATGTTCCGCGCAGAGTCGTATGAGCAAATGATGGTTTGGTACAATGACATTAAGCGATTGACGCAAATCTCCTCGGATGAGTCTCTGGAAAAGAACGGAAAGTCGATGTCTCTGCGTACGGCAACACCGTCAACACGGCCATCTAGTGAATACTATAGCAAAGATGTGAGGACCATGGCAGTCAAAAAGTCGGCCTCTGTTGACGGTTCCAGATTAAGCTACGACAGCAGTGGGTCGGGTGTAGAGACGAACTATTAGTTTCTTTGTTTGCCTGTCATTTGGGAAAGCGTGCATTGGGTTCCTTTTTTTTTCGTTATTATACAATAGGATATTTGCGATTTGTATTTGTAGTTTGTACTGTTACTTGGATGGTGCAGATATTGGTTTATTTGGGTGTTTATGTATTACTTACAGACTTGTCTTGACAATGCATACCGTACAAAATGTTCTCCTGGCAGCAATCAGACAATTATATCGTACACAGGCTAGATCAAACAATATCGTACATTTCCGGCAAATTAATCCCAAGACATCGCATTTGCTGGCATAGCAAATCTGCTATCTGGGATATCAGGAACGTCATCGACAGCCCGTGACGTGTTCCTGGTTTGCTTCGTGCTCTTTCGACTAGGTACTGACTCCCAAGATTGCCCATCAAGTGCCTGATTGAACGACGGAGTGCTGATATCTTCGACCGGCGCAGGAGGCGGACTAGGTTTCTTTTTGGTGGGTCCAACTGGTTCTTGCTTCGGCAAGGTCGCCAGTCTGATCTTCTGTGCCTCTAACCTCTGTTGCTCAACCATGGCATCTCGAGCTTTTTGCTGCTTGAACTCGCGCAGCCGTCGCTCTTGCTCCTCCTGTTGCATTGCTTTCGCTTCCTTCATTGCCTCATACTTTTTCTTATTTTGTCTTTGTCTTTTGGTAAGCTCTGCCGCCTCTGTTGGCGTCTTTGCTTTCTTGG
>JAJLTP010000009.1:0-288815 GCA_030568275.1 Lipomyces orientalis
CCACCCTTGCCCACTGTGCATTTTTTGATCGAACTGCCATGAAAGCAGAGCAGTTTGAGCAGACACAAGTGGTGGAAGTCAAAGAGGAGTGGACGTCCAAGACGTGCTCGTGTTGTGGGTGGGTGAATCACACCTTGGGCCGATCCAAGGTGTTTGAGTGCCAGAGGTGCACCTCGGTCTTTGACCGCGACTTCAACGCCTCGAAAAACATCATGCTCAAGTACTTCACTGAGCGCATGATGTCAAGTGGCAGTATCTCTTGGGATGCTGCCACGTTGGGTCCTAGCCCCGCTGTACAGTAGCTACTGTACAGTGCAAGTCCCACGTGGATTTTGCTAGGCGAAGCATGAGCCGACATTCTTTTTCTTTTTTTGTTGCTTATTTGTTTTCATTTCTGTTTAAAAGTTCATAAAAAAAATAAAACAAAATTTCCTTCGGGATTTCGATGTTGAAGTTTTAACTTCGCGGCATAAACTTTGATTTGGCTTCTCGGTTGGCTTAGGCAGAATATCCAACTATGAGTTCGAACAATGGTCCTGCAAATAATGAGTCTGCATGTATGACTTACAAAATACTCCGCGCCCGAAATTTGCAGGTACGCGGTACTTGCTGAATCGAGGCGAACTTCGCGATTGTATCGGCCACGGACCAGGTGCCGACGCCCGCCGGCCGAAAGCCGTCGCGCGAAGTGGGAGCGGCTTTCATTTGTGTGCCACCTTTCAAGAAAAAAAAGTTATTGATAAAACCAGTAAATCCCCTGCTCCTGAGCAGTCCTGTTGGCTCTGATTCTGACTGTCATTCTGCTGTCGTTTGTACCTGTGAACTCGGAAATAGGAAAGGTCTCGGTCCGCTGCATTTCTGCTCGTACGCACAACAATCGACATAATCCAATACGTCATGTCCGCCAACTGCATCACGCTTTTAGGATACATTATTATTACTCTCGGCTAATGTCTAGCCGCCGCGCGTCTTTGGCGTCCACTAGGTCGCTACGCAATGAGCCAACATTCACACAAACGGATATGCACGAGCGATGTTACGACGAGAAGTCTTGCATCAACGAAAACGTGGATTGTGATCACACGACATATAGTACCTTGCAGATCAACCGTTCGAACAATGTCCACCCTCCAGATGTCGGATTCAGACGTACGTGTGAATTCCACTCTTTGTTATCTAACTAATATTGTCTAAGCGTGGCTTGTTGCCCTCGGCGGCTTTTGTGGTCAGTTTTGCTCCATTGGAATGATAAATGTTATTGGAGTCTTCATTGCGTATTATCAGTACAACCAGCTCGCTGGCCTCTCCCCGTCGACCATCTCGTGGATCGGGTCAATCCAGTCATTCATCTTTTCGTTTTCTGGTCTTCTCTTCTGCCGCCTCTCTGATATGTATGGCCCAAGATGGGTTACCGGCTGCGGTGGTATCCTTATTACAGTCGGTATGGTCGCGACTGCATTCTGCAAGGAATACTATCAGTTCGTGCTCGCTCAGGGTATTTGCGCCTCGCTTGGTGCTGCGGGCCTCTTTTACGGTCCCACGACAGCGCTTTCGGGCTGGTTCTACGCTCGCCGAGGCCTAGCTTTTGGTGTTGCTGCATCTGGTGCCTCAATTGGGGGTATCGTATTGTCTTCGGTATTTGAAAATCTTTCGGCCAGCGTGTCGTTCAAAGCAGCGGTGGGTGCGATGGCGGCTGTTCTTTTCGCGTTCTCGCTCACCGCTACTGTCGCAACCTGTTCTCGTCTTCCACCCACCGAACCCCAGTTCACCTCGCAGTGGATCAAGCTATATTTTCGTCCGTTCTTGGAACCAGTTTTCTCCCTCTACACAGCCTCAATGTTCTTAATCTATCTCGGACTGTATGTTCCGATGGCCTATTTGGCGACTTCCGCCATTGCTGAAGGCGTTTTGACTGCGCACGCTCTACACATCATCACCTATTTCAATGTCGGGTCATTCTTTGGACGGGTGTTACTAGGCTTAATTTCCGACAAGGTCAACAAGTTCACCTTGTTTTCCATCATCACTCTAATTGCGGGTCTCGTGTCGGCTCCATTCTGGTACTTTTCCCACTCCGAAGCAACGATTATTATCGTCGCTGTTGCTAATGGCTTTTTTACTGGCGGTATCTTGGCTATGTTCACGGCATTGGTTGCTGAGATTTCTCCAACTGAAGAGGTTGGGACACGTATCGGCGCGTTTAGTGGTGTCATTGCGTTCGCGGCTCTGGCATCGTTGCCTATCGCTGGGGCTATTGTTGGAACAGATAGCAACTACAATGGTTTGAAGATTTACGGGGCAGTCGTCTTGATCGCTGGTGCCATGATCGCAGCCAGTCTTAGTTTTAGAATGGCCAAGGAAGAGCATGATTCGGATGATGACTAAATCAGTCAAGGTTAGCAATCTATTCACTTACGCCATCTTTGGCGTTGTCGGAGAAACTGAGACCCTGGAGAGTCCCATTTCTGTTAAGATCATCCTTGATTTAGAGATATTTCTGTATTTGCTACCGCGCTGATAGTGATTGCCTACACGCGTCGTATTGGGTAAATGTTCGGTTGCCAGCTTCGTCAGAGTTGTTGAATCAATGATTGGGCATGTTTCACGTTATATATTGGGAAATGTGAATCTGCTAATGATGTCTCACGGCTTTAGATTTGTTAGATCGAGGTGTGAGAGACTTGACATTTATTAAAGTCAGCAGTTAGAGAATAGCGAATAAGAAATTAACTAGGAGCTTTGAATTCAGGCTCTCTTTCGCTAGTGGCTAGTCGCCAAATGGCTTAATTGAAATTATGATATCAAGCAAAAATTTAGAGCGCCGGTGTTTGTTGACTGGCTAGCTCGGCACTCTATGACGAGTCGTGGTGACACTAGCTTAAAATGACGCAGATGCGATGAGCTTCCAAATCTTGTCTAACCGCAAGTTGGCGGCCCCGATGACTCAATAGTGCGTACTAAGGACTGTCGAAGCTAAGCCTATGTAGTGCTTCCTGCGGCTCCTGACGAATCAACGGGGTAATTGCTCTTGGTTCGTGAAGTTGCGGACAATAAAGAGCCTTCCATCCATTTCGCCAATATCAAGAAGCTCAATTCTCGCCAGCAATATGTCGTCACTTGATCTTCCAGTCTGCGTAACGTGCGGTGTACAATTTGGCGAACTCACTCCTCCAACTACATGCCCTATCTGTGACGATCCGCGACAATACGTACCTGCATCGGGCCAGGCATGGACAACGCTGCGCCTACTTCGCGAGTCCGACAAGCATTATAAGAATGAAATCAAGCAGGACCCGGAAGACCCCGATTTGTACAGCATTTTCACGGTTCCTCAGATTGCAATAGGCCAGCGTGCGATGCTAATGAAAACTAAGAACGGCAAAAACATTTTATGGGACTGCATTACATTTATCGACGATGATACCATAGATCGTGTCAAGGCTTTGGGTGGAATTGACGCGATTGTTATCTCACACCCCCATTTCTACTCAAGTCATTGTGAATGGGCCCAAGTATTTAAGTGCCCCGTATATCTTGCCGCGCCGGACAAGATATGGGTCATGCGATTGGAACCTAGTGTCCAACATTTCTTCGATAACAAGAGGATGAAGCTTGCTGAGGATGTAGAGGTAGTGAAAGTTGGTGGACACTTCCCAGGGTCTCTTGTTCTTGCGTGGAAGGACACGCATTTACTCGTCGCGGACTCGATAACTGTGGTGGCCAGTGGTCTTGGTCAGCGTGAACGACGACCGGGGACCACGAGCTTCACGTTCATGTGGAGTTATCCGAATATGGTAAGTATATTTAAACGTGCTAGTTATGTAAAATCTATTACTAACGTCACCCAGATTCCTCTAGATCCCGATTCGATTCATGGTATATGGAATGCCGTCAAAGACTTGAAATTCGATAGAGTACATTCAGGCTGGTGGGGTCGTGTCGTCATGCCTGAGGCCAAGAAGAAGGTATTAGACAGTGCAAAGATCATTGTGCGCGCCATGGGTTATACACAACATGCCATGCTTGATGAGGCTCTGTGAGTTCAGCATCAAATGTCGATCGAATTAGGTTGACTGCGCATGACAACTGTAAATAGCAAGAACTGCAAGGATTATATCGGTCTGTATAAATATGCCAAACGCTACAACAAAGTGCCTATCCAGAACCCCTAATAATACATGCTAACTACTGTACAAAAATGCCTATTCAACCAGGGGTACCAGCGATTTCTACTTCTTCCTGCTTTCTTCATCCTCTATTTGTAGCCTGTTAACAAATTCCTCCTCAGCGTGAATCTCATGCTCCTCTGCCGAAGCCCAAACTGCCCTTGCGTAAGCCATCCATGCTCCTAAGCTCAATCCGAGACTATCAGGATCAATCTGATTTTCTTTGATAATATCTTGCAATCTATTGAATAACCTATCCTGCCGGCTACGTCGCAAGGCAAAATCTTTGCGTCGGATGTCAAGGTACGCCTCTTGCAGCCCACCTGGTGGTATACTTGATTGCTTCAACACCGTGGATCCAGGGGTCGGTGTTATGCATTTGGCCGACTGCCCCGATGACGTCCGGCTCATCTCAACCGGCAGCGATGGACTAGCCAGGCGAGGATCTCCTGTGGCGGTCACTCCGTGGTTGCCAGAAACTAAGTTCGGCACAGTAACCTCTTCCTGGGCTGCAGTGACAGACGGAGCCGACGTAGGCTGTACCTTTGATGGCCCGGCGCCGACCTGAGCAACGTCGCTACCTGGCTCTAGAGGCATTGCAGTAATCCGCGGCGATTGCAACTTGGATAGTCGCGAGATCGGCGTATCCTTACTCGTCATGTCTAGCCGAGGGCGTTTAGCCATTGGTCGTTCATCACCGTCCGGTGGGGGAGTAGGGCCTTGAGCTGAACCCGCCGGTATATAGTCTGCAGGCGCAATATCCCCTGCTGACTGACTGGAACCCACTAATACAGGCTGTACAATATCCTTTGGCCTATTTACCGGTGACTCAGCATTAGACGAGACTGGCGTGGGATTTATCATCGAAATGGCTGTTTGCTGTTGTGACTGAAAAGCCCTGGTGTCAGCTAACGAGCTACCATCCTGGACGTCTCTATCTCTGTATTTCGCTATAGGAGATTGTGAATATTTCTGAAAGTAATCCAGTAGCCTGACAACCAGGTGTTGACTCAGTATGGGGCCGCCACTCAGGAATTTTTGTCGCTGGCTAATATCCAGATCCCACCACTGTCTAACAGAGCCCCCCCCAACGCTAGCTCTCCACGCTTCATAATTACTCACTTGTCGCGCAGATCTCATGCAATCATAAAAGATCCGCCGTAACTCCGTTGTATCTAAGTTGACGATGTCCTGCGGTCTGCCATGGGCGCTTCCAAGACTCGCGAACATGGTCGCAACTCGGTTCCAGAAATCGAAGCTGGTTTCACCTGGTTGGTGTTTCTCTCGTGATTGCGAGACAGCTGTTATAAGAAAATGGAAATCGGAGGATATCCAGTTGCTGTATGATGCAGGCTTAGCCCTGTTTGGCACATTCAGTGCTGCCAGTGCTGTTGCCATTGTTACCTGGCGGCATAAAGGACATTGACAGTTTAGACGAGGCTGTACAACAGGGATGACTGCCAACAATACCAAAGTGTAATTTCGGATAACCGCCTCTATCGCGAGGACATCTGAATAGTGTTGTGGATCTGCGGTTGTAGTCGCTGTAGATCCTCGCGCGAGGATTAGCCTGGGCGGGCGAAAAGGGGTTGGACTGCCCCCCTATAGTCGATATCTATTTGAGGCATAACGCGTTACAATCAAAATTTAAATTGCAGTCTGTACGCTGTGTTTGAATAGTAGCCTATTTATATTAATAAAAACTGAAGAATTATAGTGACTGGTTTAATGAATCTTGAACCTGTATCACGTTTGTATGCTTTAGTAACGAATTCTAGTTATAGTCAAAAGGTCGCAAGCACGTTAACAATATTACCCGCCAAATGCACACAGAGTGCAAGGAAATGACCTAATCAACCGCTAACTGAAGCTCTAGCTCTACCACGCCAAATGTCCAAAGTAGCAAACAGCAACACCACGGCAATGCGACGCATAGGATAGTTGCTACCATTGATAATTTTGCTTGGTAAGGTATGTCGGCTCCCTCGACTCTTCCGTTGAACGCTGCATCGGGCCCAACCTCGGGAATCTACCTTTCAGCAGTCAATCTCGGCAAACACAACGTACCAGTCCCGGCGACAATCACAAATGATCCCGAAGTCACAGAGAAAACTTGCACATGGCATACCACATCGCCAGGTGAGGAGCTAGTGATCACGGAGCATGTTGTGATGTGGTACGAAAGCGGTGAGTTGCGTAGGAAATTCGGATTCCCCAACGACACAGTCACGCACGCGTTGTTTACGCATTTCGAGGACCCGGCGCCGGCGTCGCTGGACGACTTTGCAGCATCTACAGCAACTGATGGCGCTAGAAGGAAGTCAGGGAAGTTGTATGGGTCATTGAAAGATGGCGGATCATCGAGCAAGAAATCACGGGCCGACAGAAAACGAGCAATTGTGATCGTCTTGACAGAATTTGCTCATATTTTCTTTCTCAGTGGCGCGCGGTATGTTGTTAACATTCCGTTTGCAGTGAAGCGAGTCTTTGCCGCAGATAGAGGCTTAGTACTTGAGAGAGATTCTAGTGGTGGATCAGAAACGTCACTGCCACAGCTTCTGGATCCGTCGGATCTTACAGCGCGTAGCTTGCCCCCGCTACCGCGTTTTTTCTCACTGACGGACCCTATGGAAGATTTGGGATTGGTCACAAAGCTGCCTGACAAAAGTTCGACGGTAGATTCGCTTTCCGCTGCTGGATCAATGCTTTCGCCACAGGAGGAGCTTGTCTTGATGTCGGAACGAACGCCTAAAGGCGCAGAACAAGTGTTATTGGCCGCAACGTACGATTATTCAGCCAAAATGATCAGTGTTTACCAGTTCCGGTACTTGAGCACAGACGGAAACGTCCTCACACGCCGTCGCACCATGTCTCGTCGTCGCTCGTCTATGCTACAATCTATGACTGAGGACATGTCTAATGTGCCTGACATGTCACCAATGGACAACCGGCGTACGTCCACATCTCGAACAGACATATCCCTTACAATTGACCGAATGGGAGGTGCGGGCGTTGAAGCGTCCGAGATTATGGGCATGTCCGGCGTTTCCGGAACAGGGCCTATGCCATTTTTGTCATGGTGGTATGACCTCGAGAGTCTAAAGAAGGAGATAGAATTCTCTCATATCGAGTCTTTTGCTTTCAGTACAACAAGAAGTGACTTGAAGTGTTTCAATCTCATCGACTCTGAGAGGAAATGCCAGGCACTTGGATTTGTCAATAGTGATGAAGGTTATGTCATGCTGCTTTTATTTAGCTTGGAGGGCAAGCACCTTAGGTTTGAGGACTCCATTAAGATCCCGGCCAGGGATGCGGTCAACATGTCTGGCGATGAGAGCGATGGTCTGCGACACCGTTTTGTACTACTATTGCTACCCGATGGGACACTGCGACTTTATGATCCATTTCTGAGAATGTACTCCCCTCAACTGCACACTTCTGAAGTTGTCACAGAATTAGTCCACGCAATGGCGGATCAAGTATCGTTACGCCTAGCTGACGGTTCCCTCACGCGCATTGAAGTTGTACTGTCGCCTCGGACAACGTCGATAAAGCAAGCGTTTCAAATTGTGAACTCAATGCTCGACCCAATCCACCAGGTGTTTCTCGGTTTCAAATATTCCGCTGCTTTATTGCGGCAGAGTACATCGTTATCCTCGCGTTTGTCATTTAACGAGTGGGACGTGTTCGCGGTCGCATTGCTGGCTGCTTGGATCGGGCCCGGTCTCAGGGCGTCCGATCAACTTGAGCAATCGAATTCTACTGTATACGCGAAATTTTTGGCGGAGGATACTATCGAGGACCAGAGTAGGCGATATCTTGCAGAATCAGAAGCCTGGTTTGGATTGTTGGCTTCTGAGCGCGGAGGACATCAAAAATGGCCATTTGCATGTCATGCGGAGCTAGCAATAGCGTTAGCTAATGATGTTGCGTCAGCCTACGGGAATAGCAATTGGGTCCGAAATCGAGGTGTCATTGTTTGTGCACTACATTTGTTGGCTGAAGAGCTGAAGCTGGACGTCGCAGCTACTGAGGCAAAGGGAAAAATAGAAATTCTGTTGGGGCAGCTGGTAAGATGGCTTGGATGGGGTGATCAGTGGAAAGAAGCATATACGTCCTGGAATATGCTATATGACGAGGGTAATATTAGATTCATGTTGTCATTTTGCGTCAGTTAACATTTTCCAGTTCCCAGGTTTGCGTCACCAGAGATACTATCTAGTCCACCGAATATTTTTGCAATACTTTACGACGC
This sequence comes from Lipomyces orientalis, assembly GCA_030568275.1. Classification (NCBI taxonomy): domain Eukaryota; kingdom Fungi; phylum Ascomycota; class Lipomycetes; order Lipomycetales; family Lipomycetaceae; genus Lipomyces; species Lipomyces orientalis. The sequence goes on from JAJLTP010000009.1 coordinate 8,422, forward strand.
CTTAGTATCGCCATTTGAAGCAACAAAGCCAGTAATGCCAACATTATTTGATATCGCCGCGCACCGGGCAACACAGACCACGGTATCGAAGAAGCATCTTGTCGCCCTTCTCCCGAAGTCTAAATTTGTGATCGAAATATTCACAATCCTTGTTACGTATCCAAAGTCAACGGTGTACCGCAACGTTATTGAGCATTTACTGCAATCTTTTTCAACTGCAGCAATAAGTCCTCCGCAAAGTAAGGGACGTGCACTAATGAACGAGATTGAGCGATTTCCAGAATGTATTGTGGTCGTTTTCAAAGAGGCGATTATCTGGTGTCAAGAACATACACCTACTGAATGGGGTGTGGACGCATTGGAGCTAGTAGGAAGGCGGGATTTGAAAATGCTAGTGGAACTGGGAATTCATGGCTCTGAACGAGAGATCAGTCGACAGATGGTAAGGATAAATTTGATGCATTGGGTTAGGGAAACAGTATGAGCTGACCGGTTTTGTAGCATTCGAGGGACAAGCCTAGAGAAGTATCACAAATCGTGCAGTCAGTTCTTACGGAAGCAGATAGCCTAGGGCCATGGGATGGTGTTTCCGAGGTTGATCGAGCCAACGTTTCCAAATTAATTTTTCGAGAGGATCGACGGATGCAGGAAGTCCAAAAGCTGCTACAAACAACCCGAATGCAATCAGGCAAATTTGAATACAGCCAGCTCTCGTCTTCGTTCAATGAGGCAGACATGCATACAGCTCAGCAGGAACTGGCTAGAATGATTGGTACGCGAACTCTTGCAGTTCCTGTCGGGCGGGGTGCATTTTTGTATTCCGCACGAATTCCGTTGCTGACCGAAAAATTTCCAATCCCGAAAATGAACTTCAATATCGTAATGAAGCCTAGTATGGCTACTATAACAGTTGACAAACACTTAATGAGCGAGGCTAATATTTCTTGGGGACTTTTTCATAATGGCGTTGCTAGCGGGCTGAGTGTTTCCAAGGACGCGAAGGAAATAACCGGATCCTGGATCGTTTTCAATAAGCCACAAGAGCTTTCATCTCAACACGCCGGATTTTTACTTGGTCTTGGTTTGAACGGTCACTTGAAAAACCTTGCGGAATGGCATATTTACAATTACCTCCGTCCAAAGCATACGCTAACCTCGATCGCTCTGCTACTGGGAATGTCAACTTCATATCTTGGCACATTGAATCCCAAGATGACAAAAGTGCTCTCTGTGCACGTTGTTGCGTTGCTGCCAGCCGGATCAGCAGATCTCAACATTTCTGGACCTATGCAGACCGCCGGTATAATGGGGGTCGGACTACTGTACTATGGCTCTCACCATCGTCGTATGAGTGAAATCCTAATAGCTGAGATCGATCAGTTCAATGCTTCTGGGGTTGGATCTGGTGGGCGAAAACTGACGGGACGAAATTTAAATAGCAATGCATCCGGTAGACCCGATGGTGCTACTGGGTCCGGATCTGCACCTGAAGGGGCTGAACTGCTTCGGGATGAGGGATATCTCCTTGCAGCTGGTTTTGCTCTTGGTCTGATAAACATTGGCTGCGGATCTGACGTAGCAAGTCTTGGTGACTTACATCTCATGGAACGACTGCTAGCAATTGGTACGGGTAATACTGGCAATAACAACGTAGTGGGGATTGGCGCAGCTGCAGGAGGTGGGGTCGCTGGAGGAGCGTCTGCGCAAAAGCATCACCTTCTTGACAAGAGTGCTGCCGGATGCATAATAGCGTTGCTATTGATTTATCTGAAGACAGAGGATGTTGGCGTTGCCGGGAAGATTGACGTTCCCGAAACAGCGATGCTATTTGAATACGTCCGTCCGGATCTTTTACTACTCCGAACTCTTGCAAGCAGGCTCATCATGTGGTCCACTATCGGTAAAACTCGTGACTGGATTTCGTCAACAATCCGGGAGTTTTTAAGACCGAGAGGGGATTTGAGAGACGTGATCTGTCTTGACAGCGATGATCTGCCTCTGCTGAATATCGTCTGTGGGTTGTGTTTTGCGATGGGCATCCGGTACGCCGGAAGAGCTGATCCTGAAGCGAAGGAAACATTATTATATTACCTCGATCAATTCATACGACTGTGTTCTCTTCCGGCTAGTACGCATGACCAACGTATGACGAAATCTACAGCTCGAACGTGTCAGAATGTGTTGGCTCTTTCTTGTGCCGTAGTTATGGCCGGAACGGGAGACCTTGACGTGCTCAGAAGGTTGCGACGGCTGCACGGAACGGTCGAGCCTGCTGTCCCATATGGAAGCCATCTCGCTACTCATCTCGCTCTTGGTATACTGTTTGTGGGAGGCGGCGAATATAGTTTAGACACTTCATCGCCAATGACAGTAATTGCCGTTGACGAGGATAAGCCATCATCCACTGCGCAAAATATGCAAGGCCGTTTTCAAGATCCAAGTCACTTGGCGGTAGCCGGTCTTGTGATTGCGTTGTATCCACAGTTTCCCAACGACGTGCTCGACAATCAAGTCCATCTACAAGCCTTCCGGCATTTCTGGACTCTGGCTTGTCAAAACCGGTGTGTTGTTGTTCGCGATATTGAGACCATGCGGCCGGTCATGATGCCTGTCACGATTGGCTATAAAGTGGACGAGTCGACGGTCATGACCAAGGCGCTTACTGCTCCATGTTTGTTACCTCCTTTGTCGACTCTTGTATGGCTAAAGACGTCATCTGCAGATCATTGGCCCGTCGTGCTAGACTTGCAAAACAATGAAGCGCATGCGCGCGCACTTCGCGAGACATTAACTGTGTACACTGAAGATAGGCGCTGTGGGTATCAACGCCGGAGTTCAGATGGTTCCGTTCCGTTCGGAGGACTGTTACGCGGTCTTGGAGCACCTGGAAATGCTAACGAGGAACGGGACAAGCTATCCGCCGAGGGCGGTAATTCAGTCTCTGTGACGTCGGTATCGTCGTCAGTCCAGAAGTTGTTGGACGCCCCATTGTTGCATGAAATGGACACAGCCGAGAAGGCTTTGGTTGTCCCATCCGATAGTAAGCTTTTGAGTGTTATCAGTGCCAGTTCACAAGTGAAAGCCGTCATTAACAAATTTGTAGTGCACGCCCGACGCCCACAGATTCAATCAACGAGTGCGGATATCACCAGTACATTAGCAAGGTTTATAGAGAACCCGCGAGGCGCGGATGATCTGTGGAATGTTAGACTTGCGATTCACGGATTCCCACAGTGGGCAGCTGGTGACTCAGCGTCGAATACGACGTCGCTTGCAAGCCCTGACTTGGGTCAGCAAGGCAAGCCACTGGTATTCATGCCTCTAGAAACAGTGGAGAGACTCAAGGTCGGCGTCTGGAGAATGCGCCAGGCTGTTGCTGAGCATTATACGCGTGGATCAAGCCAGAACTCCGCTGCGGTTTGATATGGTGGGAGTGCAGTAAAGTGCAGTAAATAGAGTTAGGTCTGGCCGTTGCCACGTTGAGGAGGGCATATGCGGGTTTTGAAGTTAGTAGACCGTGGACTGTATAGCGGCGGTTGGCCCGCAGTTGAGTGGCTGCGCGTATTGTTTGGATCATCCAACAAAGGCATATGCTGTTCATGTATCTCTATTCAGATTTGCTATGTATATTATTAGATACGTCTCATTTTTCTTGCAAGAATGAATATTGTGACGTATGCACGATGTTTAGCTGTTTTGAACTGTTGAACTGGCGGACGCCCAGATGCAACGATTCTTCTAATCTCAGTACAGAGTTACAGCCTAAACCTGTGTATGAGCTGGCGATACGAATTTTATTATTTATATGGCGAAGATAGAGCAAGTTAGCGAATTTCGCTGTATCGAGGAATAACGAATTTCATATGAGGTTTTAATTCAGACATTGCGTCGTGGGATTCGTTATTTCGAGGATTTCGTTGTAGGTTTTACTGTACGTATGAGTTTTCGAACTACGAATAAGCAAAATCTTTATTCGTGTGCAGCCCTAATCTTAGAATCAAATCAATGCCAGTCTCCCATTCCATCAGCGCGTGTTTCTTCAAAGCTTCCCCGCATCCAGCATGTTATCAACAAACCTGCACGTTTCTTGACCTAACACCAGAACATATTGTGGTCTGTGGCATTTTATACAATTTCCAGTAAAATTTTCATGTCGTTAATCTATCGTAGATTTTTGACAACTTTCTTGCCGCCATTCTACTGAGATGAGCGCTACATCTGTCGTCGGGCAAGTCCGAAGCCTCGGCTGACTGCGATCGTGCGGCTCGTCGTTAGGTCCAAAGCGAAACCATCAACAAACGCATCATCGTTCCCAAGCCTGCTTGTTGTTGACTTTGGTGGTATTGGTTTGGTCTGGATGACGCAGGAGGCCGGACGAGGCCGTCGGCCAGCGTTGATTGTATCTGTGATCTACGTTCTGACCTGGCAGAAAGCGACTGAGGATTAGGTACGCTAATAGTGCCTCGGAGACAACAACCTTAGAACAGGATGTGACGTTGTCTGGTTTATTGATGATTAATGACGACAAGGAACATGCGACTGTCGGTCCACAATTGCTGACGGCGATTTTTGGGTGCCCTGGTTTGGGTGCGAAGTCGGTGGAATGCGTCCAGTGGCTAACACGGTCCGGGGCCACTATCGCAGTCACCCGCTCGCTACCACACAAGCAGTCGTCATCGCACTGCGACTCTATGCTTATCTGAAGCGCTCTCGATTTTGGTCTGCCCTTACTTGGACGTGTGATACAAAAAGTCCCGTCCAGCGACCCTGAATTTGTCATTCTGTCAACAGAGGTCGTCAGTCCAGCGTCAGTCAGTTGCGCAGTCTCTTCGCCTACATTTGTTACTCTTCAAGAAGCCTGCCATCCACAATGGCAACCAACTACTACAGCATCTCCCCGTCCGACGCTATGAAAATACCTCTCAGTTTTAACCGCCGGCACTCTTTCTCGTCAATAACGGCACCTCTCCTTTCCCGTACCGGTGCCATTGGCGAGGACGACGACGGCACGGTCCCAATCGTCCGATCACAGACCACAGCTGACGGCTACTACGACTCCAAACTCAGACGGGGCTTCAACGACCTTATTCGGTTCCGATCAGCTGCCAGTGTGGCGACATATAACACTCTTAATTCGTTTTTCTTCGAGCATATTGACGAGGAGGCTTATCTTCCCGATATCGGCCTGCGACGTATGTCATCATTGACTTCTCGTTTATAGGCGATATAATGTGACTAACCTCTTGCAGCGTGGCTCGCCGCTCTCGGTGGTTTCTGTGCTCAGTTCTGCTCTTTTGGATACATGAACGTAATCGGACTTTTCCAAACTTATTACGAGACTCACCAGCTCGTTGATCTCTCTCCTTCAACTATTTCATGGATCGGCTCAATTCAGACTTTCATTCTTGCATTCGGTGGATTGTTCTGCGGACGAATTTGCGATATGTATGGACCGAGATGGCTGACCGTTCCTGGATGCTTACTGCTTACACTCGGCGTCTGCATGACCGCACTTTGCACCGAATATTATCAATTTGTGCTTGCCCAAGGTGTTTGCTCAGCCATTGGCGCGTCGGCCCTTTTCTATGCCACTACTTCAGCAATCACTGGTTGGTTCTCAAAGCGGCGGGGACTTGCGTTTGGAGTGGCTGCTTCCGGCGCGTCCTTTGGTGGCATTGCTTTGCCCTTTTTGTTTGATGTCGTCTCGGTCCGCGCTTCGTTCGAAATGGCCGTTTATTGTGTTGCGATACTTCTTTTCATATTTTCCTTCACCGCGGTCATTGTCACTACGTCCCGCGTTGCCCCTAGTGGTCGTCAGCCGTACCGTTTTGTTCACTTTTACCTTCGCCCTTACCTCGACCCAGTGTTCGCGCTTGTTACTCTCTCGCTCACCATTGTGTATCTCGGTCTCTTCGTCCCTTTCGCGTTTGTCGCGTCTCATGCTCTTGCGAATGGCCTCTCGCTAGCATCCGCGTTCCACCTCATAGCCTACCTGAATGCTGGTTCACTCGCGGGTCGATTGTTCTCCGGAATGCTGTCAGACAAGGCAGGAAAGTTTAATATCTACATTTTGGTTTGCTTCATGTCGGGTATTGTCGCTTTTCCATTCTGGTATCTGGCTACAACTGAGGCCGGTATCATCGTCGTCGCTGCTGCCTACGGTTTCGCGTCTGGTGGTGTTTTGGCAATGTACCCAGCTCTCATTGCTCAGATTTCCCCAGTTAGGGAGATCGGAACACGGGTTGGGGCCGTCAGCGCTGCTATCGCCTTTGGTGCCCTAGCATCGTTGCCAATTGCTGGCGCCATTGTTGGCGGCGAGGAGGGTCCTGTTGCGAACTATAACGGCATGCAGATCTACGCTGGCGTTGCCATGATGGCTGGTTCAGTGATTGCTGTTATTGCAAAGGGTAAGGCAACAAGAGGAAAGCTTCTCGCTCGAGAGTGAACGAAGTCCAATTACCACTTTGCAAATCCAGAGTTGCTCTTGATCAATTGGTGTGTCCTGTCGGATCAAACTTGACCACGCGATGTGCGTCCCGGCTCCAACGCTGGTAATGGTTTCTGACTTTTGGTAGCCGTTCTGACTTTTGGTAGCCGATCGCCTCTTGGAAATTTGAATTTGTACTTTTTTTACGATCTATTGCGGGAATTTATTCATCAATCAGAGCTGCATTATTATCATCTATGTATGTATTGCATAGGAGTTGATTACGGGTTTCGATTTATTGGGCGGCGGGGAATCTGGGGCGGCATAAAGCTTGTTGTCTTATAGTACGTCAGTTCCTGTATGATTTTTGCGTGGACGTTTGATGTATAAGTCGTCGGCCGCTATTTGATGATATCAGTATTCTATAGATCAGTGCTAGTGGACAGGGATATGAAGCATTAAAAGTTGTGTTGTGGAAGTCAGAGAATAACCCTAGCTTTGTACAGTAAAACATGAAATGAGTGACTTATTAACTTATTATTATTATTATTATTATTACAAATGGCATAACTGCTCAGACCTTAGTGTCTCTTTGAGCATCTCGACATAGCAACTGTCGCAGATCTGAAACCACATTCCAATAATACTTCCCGGAGAGACTAGCTCGATGAGCTTAAGAAATCCATGACCCGCAATGTTGCGTTCTAAAGACGACGGGTGCTTGCACTCATCTTGCGGCTGCTCGAAAGTAGGCTTCAATGAATTCCGAATCTTCAATATGGGCACCAGCAGCGTGTAGCTGCTTCCTGAGCTTGTAGAAATCTTGAAGATGACTCAGAGCTCCTTAAATTTGCGGCTCCAAAACTTGCGCTTGAGCCGCGATTTAAGCGTCGCCATCTCCAGTGCAAAGGTATGTTCCAGGTATTCCCAGATTTCTCCGGCACTATCATAAGATAGAAACATACTTTGCATAACTACCAGAAGTCATGTTCAACAAGAGTGCGTGAATGGCGACCTTGTTCTTCTCCGCGCGTTCGCCTGTCAAGGCACTAGCAGCTTCCGCATACGCACTTAATCCTGTCAATTTGTGACTGCCATTAACCAGATCGCCAATAATCAATAGTTGGACATATTTTCCACTGTAGCTCCAATGGAGGTTTAATGTCGGCGCGTGGAATATAGAAGTCTCGCTTGGGAGAAAACGGCTTTTGAAATATATGTTGTAGATGACTTTACGTTCCGATGTAAGAGCCCTTCAATGAACTTAACATGAAAACACTTACGATCCGTGAATGCTCAATCCGCAACCCCTGCACCCGAATCCTCCTGCATAACATTGTCTTCATATGTTTAAAGGGCAGGGAAGTAAGATAGCACGACGTCATTTCGAAATCTTCTCTGATTTCTTCTCTGATTAAGCCACAGATCTCATAGCCTTTAGTAATTCTTAGTATAGTAAATGAGAATCTTTTCGCATAGCTGTAACTTGCGAACGCTCTTGACTGACCGAAGGCATATGTAAGGAGAACGCGAGTCCTTTCCGCGCCAATTTGTTTGTCCTGCATAAAAGGTATAAAAAGAATACGATAAAAAAGACGGCCAGGAGAAGATGTATCAAGCAAGGAGCCAGTCGCGGCAATATCCAACACCTGTATTCTACACATAGAATAACGTAATCTAGACATGAAAGTACTTACAAGAAACCAAAGATACGAGGCACAATCCCATAAATAACAGCATTAAACACAATAAACAAAGTCAAAATCTAAACTTGCCCTAATGATGCAATAACTCATTTTCGTACACGCGTCTAATAACACGTGAGAACTGCTCGAACTTGATCTTTCCAGGCGCGGGCTGCGTGGGATTGGCCGCAGCAGCAGTAGCATCACCCTCATCTTTCCGAACAATACAATCCCCATCGATGATCCATCCAGGCATCTCCTTCCCGACCCATTGCTCCACCGCCTCCACATTACTGAAGTTCCACCAGCTGAGAGCAGTCTCGATTTTAAACTTTCGCATACTAAGCATAACGCCTTCGGTTATACCTTTCCGAATTGCATTTTCGAATCCGGCGACATCAGCAACGAGGTCAGCATACTCCTCGTCGACGTCCGACGAGAGGATCCGCCAGAACGATGGAAACGCCTCAAGTTCAAGAAGCGTGTTGAGATACGTCAATCGGTGAACCGAATTCGTCAGCTGATCGTCGGTATCGGCTGGTGGTGGTAGAGGAACTGTGCTATTTGGCACAGAGGCTGTGCTGTATTGGTGTAGAAGAGATGGAGGAAGGAGGTGGAGCGCAAGTGCAAAGTCAGGCTGGGGGAATACAGTCAGCGACTTCGCAAGAATATTAAGTACTGTCTCATCTCTCATGAGCTCGGGATTGAACTGATATCTACACACGACTCGTTAGATATCGGACCAAAGATTAATTGCTGATCGCTGCAATTGTAGGAAGGAAAGAGCTCGAATCAGGTAGAGCTAATAACGCTGCCATCGACGGTATCCCGTCTACACTAATACATGCTAATATAATTCATTTCTTCTCATCATAAGAGCCACATGTTTCCCTTTGTTTCCTCAGTAATTGAGCCCAGAAGATTATAACTTACAATTTTAGCAGAGCCAAGTTTGCCATGAGATCATAATGTCCAGTTGCGCATTGCGTCGCGACGTATTCTTGTAGAACAGTGGTAGTCTCCGGATTGTATCGCGAGAGGGTAGTGAGAATTTCCTCAATTTCCGCTGACCGGGATGATGGTGTTAGTGCTGATGACGACGGCATTTTGTGATAATAGATATTGTTTGATTCTCATGATCAAAGCAGCCAACAGAAATTTTTCAATCTCGTCGTGTGACACCTGGGTTAGGGTCAGGCAATTGGTATCCTCCTAACAACGGGACGATTGCTCGACGACGACCCTGCAAAACACGAACGCGGGAAGCGGTATAATTCGGCTTTGAGGATCAGAATCAGCAATTTTGTCTTGGCAGTTGAGATATTGGGACTAATCATTGTTTGTATTATATTTATGAATTCCTGCCAAGATTTATAAACTGAACCGAGGTTAGTAATATCGAATACATTTTGGGCGTAACTCCTAGTCGGATCGTTGACTGATTACTCTCATATCAGTTTCTATACCCATACGCTATTCATTGTACTTTATAATTTGCTCTTGAAATTAATCGCATCTTATATACGATCGTTTGCTAAAGCGTCCAAAAGGACGGAGATCGGTGCCTCTCTAGCGAAGTCTCTTGCCTACATTTATACGCGCCTTCCAGCATGACGGATGGTGCTTTGTCATATGCTGAGCCTGTTCCAAGCGATGATGACGCGGAACTTCCTGGATATATCTCTCCGGTTGATGATAACGAAGAAGACGGATCTCCTCCGGAAGCTGCTGCCATGGAATATGTACCTTCACTTGTTGAAAAGGCCGAATCGAATGGTGTAACAATAACAATGGATCTGATAGATAAACTCTTACCATCAGTTCCAGAACAAGCAACGCATACAAGTGATAGCATACCAGAACGTGAACCTGAGCCTCCAGAGGAAGATGACGAAGAATCGTCGTCTGAGGACGAGACGGCATCGACCACAAGCACCGCATCTACCCCTTCCGTGGAAGACCTTGAGCCTGTGCCAGTTGCTGCGTCACGTCGAAAACGTCTTCCGAGGGATACTATTGGACATCTCGAAGACAGAATTGCGCACGACGGTATACATGCGCCTCTGACATTGTATAATGATTTAATTGCGGAGTACGTCAAGCGCGGAAAAATTGACTCTGCTCGCGATGGTTACGAAAGGTCACTGAAATTGTATCCAACGGTTGCCTCGCAATGGATTGCATATGCGGACATGGAACAAAGCGCTGGGGAGTTCACGAAGGCGGAAGAAGTATATCGTCGAGCAGTTGAAGCCGTCACAAGTTTATCGATCTGGGAACACTATCTTACCTACGTTCGGAGGCGAAATAATGTTATTACTGATGGTGAGACGGCCCGCCGGGCGATTATACAAGCATTCGAGGTAGTTGCCAGTAAAGTCGGAATTGACGTTCGCTCTGGGAAAGTATGGAAAGACTACATTGACTTTATCAAAAGCAGTCCAGATGGTCAGTCGACTTGGGAGACACAACAGAAAATGGACTTGCTTAGGAAAGTGTTCCAGAGGGTCGTATGCATTCCAGTGGAGAATCTGGAGAGCCTATGGCAAGATTATAATTTGTTCGAAAACTCGCTAAACAAGACTACGGTATGTCGGTTTTATGGATCAGGCCGTTGATAGTGACTCATGCTAACTGCGCCCTCAAGGCTCGCAAATTTTTGGCTGATAGAGCGCCTGCTTATATGACCGCCAGGTCATGTCTAAAGGAACTGCAACAGACTTCAAGTGCCCTTGATCGTGATTTAATTCCAGTCAGGCCGCGATGGCGAGAATCTGAACTCGCACAACTTGCTCTATGGAACAGATGGATTTCGTGGGAACTAAGCGATCCGCTGGGTTTCACTGCAGAAGATGGGAAAGGGGGAGTGCCGGGTGGAAAAGAACAGTTAACCGAGCGGGTGCTGTATGCCTATCGGCAGGCGTTACAGCCTCTTCGCTTTTACCCGCAAGTCTGGTTTGATGCCTCGGAATATTGCGCATCGGATATGCCTGATCTCCAGCTCTCCTTTTTACGTGATGGTGCGGCTGCGAATCCTGGAAGCAGTCTGTTACATTTCAGACTAGCAGAAGTCTACGAGCTCACGAAAAAGCGCGAGGATGCCAAGAAGACTTACCAGAATCTTGCTGCCAGCATCATTAAAGAGATAAAGATAGCAGAGGAAATTTGCGAGGAAAAGAAAAATGCATTACAAAGTCGTGAAGAAACAAAAAGCATATACTCCACAACAGACGGCAAGCCCAAGGAGGAGGATGACGAAGAACAAGTACTAGATAATAAGAGAGATCACGGACTTGAGCTTAAGATAAAGAGAGTGGAGGAGAAGAGTCAAGAGCGAATTTCGGAGCTATCGAAGGATCTTACTTTATGCAACACAATGTATATGCGTGCCATGAAGAGAATGGAGGGTCTCAAAGCTGCTCGTCAAGTGTTTAGTGAAGCTAGAAAACTTCCGTATTCTACACATCATATTTTCGTTGCATCTGCGCTCATGGAATACCATCATAACAAGGGCCCCGAAATCGCAAGCAAAATTTTCGAGATTGGGTTACGAAGGTTTGTGGACACTGTTGCGTTCGTCGAACAATACCTCGACTTCCTTATTATGACCAATGATGACACGAATGCACGTGCACTTTTTGAACGTACGGCTTCGAAGCTATCTGCCAAGGATGCTCGGCCCTTGTTTCACAAATTTTACGCATATGAAGCGGCTTATGGGAACGAACTGTCAGCAGTTGCTAAGCTAGAGAGTCGGATGTGCGAGCTCTACCCGGATGCAAAGCCTATTGCGCGATTTGCGGGTCGGTATACCTTGGGAGAGCATAGCGTCATTGGTGAACAAGAGGTAGGACCACTGGTTTACAAGGACATCCTAAAGGAAGAGCAGGGCAGTTCCAGCTCCTCCTTAATTACTGAGGACAACGTTGAAGAAGATATTGTTACGGGTGGACCAGTACTGACTCCGGAGCCGACAAAGACTACTCTTAAATCCAAGCGTGCTCAGAAGCGGGCTAGAACAGAAGCGACGGGCGAGTCGCGCAAGCGAATTCGAAAGAAAGAGAAAGAGAAGCCAGAACCGCGCGGAACCAATTCTAATGCACAGCAACGGGACCCGTTCATTGGCAACACTAATACTCTTCCAGACGGGGTTATGAGACTCTTGAGCTTACTTCCGCCCGCATCGACTTACAAGGCTGTTTTGTTTGATCCGGATGCACTGGTCAATCTTATTGATCATACGCGCATTCCAGCCGTGCCTCCACACAACGCGAACCTCTCTAGATTTAAGCCTGGCTGATGGCTGAGAAAATGTATTATTATGTAGGATATGTTTGTGAGAACCGTAAATTTTTGGATGGGACGATTCTGGGATCCGATAGTCGTATTTATTGGATATTGGCAGTAAAAAATCATGTAATATAATCTCTATAGTTATTGTATTATCATAACAGCTCACCAGCTCACCCACACCGCAGATATAATATCACCCACCAGTCACTATAAGCTAAGGCCATACTTTCCCTCGCGTGTCTACTTGATGGTGACGCTCATACTGGGGTGCCTGCGTTTTCTCTGCGCTGCTTTAGCTGCTAATGCCCAGAATACTATAACTAGCATTTTGTGAAAATGACCCTCCATTTTGGCAAGAATAATTCTCTAATGTACAAACCCCTTACGGGGTTAGGGCTGTCTTCCACCGTCAAATTGGCTCGAGTGGTGCTGCGACTTCCGCTCTTTTTTTTTTTCCTTTTTTTTTTTTTACAAATGACACATAAAACGTCCCTTCTATTCACTGCGTCGTTTCAAAGTTTATTTTGTATAAGCGAACGGAGGGGAAAAGAACGGGTAGAAGATTAATTCGTTTGTCGAATTTCGAAGCAAATTGTTACCTCATACCGTGCCTTCTGATTATCGTCTGACTTGATTGTGCGGTAACAAATTTGCTGGACATACTTCCATGTGATTAGTATAATTTGTGTGGTTGATAGAAATATACAATATACTTATCCTTCTAATACAGATACAAAGAATTGCACGATTTGAAGCTGTTGAACAATCACTTACAAATAAGAACCGACAACAAAAATGCATGAAAATACGAACAATCATACGACCGATAATAGCACCCAAACCCAGTATACTTGATTCCAGTGCTCAATCTAATTACTATCTACATCATCGTCCACGTCGTCCGCATCATTTAACTTTGCCGGGCGTCTCATACTCCCGCCAGTAGCTGGGCCCTGATTGCCCATCGGCGGCGCTAATGACCGTACAAATGCTCCCGATAGAGGACCTAGAGTTCCAAATGTTCCTGTAGTCCGTGACTGAGCTTTCGATAACGCAGCCTTCAGTTCGTCGTTTTCACGCAGCGCTTCATCTAATCTCTGCCGCGCACCATCGCGATCACGTATCCTCGCTTCTCGTTCGGCCTTGAGGCGTTGTTCCAGTTCTTGCAGTCGAATCATCCATTTATCTGCAGATGTTGACGCCGAAATGGACCCTGTAGATGATCCCAGCATATGTTCAATGGCACCATTAAGCGAACCTTTGCCGGAAAGCGGGTTCCCTTGTAAATGAGAATTCTTGCTGTTGACGGTGCCATTGGCCAGTTGTTGTAGCACATTATTCCGATCTTGGGCATCAGATAATTTCTTTTCTAGTGCAGTAATTTTGGCATCATATTCAGCTGCCCTTTGAGTCCATTCGGCACGAGCATCTGCTCTTAATACATTCTCTCGCTGTAAATTTTCAAGCTGTTCTTCCATATCAACCACGGCTTTTTCATAGTCTTCAATGTGCCTATCGATTTCTTGTTGCGACGCAATCGCCGCTCTGGCTTCCTGAAGCTGTTGTCGTAAGTCGGTCGATGTAGCCTCGTACTCCTGCGCTCGTCGACGAACGTCACTATACTGTTCTCTTTCGCGAGTGTTATCATCTTGTAATTCTTGAATCTGCTTCCGTAGGTCGCGATTGGCAGCCTCTACTTGGTGCGCTCGCCTTCGCAAGTCATTGAACCGCTCCTGTTCGCGCAAGTTTTCATCCTGAGAAGCGCGAAGCTGAGTCTCCATATCAATCTTCGTCTCATTAAGCTGTGCCCGTAACTGTTCAGCAGTCTGTTCATGCTTAGCAATATTATCTCGGCACTCTTTGACCTCATTCTTTAGACTTTCTGACTCGCGTTCAAAAGCTGTGATAAGCCGTGTCAAAGAATCGCTCTCAGCACGCAACTTTGTAAACTCAGCATCTTTAGTTTTAGCCGAGTCTAATAGCCGGGTCAATTCCGCGTCGGCTTCAGTGCTTAAAACCTCATAGTCCTCCTGCCATGTCACAATTTCTTCCTCCCGAGCAGCAGCTTCTTTCAAGAGCTGTGCGACGTCGGCTTGCAAGGATCCCTTGTCATCGGTGAGTGTCTGTACCGTGCTCTGTAAATTCTCAATCACATCCTGCAGATCAGCGTTCTCCTTGTTGAGAATATCGACCTGTACTTTCCGCTCTCGGGCAATAAACTTCACTTCGGAGACCTTGTCACGGAGGTCGGAAATGACAGCTTCGTAGTCTTCTGTTTCGGCTGCGAACGACCGGCGAGACGACAGAGCAGACGAAGACGATCTCAAAGACCGTTTAAGGTCTTCAAGCTCGAGATAAAGTCTATCTTTCTCAAGATCACTGGCGTCAACTAATGCGGCCCGAGTACCGAGTTCCCGTCGGAGATCACGGTTTTCCTATAAAATTAGTGATTAAACTCTTCGTGTTGAGCCATAGTACGTACTTGACGTAATTTGTTCAGTTCCGCAGTTGTTTCACGGTCACTTCCGCCTACAGTAGACGCACTTCGTCGAACTTTTAACAGCTCAGTTCGCAAATCAACGACCTCCTTTTGAGCACTATCTTTAGCCTGCTGCTCCTTCTCCAGAAAATGTTTCAGCGTCGCCTTTCAATATATCAGTATAGAGCATAATCATGACAAAATCACTGAATCTTACAATTTCTTCCTCAAAAACCTCGTCATTATGATTGAGTTTCCACTGCTGTAGCTCGACCTTGTACTGGACTTCCTTTTCCCGCAGTTCCTGCACTTTGTCCCGTGTAGCTTCCAACTCAGCTTTCATGTCTTCGACTAAACTCATATAAGTCTCCAGTTCAGCTCGTAAAGCCTCGATCTCTTCTCGATTTTCTGCCTCAACCTCGGCCACTCTTTCGTCCATCTCTTGCTCGGCAGCGCGCTCGGTCTCTGCACTACGTAACCGAGACTCCAGGTCCGCGATTTTGCGATTGAGTTTTTTGATTTCAATGTTCAGACCCACGTTAATACTCTTAAACTCAATATTTTCATTCCGCAAATCCCTGACACTGTCTTCCGATCTTTTATCCAGTTCCTCCTGTAGAATGTAAATTTTCAGCTGGTAACCCCAATTATCCTTCTGAAGTTTATCAATTAACGCGGACTGCTCCTTCAACGTCAATTTACCAGCCACAGTATTCGGTGCAGTCGGTTTCGATTCCGTAGGAGGCGCCAGAAGGCTAGATGTCGACACCGCCGTTGTGTAGGTATTCTGTGTTGTCGAACTTGTCGTAGTCGTTCCTGTCGCCGATCGTCGAGATCTTTGAGAATGTCGCCAAGCGAAATCCTTAATAGCTGAGTCGGAAACAGTAATGCTTTTCACACGAGAGGCGATTACTGTCTCTGAGGGATCGGGAACACGAGTCAGGAACGGCTGAGTGCGACGAGTTGTGGATGTAGACGTGGAAGGCCGCGGTGTTTGGTCGCCCGTTGCCAAAGGTTGCTGTTGCGCAGCTGATTTATTTAGCAATGGAGATGCATCAAACCCGTCCTCTTCGTCCTCTTCAGTGACGTCCTGTAATCCATCGTCGGCACCGCTATGGCCACTGGTAGTTTCTAACTCCAGGTCCTGCGTGTCAGGCAAAGGTGGCGACGGCGACGGGGAAAGTGGTGGTGATGAGAGGAATTGATCGGCTTCAGCAGCTTGTGAAGTTGGACGGACAAGAGTAGGAGACGGAGATGGCGACTGTGGTACCAGAGAACCTGCAAACGATGGCTCGACCGACGGCAGTGATATACTGTTCTCGGACATTGAAACAGATATACTATTGTGCACATGAGAAGTGCTGTCTTCTGACACGCGATCTCGATGATACTGATCTTTGGACTGTACATGCACGTATTCCCGATCAACTTCATCAACCCGAACTTTCACGTCCTCCTCATACGCAGGAGTATCTCCGGGCGCAGAGTATTCCTCTAGATTGGGTGTTCCATACTGATCAAGCCGACTCTGTACCTTTAGAAGACGCCCAGTTGGCGACCTGCGTTCTGCACTACGAATACTAAGCCCACTAAAGCTCTCAGCGACGTCGTACACACTGTCAACGCTGATCGGCGACATAACGTCCGGTTTTCGCGACAACGTCAGGCCATTTCCGGACGCAGTCCCCGCCTGTTGTTGATCATTCGGAGGCGAGTACGGCGGCGCAGGAACCAACGAGTCATCAGCACCACGACTATTAGACGATTCCAGCCACGACGGCGGTGAATGGCGGGGCGCTATGGCGCCTTCCATGGTCTGTATGAAGGACAGCTATCAAATATTCTGTGAAACCGATCCGTTAGAGCTGCCGCGAAAGATGAGATGGTTGTCGCGTGTTGGACTTCGACCGCAACAACGTTCCACTCACCTAATGGGTGATCTGATAATCAGTGGCTCCGCATTGGACGACCAGAATAGTCACTGTTGTCATTGCCTACAAATAATAAATCAGCCTGATCTGTAAATGCCAGGATGATAGAAGAAGGAAGTGGGTATAGCCGCCGGTAATATTATTGTGTGCAATGCGAGACTGCCTTGGGTGTTTTGTTTACGCGGGTGCCGCCGCAATTCGGGGCGCAAATCACATGATCGTACAAACCCCTTAGTAATGTTACCCAATGGGTGCGAGATTCGGATGCTTTAAGGATATATTGTTCGAAGACCAAAAACCTCACAAAACTCGCAAAACCCGCAATATTGCGAAATTAAGCGGATATTTTAGGAGAGCTTTCTCTACTATGTTTTTGACTGCGCGTTCCTAAATGGACAATTGCTTGTGTAGTACCCAGCGGCCAGAGTATGGAGGAAATAAGGTGGCCCCTTCACTGTACCAAGTTTTTTTCATCCCCGCAAGCCCCTGAGACTATGTACTGATTTGGCCATTGCGGCCTCGTCCACATCTACTGGTATAAATATTTCACCAGCAATCAATTTCGATACGTGGAGGTCACTGAGTACCTAACTATTGTGGCTGGGATAGGCTACTCTTTCAATACCCGATTGGGAAATCAATTTTGGCTGTAACTTACATGCTTTAGGTTCTTGCTAGTTGTATGAGTTTGTGAGTTCTGAGAGCTTGAATCTTTGGCCGGTAATTTAGACTTACAAGAGCCATTTTGATGCGTATTTTCCCAGCGGTGATGAGCATCGTCACTGATTTTCTATGCCCTTTTTTTGTAAGTTTTGTGAGTCTCTTAACGAATGAGTTCGGTAAACTTCCAATTTCAAACGAGCCTCGTAATTCTCCTGATGCCCTTAAATATTCCCAATAGAATACTTTGCATTTGCCGCCGGCCCGCGCATTAAGCCATACCTCTTCCTTCTCGAACATTAGAAAACTTTTCGCAGTGACCATCCGACCTTCAACACGCGACCCCACCAATGCAGCGCGCCTCCTAATAAGATCAGCGATCCAGCAAACGCCATCATGCCCCGCCAACGGGCCGGGTCCGAACCGTCACCTATTATGGCACCAGCAATTGGAATACCTGTCAATGCTCCAAAACTGCCGACCGCGAATAAAGCGCCAACACGCGTGCCGATATCGCTGACCTGCGAAATCTGTGCGCAGCATGCGGGACCGAGGGATATGAAGGTCCCCGACGCAAAGCCGTAAATGATGGCGTACACGACAAAAGGTGCTAATCCTGTAGATGGAATCCACAGCGCGAGCGTGAAAATTCCGGCTGTCAAGACGCCAATGGAGTTGACATTAAACCGGCCTGCGAGATCAGCAATATGTCCAGACACAATGCGCGAAATGACGCTTGAGGCGTTTAGGATAGAAACAAGATAAGTCGCCATGTCGTCACTGGCGTTATAATGCCGAGCAGTGGTTGTCAAGTAATCGAAGGGAATGAATAGTCCCCAAAATGTGAGCAGAAAACTGACAACCAGGAGACAATAATGGATCTCCTTGAAATGCTTCGTGATGTCACGCGGGTGAATTTTCTGCAATCCCTTGTGCGTAGCATTGGACGTGATAGTTAGATTCGCTACTATAAGGAGACCGAGAATTAGAAATGCGCAAGATCGCATGGTCCAGCCGTATGAAATCCTTTGCGACAGTTTCTTGACCATAATCGGGAATAGAGTTCCGCCGAGACCTACCATCTGTTATTAGTATATTATCTACGACTGGGTTCGTAAGAAACACTTGCTGGAGCCACTAGACGAGATTCCCATAGCCAAGCCTCGTTTCTTGTGAAAATGTGTAGGTACAGCAGCTATGCCGGTGTAAAATATAAACGCGGCACCGATGGGCGCAATAATCCCCTGACATACTAGAAACTCGCCATATTTCGTGCAAATAGACGTCATCATTAGTCCGAGGACTTCAAGCACGGTGCCGGTGATGAGAAGATATCGCGGCCCAATAGCATCAAACAAACGGCCAACGAACTACGGCCCAGTTAACTTCGGCATGCAGAACGCTGTCCAATTTTGCGACTTGCTTACAATGCCAGCAACAAACATAAAGAATAGCTGTAGGGATGAGATCCATCCGATAGTGAATGACGACAGATGCTTCAACTGATGAGTCTCATAGTAGTCTTGGAACACACCGATCGCATTTGCCCACCCGAATGAACAGAACATGGAGAAGAAACCGCCGAGAACGGTCAACCATGCTTTCAGTCCTCCTTCTGGGAAGTGATGAGCCGGCTGGGGTGGTGGCGCTGGCTCCTTTGTGGCGTGTTTCTCGAGATCGAGCGGTGCACCAACAATGTCGACCGGTCGAGGAGTGTCAGATCGCGGGATAATTTGTTCGCTCTTGGTTGATACAGTCTCGGCCATGTCGACAATATATGTTGCACTATAGTGATGCCACGGTTCTCAAATCAACCCGTAGAGCTACAGAATAAGAGAGCCTTAGAATCAGAATGAAGCAGGCAGACACTTATATATGGGTTGTGAATGCAAGCAGAGCAGTCCATGTCGTCGCACAGGTCCATCCCGGTCTTTGGCCGAAGTTGGCCAGATCAAGACCAAAGTGGACCTCTGCGACCGAGGGTCTCAATATCCTGCCGGAGATTGCACCCAATCAGCAAACTCCGGCCAGTTGGTATTATGTCTGGGCATGATTCGGACTAAAGGCTTATGCACCGGAAATGGGGTATAGTCTTGACCGCGCGTTGTGGTTCTCCCGGAGCGGATTTACGGGCATATGAGTCAGCCGCACACTCAGGGCTGACGCCGCACTAACAGTCGATCAGATAAACTCGGGACGACGGTTGTCAGTGTACCTTGTTTGTTACGGATCATATATCTGGCCATTGCGTACACAAAGTCAGGAGATTTAATTGGACGGTATTTGGATGACCATAAAACTCATTTATTGATAGTTATCTTCAAATAAATACAGAGCACACGTATCGTCCAATACAATCTTGCCTTATACATTCATAACTTCAAAATACCCGAAACCGCCTAAAATAAAGGTGTTTCAAACAGTCCATCAGGGTCCCTTCCATTCTCAACCACATAGACCTGGTGTTTGTGTCTCGCATGCTCAAACTCAGAGATGAGTAAATGACTCTGAACCTGAACCAAAGGGTTGCATCTAGCAGCGCCATGGATGGCGTGCACTGCAACGGACCATCGGTCGGTCTTGTTGAGAACCATCATCGACAGCGGGGTAGTTGTCGTACCTTCCTCATCGTATCCAGCTATCGTAACTCTCTCCAGGTTGGGACGACCGAATAAAAGACCCTTGAGCTCCGTTGGGTAACCGTGGTAATTGAAATGGACCGGCATGTCTTCGGTGAAAAGTGAGGCAAATCCTTCGTCGGACAACGAGTGAGGATGAGCTCCACCAGGCTGGAGGATCATGAGGTCGGTAACATTGACGACACGGATACGGAGATTAGGGACCTTCTTCTTCAACAATGACGCAGCGGCAATGACCTCAAAAGTGACTTCTACACCGATGCCAACGAGGACAACATCCGGATTTAATCCATCGTCGGTGGACGCGAACTTCCAAACTGAAGCGCCAGCAACGACGTGAGCCTCAGCATCTTCCGCGCTTAGGTAGACCGGCATAGGAGCCTTTGAGCCGACCATCAAGTTGATATAGTTCTTACTTCTCAAACAGTGAGCGACGGTGGCGAGGAAACAGTTCGCATCCGGAGGAAGGTAGATTCTTGCAACCTCGGACTTGATCTTGATGACAGTACCAATAAACGCTGGGTTCTGGTGCGAGAAACCGTTGTGCTCCTGACGAGTCCAGGTTGAGGTTTCGATGTAGTTGAGCGAGCCAATATCACGACGCCACTTGGTCTCCATGGCCATCTTCATAAACTTGGCGTATTGAACCATCATTGTAGCAATAATACCCAAAAAGGACTCGTAGGACGGGAAGACACCAACTCGACCGGTTAAAGTATAGCCCTGCATCCATCCCTGGCAACAATGTTCCGACAATATCTCGGTCACTCGACCATCTTTGGCACGGGTGTCAGGATCCCACTGGAAGTCACGGGTTGTGTGATTGAAGACGGCGTCAAGTTTATTGGAAACCAGCTCATCGGGCGAGAAGATCCGGACGCTCTTGGGATTCTTGACCAGAACGTCGTCGAGGAATTCACCAACGGCTTTCATGGCAGAGCACTGTGATCTCTTCTCCTTAGCAATTGGTTTCCAGTCCGGCACAACAAGTGGCTCGTAGCCATTGAAAGTCTCCTTAACCTGACCCATACGCTTCGTGCGTTCCTTGGGGACTAAGCTTAGGATTTCAGGAATAGGTGCACCTTCGGGAGTAAGCAGCTTGTCAACACTGTACGATCCCAACCATTCCTTCAACAGCTTGAATTGTGTAGGGTTGGTCTTGGCGTCGGGAAGAGGCACCTGGTGCGAATGGAAAGAGCCTTCGATGGGCTCACCGTTGAGGAACTTTGGACCAGAGAAACCCTTTGGTGTTCGTAGAACAATCATGGGCCATCTTGGTTTGATAATTGGCTTGCGAGAGCGAGCGGCACTCTGGATCTTCTTAATTTCGCCGAGAGCCCAGTCCATGGACGCGGCGAGATCGTCGTTCAAGTTTTTGAGATCTTCCACAATTCGAACCTGATAGCCGTATCCGGAATAAAGAGCAATGAGCTCCTTGTCGTCATCTGTACCAGGAATCGTTCGCTCGGAAATCTTAAACCCATTGGCATGGAGAATAGGAATGACAGCTCCTGACTCGGCTGGGTCAATGAACTTATGCGAGTTCCAAGCGCTGAAGAATCGTTAGCTTTTGGAAAGGGGCGAAGTCGGATCCAGTGAAGAAAACGAAGGCGTAAACTTACGCAGCAAGTGGTCCAGACTCGGATTCACCATCACCAA
Organism: Lipomyces orientalis; assembly: GCA_030568275.1. Taxonomy (NCBI): domain Eukaryota; kingdom Fungi; phylum Ascomycota; class Lipomycetes; order Lipomycetales; family Lipomycetaceae; genus Lipomyces; species Lipomyces orientalis. The sequence goes on from JAJLTP010000009.1 coordinate 30,195, forward strand.
CAACGCAGGTGACAATCAGATCAGGTTTGTCCATAACCGCGCCATAGGCAACAGCGAGCGAGTAACCGAGCTCACCACCTTCGTGAATCGAGCCGGGAACCTCAGCGTTGATATGAGACGGGAAGCCGCCAGGCCAGGAGAAGCCTCGTATCAGCTTCTCAAGACCCTTCTTATTGCGGGGATAGTCAGGAAGGAAAGCATCTAGCGAGTCTTCAATCCAGAGATCGGCAAGAATGGCAGGAGCGCCGTGGCCGGGACCGACAACATAGATCATATCGAGATCATTCTTTACGATCAGTCGATTGCAGTGCGCGTAGACGAGAGTGAGACCAGGACAGGTACCAAAGTGACCTGGCACATAGTCAGCAATCAGAAAAAGTGAGTGTACCAGCGGCGATTAACTTACCGAGCAGACGAAACTTGATGTCATCCTGAGTTAGCTCGCGCTCGAGAATTGCGTCGGACTTCAGAAAAATCATGGCCGACGCAACGTAGTTAGCCAGACCTTGGAACTTGACCAGGGCGGAGCGCTCATCGGCCGGGAGATAATCCTTGTAGTTGATCGAGACACCGAGATCCAGCACAAAGTCTGGAAGCAAGGAAGGATCGGGAGGGGGGTTCGCAATCTCATTGAGATGCATGACCGTGGTACACTTGGACATCTTGGGTGGGTGCAATTGGGCGAGTTGGGCGGATTGGATAATGATTGCTGTAGCAAAAGGCTGAAGCGAACAGACAAGCCATGGCGATCATGATAGGATCTTATATAGTACATTTGCTGAATTGAGGATAGGCGAAGTGATCGTGATTCTCATGCGATCTGCCACGTCCATACCTAGCAAGGATCGAACGCCGTTGGTAGGTACGCGAGGTACTGACTGTGGCTGATGCATGCGGCGCTCAGAAGCCTCGAGCGGCTTAGCCTAGATGTGTATACTAACTATAATACCACCCTTGATGTCACAACTCCCACTGATGCCGATTGTACCTACATGCCCGGGTTAGCAAAATAAAACATACATTACAATTGTCATTTATGATTTGTGAGTTCTGAGATAGTGAGATTACGCTGCAGCCTGCAAGCGGGAAATGCCTGTCTGACAAGCCCGAGCTTCGCCTTGGTAGCAACTGTCAACTGTATCTGTCGCATAAAAGATCCGGCTATGACACGAGTTATCGCGCTATTCCTGCCTGGTAATAATAACTAAGTTTTATCAGCTACAGACAGTACAGTCGGGTCCCGGGACATTAAATTTCCGTCATTGACATTGTCAGTTTCTATTACCCTATCGCGATCGGCACTGGTCAACTTTACGTCTTTCAGGCGCAACTCGTGCGTCGTGCCTAATCATGTACCCCATGGCGTCAGCGTCCCCAGGCACCGATTTTCTGAAACTGGCTCGTCATGCATTTCCCGTGGACGTATAACCAGTACGCCAGTCCATCATGGAACAAATTCAATTGATCTGCTCAGATAAAGTGCGAATACAAATTTGCCGCTGCTTGGTCAGTCTCTAATAGCGCGTCCGCGGGTGACAATTGACATTATCTGTGTTAATAAATAGAAATTCTTTTAAGCAATCAAGCGAGCCATGAAACTATGAAATAATCTAGGATATGAAGTCTGCGAACAGCTACAAACAGGATATGCCAAACCAAATGCAACCTATCAATGTCGTGGTTTGTCGTATTGTCAAGCTAACCTGCGCCTCAACGCCCGCAGCAACCACTGTGAACAAAATGTCATACTAGTCTATTAATCTCTACATTATACTCAATATAATATGTATGTCTAGCATTTATGACACTCTAGCATCTACATCTATCCGCCTAAAACACATACAAAATCATTCATGAAGTGGGTGCCGCCACGCAGTAGCCAGCCTGCATGTTCGCGGTCCTTCTACAACTGAGACGTCAGCCTTTAGTACCGCCACCCAAACAAAATCTACAGTTGGTAGCAACTCCTAGTTCCTCTTCAACAGGCTTCGGCCTGTCATATGCTCTGGCTTCTCGACACCAAAGACATCGAGAATGGTAGGAGCAACGTCGCCGAGGACGCCCTTGTCGTCGAGAGACCAGTCCTTAGGCGCGTTGGCCATGACGAACGGGACTTTGTTAGTTGTGTGCGACGTCTTAGGCTTGCCCTCAGGAGTCAACATCTCCTCGGCGTTGCCGTGGTCGGCGGTGACGAAAAGGATGTAGTTCTCCCGGACACAGGCTTCGTACATTGTCTTGATTGCGAGATCGCAGTGCGTGACAGCCTCAACAGCAGGCTCATACTTGCCAGTGTGGCCAACCATATCTGGGGCGGCGAGGTTGCACATGACAAGTGGGAACTCCTGTTCGGCAATACGTTTGGCGACCTGCGCAGCGACCTCGTGCTGCGACATCTTGGGGTAGAGATCGTACGTCGCGACCTTGGGCGATTGGACAAGGTCGCGCTGCTCGAGATGGTACTGCTTCTCGACACCACCGTTGAAGAAGAAAGTAACGTGTGCATACTTCTCGGTTTCAGCGATATGCACTTGGGGGATTTCCTTTTTGCCCAGCCACTCAGCGAGGACGTCATCCATACGCTGGGGCGGGAACGCAATCGCGAAGGGATAGTCAGCCTTGTACTGAGTCATAGTGGTTATGTGCAAGTTCTTAGGGATCTCTGTGTCAATTGGCGAAGAGTCGACGCCCAAGAGTTGGGTGATTTCACGCACGCGGTCGGAACGATAGTTGAAGAAGAACAAGGTATCGTTCTCCTTGACCCGGGCGTCCGCGCCGTTAACAATGATCGGTCGGATGAACTCATCGGTCTCTCCATCCGCGTATCGCGACTCGATCTTGGACACAATGTCAACTTGCTCGGCAGCCTCACCACCAGAGACGTCGATTAAGCCCTTGATTGCGGTCTCGACACGCTCCCATCTCTTGTCGCGGTCCATCGCATAGTAACGTCCGACGACAGTCGCAAGCTTGCCAATACCAATCTCCTCAAATTTGCCGAGGAGTGTCTTCAAGTATCCAGCCAACGACTTGGGGTCAGTATCTCTGCCGTCGCCAAAAGCATGCACGTACACCTGCTCGACACCAAACTCCTTCGCAGTCGCGAGCAACTCAAACAAGTGGTTCTGGTGCGAATGCACACCACCATCACTCAGCAGTCCCAAAAGGTGCAGACGACCGCCATTATTCTTGGCTGTGTTCATTGCGTTCGCGATGTTCTCGGTCTTGCCGAATTCTTTGTTCTTCATGGTCATGTCGATCCGAACGACGTCCTGCCAGACTACACGACCAGCGCCAATGTTGAGATGACCAACCTCGGAGTTACCCATCAAGCCTTCGGGAAGACCGACAAAAGTCGAGGAAGCTTCCAGAGTGGTGTAACCCGGGATCTTCGTGAACGCGTCCATGGTTGGGGTATCCCCGTTCTCAATCGCGTTTCCGGGCGTACCTTTCTTGGGAGCAATGCCCCAGCCGTCTTCATCCGTTAGCATCGGCCAACATATTCGTATCGTTCAGTGACAATCAAAATTGAAGCAATGTAAGCAGTCATTGCAAGCTCAATGAGTTCAGACGCAAGTATGTACTTCCTCAACCTGCTTCTCAAAAACTACTCGCCTCTAACCACACAATTTCTCAGCGAGAACAATTTTAATTCACATACCGATAACAACAAGGCAAGCTTTATGCGCAACAGTCATTCTGTATTCCCAATTGTCGAGCGAAAACGTATTCCGGTCAAGTATGTGACAAAGAATCTATCACGGAAGTCTTTCGAAAAGAAAATTGTGCAGCCGCGGCTTTGTTGACTGGCTGGCGTCACGTTTCCGCGTCTTGGGGCGGGTTAGGGTTGTACAGGTGGGCCTTTCTCCTGGCCAGGCTGTCAACGTGGCATCCGCTCCCGACGGTTGGAAATGTTCGATCAAAAGGTTTGGGTATGGTACCGCCTCATACAAATAAACGATTGGCTTTAAATGAAGCGTCGGGGGAATACCCCAGGTGACGGAGGGGAGTTCTTAAGCCTAGATTTTACTACGTATCTGCTAGTCAGAATGAGTGAATTACCTCGTTGTCGAGGTACGCGCGAGCAGGCGGGCATAGAAGCTGTATGCTGATCTCTCTGCTGGTCTCATGGGCTTTTGGATAGCTTCCTGGCATTTTCACGGAAACAGCACTCCGCCGCCACAGGCAGTTATTTTTCCACCTGTTCTATGGCAAAAAAGCTCGTGGAAGAAGCAAGCCCAGCTTGAAATCCAGATGTTTGAAATCGAGTCTCCGCCCGAGCTTGAGGTAATTTTGTAATTATACTGGTAATATAGCAATCCGTTGCTTAAAATTCAGCTGGCATTTTATTGAACGTGCGCTGCCACGAAGCCTGCGGGCTGATTGCAAACGGACCCCACCTCAGTAATCATTGAACCAAGCTCAAGAGCCCATTCAACTTGTTGAGATCCGGTACTTCAGTGATAGGAAATCAGACCATGTCCTCATGTCCAGTAGACGTATCACCGCATTTGGCAAGCTTCCGTCACCAAACGGTACGTCGCCTTGCTGAGGCGGTGAGCGCTTGGATTGCAAATAATTGTTGAGATGGCCATGCGATACTCGATAGCAGGATGGACGCTAATTAGTATTACTGGTGCAATTACGTGAGGGTCGCTACCTATCTCACCATTATATCAGTTCTTCACACTCTAGTCTCCGTAAGCGAAATAAGCAAGCAAACAACTAAAACTACAAGTAGTGTCGGGTGCGCTAACACGTGTTCTGATCGCTCGCTTCGATGCAAGACCAGCGGGTTAGGTTAACTTGTGCGGCGCGTACCTGGTACCTTGAGATCGATATTGTGTGGCTGTATGGTGAGGCGTATGGCGAAATTTTGGTGCGCTATTTAGTTCAGGACGTATCCCTGATTCTTGTCCAATTGTTGGGCCCGGTTTTAAGAGATACGAAGTAGTAAATATCCGGAGACTCGATAGTTGAACTCAGTGGAGCATGGGCGTCATGATTGTCCAGATATTGCCATGGGATTTTCAGTTGTATTGTCAAATGGGAGTCCCTGTAGACTGTAGTAATAATTGGCTACACGGCCACCTCGCTCGCAAAAAATCGTAGTCTCAGAACGACAGTCACATCGTACAAAAACGAGACAGTCGTCCACATGTCGAGACCTGCACTACGACGTGGATCAGCCAGCAGCTCCGCTTTCTAGTGCCGGAGATATATTCAATTGCTTAATGCGGCATGTCGTTGTGGTTATGCTAGAGCATAGATCCACGGCTTATAGTAATTGGGAGTCGTTGTTCATCTTGTTGTCGATGATGCTACCTGCTCCTTGCTGCTGATATGGCCATGGTTATGGTCAATTATGAATAATTCGAAGAAAATTTAACGGGAGGAATGTGGATAGTGATTACTGGCAAAGAGTGAGCGAAATACATCTTCAGAGACAGTCCTGAGTTTGGCTATCGTTGAAGGGAATTATAAAACGGACTTCGATCTTTCAAGTCCTAGTCGTTGCACAAGCAGACCTCAGCCTGACTGTCTAACTCTAGTTAAGTAGTAGAAATCAAGGCAGTTAGACAGCGATCAATTCAGGCAATATCTGCCTATCCTCGTTCGAACGTAGGAGCATAGCTTTTTTCCCCCATCCCGATGTCCATTCCCTCCTCTACAATGACACACGAGTGTGCATTCATAGCTAACGAACTGTTACTTATACAATTATGAAGAACTATATAACACACAAAAACTTTTTGGTAACACGATCGCCATAGTTTCCGAATTATCAATCCCACACAGGTTAGCACTGTACTTTATCAAAACAAAACCAAATAAATCAATTTACTCCTGTTATGTTTATTTTATTAATTCGTCGGCTAAACAGGGAGAGGGAACTGGACAGCCCAAGCGGCGACCTCCTCCTTAAGCGTACTCAACTCATCGGAGCCGGCGACGATCTTGTCCTTAAAGTCCTTGAGCTTGTTAGCCTCCTTCGGCAATGACGCCTGAGTCGCGACAGCGATCTGGACAGCCCGGTCAATGTACCCGACGATCTTCTTGAAGTCTTCCTCGCCAAGACCACGGGTGGTCATGGCAGGAGCACCAATTCGGACACCACCGGGAACAAGCGCAGACTTATCGCCGGGAATCGAGTTCTTGTTGAGTGCGATGTTCATGTTCTCGCAGACGGCCTCGACACGGGCGCCGTCGACACCCTTCGCGCGGAGGTTAACAAGGACCATGTGTGAGTCTGTACCACCAGAGACAAGGGTGTAACCCTTGGCCTTGAACTCGTTTTCGAGGACTTTGGCGTTCTTCAGAACCTGTGCCTGGTACAGCTTGAACTCAGGGGACTGGGCCTGCTTGAGAGCAGCAGCGAGCGCGGTGATAGTGTGGTTGTGTGGACCACCTTGGTGGCCGGGGAAGACCGAGAAGTTGATCGGGTTCTCGAGATCGTACAGGGTCTCCTTGCCGGTCTTGGCGTTCACCGAGCGGACACCGCGGCGGAAGAAGATCATGGCACCGCGAGGACCACGGAGAGACTTATGAGTGGTGGTGGTCACGACGTCGGCGTACTCGAATGGAGATGGGATGACCTCGGCAGCAATGAGACCAGAAATATGAGCCATGTCGACGACAAGGTAGGCACCCACGAGATCGGCAATCTCACGGAAGCGCTTGTAGTCAATCAAGCGGCAGTATGCGGAGGTACCCGCGACGATGATCTTGGGTCGGAAGAGAACCGCGGTCTTCTCAAGCATTTCGTAGTCGATGATACCGGTCTCCAAGTCTACGCGGTACGGCATGGTCTCGAAGTACGTCGACACTGCAGAGATCTTCTTGGAGTCAGTCTGGTAACCGTGCGACAAGTGGCCACCGTGAGGAAGATCAAGACCCATGATACGTTCATGAGGTTTGATTAGGGCCTGGTAGACCTGAAGGTTAGCAGGGGAACCTGACAATGTCTGGACATTGACACCCCACTTCTCCTTGTCTAAGTGGAATGCATCGAGGGCACGTTGCTGACACAGACGCTCAATCTGGTCAATGTACTGGTTACCACCGTAATATCGCGCACCGGGATAGCCCTCAGAGTACTTGTTCGACATGGGAGATCCGAGAGCATCAAAGACAGCCCGGGACGTGAAGTTCTCGGACGCAATCAACACAATGGACTCGCGCTGACGCTTGATCTCGGAATCCTAAACTGGGTTAGCCACGATGAGTCTCCTAGTTTTGAACTTATACGGATATTACCATAATAGTCTGGACCTCAGGATCGGTGACCTTGAGCGAGCCTTGTAGCATCTGCCCAAAAAAATTAGCAACTGTTTAGCTGTTGATCTCACCAACATATCACATACCGCTTTGTGGCTTTCGGGTAGAGCGTAGGACGACATTACGGAGTATCTGAATAACCTGGGAGATGAAGCGGAAAATTGGCGAATGATGGGAAATTTCTGAAGGGACGGTGTGAGTCGATCTTGGAGCAAGAAAAAAAACTTACAAAAATCTCGCGAGGTGGGACCAACTCTACACGTGACTCACCAAGGATGTCACGTAGAATTATGGCCAAGCCGGGCCAAAGCACAGATAGCAAATTAAACGTACCTGGACGAGAGGAATTGTGGAGCGAATTGAGGACGACAACATTAAGAACGATCTGAGTTGTCGAGATGTGCGCAGTGCAGCCGTATGTGTCCGTTCCACCAAGGTGAGCACACCCCAAGCACCACGAAAGTCGTGACCCCTGGAATGCCCTAACTCAACAGCACTTGGTGCACAGACGCGCCAGAACATGCCACTTACGCCGTATAATGTCGAGCGAGCGGCTGCCGCGATATATCCATGTTATACTTCTTGTACAATGCGAAAAGTTGCATGAGCAAAGAATAGCATAGGGACTACAGTGTCTATTTTAGTCAGGTTCTTAAGTTGTAATGAAGTTGTTTTCGCCAGAGCAATTTCTCTAAGGCCCGTCTTCATCCGAAACTTAGGAGTATCCATAATACGACCATTTTCGACAAACATAGTAAAATGATTGGGTCCCTGCTCATCCTTGACCCATCCGAAATGGTCGATATTAGACTCCAACCTGAATGCTCGTGCTCTTCGAACTTAAATCCGAGTAACTCCTCCACTTTCTGATGGAAAACGTCGACACCCATGTCGTCAATGGTGTATTGTAGACGACCATGCTTCCTGTCCATTCGATCGCCATTGTCACGTTGGATTAACATAATCTTCTCGCATACCACGACGGCGTCCTCCTTGTTGACATAACCAAGTACACTACCAGTTTGCGGATACGTCTTCGTGTTGATGTGAGTGATACCCATACCACCACCAGCAACAACGTTGAAACCAGTGAGTTTGCCCGCATAATCGACAATCGCGATCAAGCCAACGTCCAAAAACATCGACGTCAGTGTATGGTGGCATGGCGATGCCGACCTTGAACTTTCGAGGCAGGTAGGTTGTTCCATATAAGGGATCGACATCAACGACAGCATTTCCCGCAAAAGCTTTTTCTCTTCATTGTCATCCGTAAGCCAGATCTCGTGGTACGCGTTGCTGTTGGCAAAAGATGGTCACTAATACCGCGGGCATAGGATGTAAGTTCTTTGTCAAGTGCATTATAGTATGGAAGACCAGCACACACCATGTTTCCTACACCATGAGTGAGCATGTACGGATTAAAGCGAAGCCAAAATATAAAGAAACCTACGGTTGGCGTCACCACAGGCTGTAATAGTGTCCAGAAGCGCAACATTTATGGCCTTGATGGTTTGCTATTCTTCCGTTAGGTAAACAATCTCGTATACGCGCCGACACTGGCAGATCATACCCTCAATTTCTTCTTAATCACACCATGCAACTGATAAGTTCCTCGAGTGGTAATTTTGACAGTGCGATTACCCTTGTCGTCAGCAATCTGGTCGATCGCCAACCATTGAACAGGCGTTGCGACACCAGCCGGCATACGAACACGAATCATGAAAGAATAAGCAGGTTCTAGCCTACTTGCCCTTCGTCATTCCCGGACATAACGATCGTCTTGTAGATATGCGCCGTGGAACTTGGCCACTTGAGAATCGGACGCAGAAATGGCGCTAGTCGACTCGTCGTCCAGACCTTCGACAATGGTACCTCGCAGGTAGTTTGACTGCATCGTGATATCTTCATTGGTCAATGGCGGAGGATAATCAACAGCAGCATTACTACCGTCAACACCAAGTGCCTTTCACAACTCAGTCTCCCATACATGGTACGCTGTCTGATATCCATCTGGGATCCATATTGTCTGGTGTAAAAAGCACTTGTTCTTAGATCTTAGTGCGAAGGCTTTAACCGATATGACAGACCCCTTCTTTGATACCGACATACTTAATAGTGAGAACTCGCCCGGGATTCACAGAGTGAAGCCGTGACACGATTAGCCTTTTGCTCAAACGCAAGCTCTCAGGAGTAGGACCAATTCGCCGCGCAGATTGACGCTGCGTCGGTCATAAATGAGAGGTCTCAGGCATTTGCATGCATGCATCAAGGCCAAGAGCCGCTGATTGCTGATGCTGGAGCCATTGTATTCTCTCGTTGATTAATTCGTTACTAAAGTGGGTTATAAAAAGGGAAAAATTGGCGCTGTATTCTGGTGGGTACCTAAACCTTTGCGATTTGATACGACCGTGACGAACAACGTATGTATCAACAATCAATAGTCTACTGTAAAGATACAATGTAATATTACAGTTCCTATCCATACAATATGCCTAACAGGAACACAAGTGCTGACAGAACCCTAAGCTTGGCGTACCTCGCTTTTGTTCTTGATCCGCTCTAGAGCGGTTTCCAACATGGACAGGCCAAAGCTCTCTTCAAACCATTCCTGACTGAAGAAATTTAAGGGGGTGGCTGCTATCATGTTGCCACTTAAAATATGGATAGGGATACAGTCCTCAAGCTTGAGCTCTGCCAGGTTTGATGGAACGTCTCCGCCAACAAATCGGCCTTCTTCCACAATTGCGAAAGACTGCGTGGGGTCGAGGAGAGTGCCTGGCGAGAGAGTGTCCTCCTCCTCTAGGCGGAAAGTTTCAACAACGACTCGCTTAACCATTCCGTACCATGTGAATCCGTTTAAAACCAATGGTCCGTATCGATTGTTGCGTAATTCAGTCCTGAGTTGCCGCTCTGCTTGCTGCATGGCAGTGTCCCTCTCTTGTGCTGTGGAATAATATTGGATTGGCGCTCGCGGGCCACGGTGCCCTTCATCTATACACATCGTAATTCCAACACGGCAGTGCAGGTCAGAAACTGAATACGAGATTGCAGCTCGAAGTCTGTCATAGGTCTGGGACATGCCAACTTCGACTGCAACCATCAAAATGTAGCCTTCACTACTGCGGTACCGTAAGGCACCATCCCAATTCCTTGTTGTGGATGAGTCACCTGTGTACGTGGTATTGGACATCTCGGATGAATAGGAAAGACGACCTTTAATGTTTGCATCGAGTCCTTGCACCGACTTCACCGCATCATTGATGTTGATCATCAAATCACCCACCATTTGGCCATGGAGGGGACTAGGAGCCGCGACAATGATTACAACCTTTCGCCGCCCGTCGTACTGAAGTCTAGGATATCTGTGTCCTTGTGTCAGCAGCTTTATGTTACATGGCCCGAAAATCAGATGTACTTTGCGTCCTCTTTTTCGAGCATCTCTTGCACAAGCTCATATTCGTCTCGACTTGCATGTACCTCTATTTGGCTATCAGGAGATAGAGGACGCCTAACAGCGGCCAATAACTCAGAATGCGCCATCGGAGTGCTCTCGTCTATCTCTCCCATGAATAATAAGAGCTCAGGTGCTCTCGTTGCAGGTGTGGGCAGGGCGCGCCTATATACATATTGTTGTGCCAGGTCATCACAGGGTGCGTCCGGCAACAGTCCTTGTCGATCGTTGATGGCTGTCATAATTAAAGTTTGACAAGGATGGATGACATGAGATCGCGGTTGGTTGGATGTGCGGACTCACTATGGATCTACAAGCACAAAATGCGGACATCTACGATGGCGGCTGGTTAAGGCCTTTCAATTTGGAATCCGACTGTGTAAACAGCACCGGGGTGCCGCCCAGAAACGGAGGATGGGTGCTTCCCCGGAACCATCGCGTTACCTGCAAACTCGAGCCGCACTGCTCGGCGTGACTAAATCCGAGGGTTCAGCCTTGCGTGGTGCCCAGACATACCCATGCAGTATCCAAATTACACAACACCGCGTTCTGGATCCCAAGCTTGTCAACAGATCACTCACGCCTTCATTCGCCGTTGGAGAAAATGACGTTCACACTAAGTCCAAAGTAGCTTCACTTAGGGATCATATTGGTCCCAACACGAGATATTATAGTGACTAACATTTGCAATGTCCAAAATTGCGTAGCCTCATATAGAAGATGCCGGCGGAATTACTTTTGGTACATACGTCCAAGCAATTGAGGAACACTTCTCCGTCTACAAGCAAAGCAGATAGCAGTGTTTCACTATTCAGCCCCAACACAGTGACAATGACAGGCGAGACGAGACTGCCAGTAGATCGCGAAGGAAATTCCAGTCGATTGCGTTCGTCCGCCGACGCCCGTAATCAAGATGCCGAGCCGTCTTCCACGGGCCCCGAGCTGGACAAGTCAGCTTGACCACGATCCAGCAAGACGCTGCTGCATCGACTAATTCGACCGGGTCATCAGCAGCCAGAGGCAAACCCGAAAATCTGTGTTTTTCCGCTTGTTACATTCGAGACAACGATCCGCTCCAGCTATCGTCAAGGTTGAATTCGTTAGGCGAGATCAATATTATAGAGGCCAGTAGCAAGGGTTGGAAGAAAGCGGGAAAAGGCCCGACATTGAGTGAGTCGCAGAAAAAATCGAGCTCAGAGAGTTTATAAGGAGCAGAATGAAAGGATCCAGCACTTGCTCAGGCCAGTGGATGAGAACCTGCGTGAGGCCGTGGACAGGAGTGATGAGATCCATTTAAATGTGTGCGGCTCATGGACGACATTTCACATTTCTGCTTCTGCAGCCGCGATGCCGGCACGAGTGTGTTGGCAACTACATTCTCTATGTAATCCTGATACCGGACTATTTTATTTATTAGAGAGCGTCGTATTAACGAAAACTGGTGAAATTTTGGTTTCCGAATAAAGTTTTGCACTAAACCATCAAAGTAAATTGTCTAACCTAATCAGGCTAGTGAAATCAAATTAGATTTATTTGATCTAAATTCGACAAGACAGCGGATGGCGGATGACGGATCTAAATCCGGCAAACTTGCGATGGCGGATGGCGGATGGCGGATTCTGTCAAATTAGGCGGATATCCGCATCCGCGGCGGCCCTAAACGATTTGCTGATAGCTTGCATCAATCATGAATCAACTTTGAGTGAAATACTGACTATTTTTAAGACAAAAAAGTGGGCCTAATCAACGTTTAGCCATCAGTGGCAGTATCGGTCCAAGTTGACTGCGGCGGAGCTCTAATGTTAAGGGCTGTGCGATGGAAGACCGCGTAGTTGCAGACAATTCCGAGCTGTGCGGTGAATGCTTCTACTGTCGTCGTGGCGAGGAGCTCTTCTGTGAGAACTTTATCGCGCATGGTGTCATGGTAGATGGCGGCTTCGCTTAATATGCCGTCTACCCATCGAAAAGGGTATTTCACATCAAGAATCTTTCTGACGTTGATGCTACCCTACTGGAACCCGCGTCCTGCGCAGCGCACGGTCTTGATAAAATCGCACCTAAAATGGGCTCTAAGGTACTTATGTTCGGTGCTGGTCCTACTGGTTTGGTTTTGGCTCAGCTTCTTCGTCAAAACGGAGGTTGTTACGTTATCGTTGCAGCACCAGAGGGATTGAAGATGGACCTTACTAAGTCTCTTAATGCTGCTGATGAGTATATCGAGATTTCCCGAAAGGAAGCGTCTACGTCGATGCAACTTGAAGGGCTACAGAAGGACAATCCCTATGGATTCGATATTGTAGTCGAGACAACGGGAAGAGCGAAAATCCTCGAGAATTCAATCAATTTTGTTAGAAGAGGAGGGAAGCTGGTAGTGTACGGAGTGTTACGTGGCTCTCCGCTCGCTGTGTCCATTCAAAAAGGGCGGCTTCTAGCTCTGGCCAACATTCGCGTCGAAAACGCTCAGCATCGGGCGTAGGTGCGCGATCACTCGATGACTGGTCAAGGTGACTCTACCGAGAAGAAAGAATTTCGGACACCGAAGAAGACGAGATATTCTAATTATAGATATCCTTGAACCATTGTTGGAGATAGTGGTTGCTTGACAAGCAGCCTTGTAGCTGTTTGAGAAAAGCTTGTCCGGGCACTGCAGACTTCACACCCTCGATATAACGAATTTTATATGGAACTGATAGGGGAAATTAATAACTGGAGAGGTTATAAAGTAAAAAGCACAGTTTTTTTTTTGGAAAAGCCTTCTTGCTTACGAGGGAAAGAGATGCCGGACGTTTAGCAATGACTGGTTACACAATTTTCAGACCAGACGATCTATTAGGAGTCTCTCACAATATGGAGAGGATGGAAGTGTAAAGCCACAGAGTGTTGAGCAGATGATTGAAGCTCAACATGCATTAAGCGTGTAATGCCTTAAGGATTGGAAGCGAGTACCCGACGATAAAAGTCTTTCAACACGAAGCCTTCCTGGAAGTAAAGTGAGAAAGCGAGAATCACTGATCATTTCTGCTGCAATGCGATGGATTGGAGCTTATGCCAACTTGGTATATTGGAACTGCTAAAACTCCTTGGTGCTTTTCAGGCTCTGCGGGTATGAATATTCATAGCTTTAATATGTTCTTGGCGGCATAAGTCCTGGCTTACTTAATTCGTTAGAACCAAAGTTTACAGTAGTAGTCCTTCTTATAGCGATACACAGGCTTTTTACCAGTTCGGTCCCGGACCTCATGCAGTCTCTGCACCATGTAGTCGCTTCGGCAAAAATCATCTGTCTGGGCATCAGTGAGTCGATTCGGCAATTGGACATCGTGGAGAAGAGCAGGTCCAGCTTCACAAGGATTACTGACTCGACAACTGAAGAGCGAACGATTAAGTAGTAAAAGTTCGTGCTGCCGTGTATGCAGTAGGGAGGGAACAAAAATGCACGTTCAAGGTAATTAACTCACATTCGATTATTGAATGACCTTTTATCTTGACGCAGATTAAATATGTTGGGCATCTGTACGATTAGTCGTATTATGTATAAGCATGTTTCGGCTATTCACGTACCAGGATCTTTATATGTGGTGTGAACCCAGTCGCAGTCGTCGCACTCAAGTTTAACGCCGGCCTGGATTGCCCATGTCTCCACCAGGCAAAATCCATTCACACTGCTGTTGTCGTAGAGTACTTTGTTATTTTGCATAGACATTCGATCCCGATGTTCAGCGTATTTTCGAAATCGAACAATAATTGCCGTTTCCGTCCCAGTTCGGCACGTGCAAGGAGAGGGGCTGGTCGCGACTGCAAATCATCACGCGCGATCGTTGTTTGCGCCCCGTATATAATGGTTTGACCGTCCCCGGATTCCGGTTACTCGCGAACTGCATCTGCTTTGGCCCGTTAACATAGGTTCCATCTCGCTCCCTCCATTTGTCCATCATGTTCTCTGTTTGCCGGTCAGGCCCCTCCGGATCATTATCCGTGTTTGCTCAGGTCAGTCTGAGTGCGGGTCAGCAGTTCTATGCTAACAAACCTGTGCAGCCGCTGATCCGCGCCAGCTCTTGCACCGCCACCGCCGCACTACTGTGCCCGCTGCCGCGCCACGCGAGCCGCACGTCCGCCCGGCACTCTTCAACCGAACTTAAGCGGGTCCTGCGAGAAATTATTCCGGAAAAAAGAAATTTGTTGCGGAGCGTGAAGAAGGAGTATGGCGACAAGCATATTGGCGAAATTACTGTGAACAGCTTGCTCGGCGGCATGCGTGGCCAGAAGAGCATGCTATGGGACGGTTCCCAGTTGGACCCAATTAGTGGGATTCGATTCCATGGGAAGACAATTGTCGAGTGTCAGGCTCTACTGCCTAAGGCTGACAAGGGTGGTGAAATGCTACCTGAGGGTGAATTCTTGTATACAATCTATTAAGGCGTAAGTTTATACTAATGCTTTGCTAGCAATGTTTTGGTTTCTGCTGAGTGGTAAAGTTCCCACGACTAGCGAGATTCGCGCATTCTCAACTGAGCTGGCCGACAAGGGAACACTGCCGGAGTACGTCTCCACGCTTCTTGACTGTCTCCCACCAACACTGCATCCCATGACGCAGATTTCGATCGGTGTTGCCGCGCTCAACCACGAGTCTGAATTTGCATATCGGTACCAACAGGGACTTGCAAAGGCCGACTACTGGGAGCCTACGTTTGATGACGCGATTAATCTGATCGCAAAGCTTCCGGCTATGGCCGCGAAAATTTATCAAAATGCGTACAGACGAGGGGGCCGGGTTCCTGGTTCTATTTCGCGGACGGCAGACTGGGCTCTGAATTTTTCGAATTTGCTGGGAATCTCGTCTGATCCAGACTTTGTCGATTTCCTACGACTATACCTCGCACTTCACGGCGATCACGAAGGGGGCAATGTGTCAGCGCATGCAACCCATCTTGTAGGTTCGGCACTCTCGGATCCCTATCTATCATACTCTGCCGGTCTTCAGGGTCTCGCCGGGCCATTGCACGGTCTAGCAGCGCAAGAAGTCTTGCGGTTCATCCTGTCGATGAAGGATGCCATTCCGCCCGACTATACTCCACACCATATCGAGAGGTTCCTCTGGGATACCATAAACTCTGGCCGGGTGATCCCCGGCTACGGGCACGCGGCACTCCGCCAACCCGATCCACGGTTCGAAGCACTCATGACGTACGCCGGTGGCCGCCCGGCCATCGCTCAACACGATCCCGTCTTCAGGCTCGTGCTGGAGACGTCTGAAATCGCGCCGCGGGTCCTGACCGCTCACGGAAAAACGCGGTCGCCGTTTCCGAACGTGGACGCGGTGTCGGGCGTGTTGATGCACCATTTCGGACTCACGCAAACGATGTTTTACACGGTTGCTTTCGGCGTGTCGCGTAGTATTGGGCCGCTGGCGCAGTTGATTTGGGATCGTGCGCTAGGACTTCCGATTGAGCGACCGAGGAGTATGTGTTTGCAGTCAGTGATTGCGAGTTGTGAGGTCGGACAGTAAGCAGTTTAGAATGGCGCTTCTACTGCAGTTGTAACTTAGCGGTAGCTAAGTTAGTTGTAAGAGTTATTAATCCCACCAATATTTCTTCCATTAAGCGTCTGCCGCAGCGTCGGTGATGTCATCGACGCATGGAGGAAATCATCGCGAGTATTGGCCCGGTTGGCTGGGTGCGGCGCGGGGCTCGAGAACACTTTCCCCGCACTTTGCTCCGGACTTGAGCGATGTGAACGAGCTTTGCTTAGTAGAATGCGCGATACTGCCGAGTAGAATAATATCGTCAAATGACAAATTGTCTCTATGCATTGTTAATGCTCCTTCCTTTGTGTGCGATTGCATTTTGGAGGTGGGATTGCGGGACATAACTGGGCGATGCGTCACGCGATCCACACTACTGCAGGCCATCCTGGTTTCAGCACTTACAACCGAGGCCAAATCTTCAACTAGCCGACAACATATCACACACCGCTTGTTCTCTTTCAAATGCGGTGCAAAATACGCCGATTGACGCTGGAGTAGGGCGCACGTGACCTTGCCGAGTGAGCCGAATCGTCGGCAAGCTGCCGCCGGCGGAAACATGCTTCCGACCAGCCAATCAGTCTGCTCGGACCCTGGTGGCGCTTAGCCTCATCGGGGGCTAGCGCCACGCCGGTTATGTCAGCGCCCACAGTAGCATTACGTGAGCTAGCCCCGGGGCAAACACGGCCAATCCGGCAGCCGGCGGCCGGGTAAGCGCCGCGGGCGAGGACCCGGCCTGGCGAATGAGAACTGAATAAAAGCACTTCAGCCGCCTATCGTCCACAAAGTCCAGTCCGCGGTCGCTCTGTTACGTATTTTCCCCGAGTCTTCTCGACAATGTTACGTTCTATTCCAAAGCTGTCGTCGCGGCTCTGCGCGTCTGCGCAGCTGTCTGCGGCCGGCAGAGCTGCGTCTGCGCTCGGCGCCAGCTCGTCGTGTGTTGCTGCGCTCAGAAAGCAGACGTGTTCAAAGTACCCGGTCATGACGAGACTGCTCGCCACTGCAGTCGAAACCCAGCCTGTTGGTGTGGTATGTAGTAACTATTTGTTCGTCAGCGTGTGCAGTTTCGTTACGGTTGTGGAATTGTCGAAACGCTGCGGGTGAGATCTTGCGGCCGTTTGTTTGGGCATCCGGCGGATCCGCCGAGTTCAGTTCTTCCAACAAGGTTGGCGACGTTATATATAAGCAGTGGTTCTCTGCGAAGACGGCTGCCCATGTCTGCTTTCAAGTTGCGACGCTACGAAGGAAGTATTGTTTGCCGTGTCATGATTGGCCGGCATCGGCGGAACAACGCAATATTTTATCCCCGTCGCCAATCTCGATACTATTTGTGGAGATGATTATTGTGACAACTTTCGAGTGACATTGATTTGATTGCTGGTGGTGGGAAATGTGGCTACTAAACTTTGGCGGATGCCATGGAGTCACTGGCGCGGCGCCGCAGCTAAACGTCAACGGCCGGTCCCTGCATAGAACGACGCCCACGATACGCGGCTACGCTGTGGGCGATTTACCATGACAATCTTATCTGCACACGCTGGGTTTCGTTCATTGGTTCCGAATCAGCTGCTAATTGCAAAACCAGGATCCCAACGATGCATTCTTGGACGGCAACTCGGCCAACTACGTCGATGAGATGTACGAGGCGTGGAAGCGGGATCCGTCTACCGTCCACATCTCGTGGCAGGTCTACTTCCGCAACATGGAGTCCGGCGGCGTTCAGCCTTCGCAGGCATTCATTCCTCCTCCTAATATTGTCCCCGCTCCCACGACCGGTGTTCCGTATGTCGTTCCCGGCGCTGGCCTGGCCGGCAACACCGATGTCATTAACCACTTGAAGATTCAGCTTCTCGTTCGAGCCTATCAGGTTCGCGGTCATCTCAAGGCCAATCTCGATCCTCTCGGCATCCGCAAGGATCAAGTCCCAAAGGAGCTGACCCTCGAGTACTACAAATTTACCGAGAAGGACCTTGACACCGAGTACAGTCTCGGTCCCGGCATTCTGCCTTGGTTCGCAAGCAGTGGAAGAACCAAGATGACTTTGCGAGAAATTATCGACGCGTGCGAGAAGACTTACTGCAGCTCTTATGGCGTCGAGTACATCCACATTCCGGATCGTGGCGAGTGCGACTGGATCCGTCAGCGCATCGAGATCCCTACTCCTTACAAGTATTCTGTAGACGAGAAGCGCAGGATTCTCGACAGAATTATTTGGTCCTCGAGCTTCGAGTCCTTCCTCGCCACTAAGTACCCTAACGACAAGCGATTTGGTCTCGAGGGTGGTGAGTCCATGATCCCAGGAATGAAGGCCTTAATCGACAAGTCTGTTGACGGAGGTGTGACCGACATTGTCATCGGTATGCCTCATCGTGGTCGGCTCAACATGCTTTCCAACGTCGTCCGGAAGCCGAACGAGTCTATCTTTTCCGAGTTCTCTGGGACCGACAACGCCGATGATGAAGGCTCTGGTGACGTCAAATACCATCTTGGCATGAACTACCAGCGGCCTACTCCTTCAGGCAAGCGCGTCAACCTGTCGCTCGTCGCCAACCCGTCTCATCTTGAGGCTGAGGATCCTGTCGTTCTCGGCAAGACCCGTGCCATCCAGCACTTCAACAAGGATGAGGGCAGCTACAACACCGCAATGGGTGTCTTGCTTCACGGCGACGCTGCCTTTGCCGCCCAGGGCGTCGTTTATGAGACTATTGGTCTTCACAGTCTTCCCGCCTTCTCGACCGGCGGCACCATCCACATCATCGTCAACAACCAGATTGGTTTCACAACGGACCCCCGATTCGCCCGCTCGACCATGTATCCGTCGGATCTGGCCAAGGCCATCGACGCTCCTATCTTCCACGTCAACGGTGACGATGTCGAGGCCGTGACATACATCTGCCAGCTAGCGGCTGACTGGCGCCAGACATTCAAGAAAGACGTTATTATTGACATTGTGTGCTACCGTCGTCATGGCCACAACGAGACCGATCAGCCTTCGTTCACTCAGCCGCTCATGTACAAGAAGATCGCTCAGCAGAAGCCTGTTCTTGACAAGTACACGGCTCAGTTGATGGAAGAGAAGACGTTCTCCAAGGAGGACATTGACGAGCACAAGAAATGGGTCTGGGGTCTACTCGAGGACTCATTCGCAAAGGCCAAGGAGTATACTCCGTCGACTCGGGAATGGCTTGCGTCGGCCTGGGACGGGTTCAAGACCCCGAAAGAGTTGGCGACTGAAATTCTTCCACATTTGCCGACCGCGGTTGACGAGTCTCTTGCCAAGCACATCGGCGATGTGATCTCGACTCCTCCTGCGGGCTTCACTGTTCACCGCAACTTGAAGCGTATCCTGAATAGCCGAAAGAAGACTGTTGATGAAGGTGAGGGCATCGATTGGTCTACCGGCGAGGCTCTTGCTTTCGGATCTCTTGTGTCGGAGGGCTACCACGTCCGTGTTTCTGGCCAGGACGTCGAGCGCGGTACTTTCTCTCAGCGCCACGCTGTCCTGCATGACCAGGAGTCCGAGGCTATCTACACGCCTCTGCAGCACGTTTCTGAGGACCAGGCTGCATTTGTGATTTCGAACTCGTCGCTGTCTGAGTACGGAGTTATGGGCTACGAGTACGGATACTCGCTGACGTCTCCCGATGCGCTGGTTATGTGGGAGGCCCAGTTCGGCGACTTTGCCAACACGGCCCAGGTCATTATTGACCAGTTCATTGCATCCGGCGAGGCCAAGTGGGCGCAGAGGTCGGGCATTGTTCTGTCGC
This sequence comes from Lipomyces orientalis, assembly GCA_030568275.1. Lineage (NCBI taxonomy): Eukaryota > Fungi > Ascomycota > Lipomycetes > Lipomycetales > Lipomycetaceae > Lipomyces > Lipomyces orientalis. The sequence goes on from JAJLTP010000009.1 coordinate 50,209, forward strand.
TTCCACACGGTTTCGACGGTCAGGGCCCGGAGCACTCGTCCTCCCGTCTCGAGCGATACCTGCAGCTTTGCACCGAGGACCCACGATTCTTCCCGAGCGAGGATAAACTGAACCGACAGCACCAGGACTGCAACATGCAGGTTGCGTATCCTACGACGCCTGCTAACTTGTTTCATCTTCTCCGACGGCAGATCCACCGTCAGTTCAGAAAGCGTAAGTGTCTTTTTTTTTTTTGTCGGTGCTTGTGCTTAAGGCTAACGCGCTGTATGTAGCATTGATTCTTCTATTCTCGAAGTCACTTCTCCGACATCCGCTTGCGCGGTCGACACTGTCGGACTTTACTGGCGACTCGCACTTCCAGTGGATTATTGAGGACCAGTCGGTGGTGCCTAAGTCCGAGACCAAGCGGGTGATCCTGTGCTCGGGCCAGGTCTACGCGACACTGCACAAGACGAGGGAGACGAACAAGATCGAGGACACGTCGATCATCAAGATCGAGCAACTGCACCCGTTCCCATGGGCCCAGCTCCGGGATGCGCTCGACGAGTATCCGGCGCTGGAGGACATTGTGTGGGCCCAGGAGGAGCACTTGAATGCTGGCGCATGGACATATGTATTCCCCCGCATCCAGACGCTGCTGAAGGAGACCAAGAACTACAAGGACTTTGACGTGCGTTACGCCGGTCGGGAGCCGAGCGCAAGTGTTGCGGCCGGCAACAAGGTCGTGCACCACAACGAGGAAGAAGCGTTCTGCAAGACTGCGTTCAACTTGTAGGATCAAGTTCGAGACGGCGGGCGCAGCATTGTGGTGGGATCTTGGGTTTGCGTTTGTTTACGATAATGAAACGGGATTGGAAGGCATTGTAATCAAGCTTTATTGATTATTCTGTGGAGCTGACATCAAACAAAAGCTTATAGATTGGGTTAATAATTTTTTTTTGTGTTTTGTGGTTTTATTTTTGGTATCAGAAGGTGTATGGATGAAGTAACAATACAAACTGATATTAGTGTGAACGATTAAGACAAGACGTTTAGTACTCAGCTGGATGAGTCAGTCGAGGGTTCTTGGCCGGTGACGGGCGACTGGCGGCAGACAGGACCATTGCATTAGTCATAACTAACTTAACTATGATAGTTATGAATAGTTAACGAGTATTTTTTAGACATATTAATCTAGCCCGACGGGAATTCGATGCCGAAAACCTAGACAAGCTGCAGCCTGTTTCTCATGTAGGTTACGGCAATTTGTATGATTAAACAGTAAGTTAGCTGCTGTAACTAATAATAAGATGGAAACAATAGGGCCAAGCCGCAGATTAGGGTTTTCTGAATGCGAGGCGCTAGTTTTGACCGGGCATAGCGCGTACGCGTCGTATTCGGGACTGGACGTGACTGGGCGGGCTGACATGTCAGCTTCACTTTGCATATCAGGGTTGCACCAAAAACAATCGGTGGCACGGAATGTGCCGGGATCCGGATCCGAGCGAACGACGATCGCACCCACACGTGAACCGACAACAATAATCTGCCGGCCGTTTGTTTCTTGGTCGATTTGGGCCTGTGCGGTCTGCTTGCTGGATGCTGACAGCCAAGACACAGTGATACTGCAATTGCCATCGTAGCAAGTCCAATAATCATGTTGTCCATTGCGCACACTGTCATCTCCTCATCGCGCGGGTTACCTGTCAGTTGCTGTTTTCGGCATTTAACCCGAGCAGCAATAGAGTTTAATTTCATAGCGGTTGTGCAGGTCCGCAGTCGCACAAGATACGTAAGCGCGAAACCGCCGGGGCTTTTTGCTGCTTCGTTCGGGTCCAACGTGCATCCGACGCGACTAACTGTTTAGATAAATGCTCCGTGGGCCAAATACTGCCAATCGCCCCTCTTGTCCCTCCACATCAATTGATGTCTACCAGCCTACATATATATTATATATATATACTATATATATATGCGAGTATATATCGGTACGCAATCGCTCTTGCTGCGACCGCCCGTTCCTCTAGCTAATTCGCCCATCTTCCACAGGCACAAATAGTATAATCATCATCATCAGCAACAACAACAATAATAATGACACTGTCCAAAGAAGGCCGCACGTCGGCGTCTTCTGACGACAGCAGGCACTCGTCGACTCCCGGCGGTTCAGAAGACCCAACCACAAACGAAAAGACCGACGCTGTTGTGCCTGTCAGCAAAGACTCGCAGGAGGACGAGTTCGCCCATCTGCCGCCCGAGGAGGCAGAAATCCTCCGCGCCCAGGTCCTGGTCATGCCAGTCAAGGTCTCGTTCTTCAAGCTCTACAGATACGCGACTACGTTCGATGTGGCGGTCCTTGTCGTCGGCTACTTCTGCAGTATCGCCGCCGGCGCCCTGCTGCCGCTCATGACCATCGTCTTTGGCCAGTTGTCCCAGACGTTTGTCGACTTCTTTGCCTACGGCGGCTCGCCTGAGCACTTCCAGAGCGAGATCAACAAGTTCACCCTGTACTTTGTATATCTAGGAATCGGCGAGATCGTGTTCACGTTTGTCGAGACTTTCATTCATATCGACCGCGGCGAGGTCCTGTCGGCCCGAATCAGAGAGCAATATCTCGCCGCCACTCTCAGACAAAACATCGGCTACTTTGACAAGCTCGGTTCCGGCGAGATCACGTCCCGCATTACTGCCGACACCAATCGCGTCCAGGAGGGCATGTCGGAGAAAGTCGGCGTTATTCTCACAGGCCTGGCGACGTTTATCTCCGCTTTCATCATCGGCTTCATCAAGTCATGGAAGCTCACTCTCATCTTGATCTCTGTCGTCGTCGCCATCGTGCTGACAATGGGCTTCTTGTCGGGCTTCATGATCAAGGCCTCCCTGAAATCGCTCGACGGCTACTCTGTCGGTGGCACGCTTGCCGAAGAAGTGTTTTCTAGCGTCCGCAACGTCCAGGCGTTCGGTGTCCAGCAGCGCCTCGCCGACGAGTACGATAAGTATCTGCGTATTACCGAAAAGTGGGCTTTCCTCGGCGGCGCCGTCCTCGCGATCATGCTTGGCTCGCTCTGGTTCTACATCTACTGCAACTACGCGCTTGCTTTCTGGCAGGGCTCCCGATTCGTCGCCAGTGGATCCATCGACGTCGGGTCTATTATTTCGGTTCTGCTGTCCATGCTCATCGGCGCGTTCTCGCTCGGCCAGATTGGCCCTAACGTGCGCAGCGTCACCGACGGAATCTCGGCCGCGGCCAAGATTTTTGCCACAATCGACCGCCAGTCCGTCATCGACGCCACTTCCGACCAAGGCGAAACTCTCGAGTCCTTCAATGGCGACATCGAGCTCAACGACGTCAAGTTCATCTACCCGTCGCGGCCCGACGTCACCGTGCTCGAGAACATGAATCTCAAGATCTCGGCCGGCAACACGGTTGCCCTCGTCGGCGCTTCTGGCTCGGGCAAAAGTACCATTGTCGGTCTCGTCGAGCGATTCTACCAGCCGATTTCGGGTACCATCACGCTAGACGGTCATGACATCTCGAAACTCAACACCAAGTGGCTGCGTCAGCAGATTTCGCTCGTGTCACAGGAGCCTACGCTTTTCGGCTGCTCCGTGTACGAGAACGTTGCCCACGGCTTGATCGGAACCAAGCACGAGTTTGCGCCAGAGGACGAGAAACGCAAGATGGTTGTCGACGCATGCGAGCAGGCAAACGCGTGGTCGTTCATTCAAACTCTGCCCGAGGGCCTCGACACGAACGTCGGCGAGCGCGGGTTCTTGATGTCGGGCGGCCAAAAGCAGCGGATCGCTATTGCCCGGGCTATTGTCAGCAATCCCAAGGTTCTCCTTCTTGACGAGGCCACGTCGGCCTTAGATACCAAGAGCGAAGGCATCGTGCAGGACGCGTTGGACAAGGCGGCAAAGTCGCGCACGACAATCGTCATCGCCCACCGACTGTCGACCATCAGGGAGGCCAACTTGATTGTTGTCATGTCCAAGGGCAAAATTGTCGAGCAAGGCACTCACAACGACCTCCTCGACATGCGGGGCATGTATTACGATCTTGTCGAGGCACAGAAGATTGAAAAGCTTAAGAAACCTGAGCACGACGACGACTCGGCGGAGGAGACGCAGTACGTTACCGAGGAGAAGCAGCTCGAGTACCAAGAAGACACCAACATTCTCGACATGACCCGCACCCGAACGAAGCAGTCCATTTCCAGTCTTGCTGTCGCCAACCGGCCCGTGCCGCATAAGAAGAGGTACGGTGTCAGGAAGTCGATTGTTATGGTCAGTGACTTAACTCCTTTGTGTGATCTGCATGGTTGCTAACTCCAGCAGCTCTTCAAGATGAACAAGCCCGAGCTACCGTTTATGCTTGGTGGAATCGGTTGCGCAGTCATCAACGGTCTTGGTTATCCCGTCCAGTCTGTATTTTTCGCCAAATGTGTCGAGGCCTTCCAGGTCACTCCCGAGCATTACTCTCAGATGCGCAGCACGGTCAACCTCTATTCGGGCCTGTTCTTCATGCTTGCGTTTGTGCAAGGTGTTGCGTTCCTGGGCACGGTCGGCTTGCTGTCATATGTCGGGCAAAAACTAGTGCGTCGAATCAGGTTCGAGAGCTTCCGTCAGATGCTGCGCCAGGATATCGCGTACTTCGACCGGGAAGAGAACACGACCGGATCCTTGACCAGCACGCTTTCCAAGGACGCCCAGGCTGTCGAAGGTCTCAGCGGCGCGACGCTTGGCCAGATCCTAAACTCGCTCATCACTATTGTCGCCGGCACGATCCTGTCGATCGCTGTGGCGTGGAAGCTGGCGCTCGTGTGTTTTGCCTGCATGCCGATCCTCGTCTTCTGTGGGTTCTTGCGATTCTGGATGCTCCAGCGGTTCCAGGAGCGAGCAAAAGCCGCGTATGACAAGTCGGCTTCGTTCGCCTGCGAGGCCACGTCGTCTATTCGCACGGTCGCTTCGTTGACCCGCGAAGAAGACGTTTGTTCAAAGTACAAGACCGAGATCGAGGGCCAGATTACCAAGAGCCGAATCTCTACCATGCGGTCATCGTTCCTGTACGGCCTCTCCCAGGGTCTCTCGTTCTTCATCATGGGTCTCGGGTTCTGGTACGGGTCGGGTCTGCTCAAAGACGGCACGTACGGCACGACCCAGTTCTTCATTTGCTTCATCTCGATCGTGTTTGGATCCCAGTCCGCCGGTACAGTGTTCTCGTTCGCGCCTGATATGGGCAAAGCCAAGCAGGCTGCCGAAAACATCCAGACACTCTTCCACTCGATCCCGCAGATCGACAGCTGGAGCGAGGATGGCATCGTGCCGCAGAATGTTGAGGGCAACATCGAGTTCCAGGACGTGCACTTCCGCTATCCCACCCGTCCCGAAGTGCCTGTTCTCCGAGGACTGAACTTGACCATCCACAACGGCCAGTATGTTGCGCTTGTCGGTTCGTCCGGTTGTGGCAAGAGCACGACGATCGGTCTGATTGAATCGTTTTATCTTCCCCTGGGCGGTAAGATCCTTCTTGACGGCCAGGACATCTCGTCGCTCAACGTGAACGCATACAGAAGTCACATTGCGCTCGTGCAGCAGGAGCCGGTTCTCTACGCCGGTTCAATCAGGCACAACATCGCGCTCGGCACCCCCAAAGATGTTACGGACGAAGAGATCTACGCGGCCAGCAAACAGGCAAACATCCACGATTTCATCATGTCCCTGCCAGACGGATACGACACGCTGTGCGGAACAAAGGGTACGCTGCTCAGCGGCGGTCAGAAACAGCGCATCGCGATCGCGCGGGCGTTGATTCGCGGGCCAAAAATCCTGCTCCTCGACGAAGCCACGTCGGCGCTCGACTCCGAGTCCGAAAAAGTCGTCCAGGAGGCGCTCGACAGGGCCGCCAAGGGCCGCACCACGATCGCGGTCGCCCACCGGCTGAGCACGATCCAAAACGCCGACATTATCTACGTATTCGAAGACGGCAAGGTGCTCGAGTCCGGTACCCACCAGGAACTACTCGCAAACAGAGCCAAGTACTACGAACTCGTCCAGCTTCAGGCCTTGGAACGCACGTGAAGACTCTGCGCCTTTTTCGCATCCATTTTTGCTGCTCATATAATCCGGTTATTTTGATTGTTTTTTTTTCCCCTCTCTCTCTCTCTCTCGCATGGAACGGTATATATACAGTTTACTTTTTGTTTGAGTCGGATTACAGCGAGGTTTTTTTAATATTTTTTATACACGAGTCAGAATTGTATTATAGTAAGGGTTGTGCTTTTGCGGTCTTGAATGTACATTTTTGCGGAACGATCATACCGAGACCGGTTCACGATATACAAAGTTCTAACATTAAAAAGCGTTGACTAAATACAAACAATATATGAAAAGTTAAAACATTTGTCATTACAGCGTCAAACAAACAAAAAAACACAAAAAGAAAAAAGAGGAAAAAATCTGTCACGTAATTTTTATGCTTTGCATCTTACATATTAATGATTGTTTGTCTCGCGTTCGCGTGCACCCCCCTAACTGATGCGCTCGCGCAAGTTCGTCAGGAACTCCATGTAGCTCTGGCCCTGGTCGGCCCGGTCCTCGATCAAGAATGTCGACGCCCACAGCTTGAGCGCCGGGTCGCCGTCCTCGCGCACGACGTACAGGTTCGGCCAGATGATTGACCCCTTCTTTTCCCGCAGCTTGGCTATGATCGCGTTCACGCGCTGCGAGAACTCGGTCTCAAGCACCGGCAGCGTCGTCTTGCCGGTCTTGACGTGCTCGAGCGCGGGCAGGCCCCACACGTCGAGGATGAGCTGCGGCACGGCGTCCCGGCCGACCCACAGGAACTGGGTCTGGCCGTCATCGATCAGGTACAGGCCGTGGCGCTCGAGCCGCTCCGCGCTGAGGTTCATCTTGGGCGGCAGCCCGATCTCGCCAGATTCCTTGTCCGGCCGGCCCGCCGTCTCGGGCATGTCATGCAGGCAGTAGAAATCCGCGTGAATGTACTGGATCAGGTACTTGGCGGGCAAAGTTCCGAGCATGTCGAGCGCGGCCGATCGCAAATCCGACGGGATCTGGGCCGATTTTCGAAGGCCGACGTGCTTGATCAGGGCCAGGAAGAGCAATGGCAACAGCCGCAAGTTAGCGCAGAATTGCAAAGGCGCCGACGCGCCGACGTTGGAAGTCATCAACTCCTTCCGGTAGGTTTGCAACATCTCTGCCAGCTTGCCACCGACGAGATCCCGCGCTTCTTGCAGACCGGACGAAAGCGCTTTCTCGGCCGCCCGCTGGGCGTAGAACGACGTCAGCGCGATCTGGTCCGCGGACGCGTACACGTCTGACAGGTTCGAGGTAGTCGGGATTGCGAGCGTCATGACCCGGATTCTCCGCTCGCCGTTGGAAGTCGTGTGCAGCACCGCGGCCTGCATGGACACGAACGGCTTCGAAATCGTCTCGTCGATCGCCACCTCAACGCAATAACTTTGGTCTCGTGGGAAGCTCGGGAACGCGCACAGGTCGGACGACCGAGTGAAGAAATTGCCGTAGAATGTATTCATCCGGATTCCATTCGTAGCGCGAACACGCAAAACAGCTTCCAGCGCAATCTCCATCGACAAATGTTCACTAAACTCATGCGCGAACTTGATCGCGTCTTCTGATCGGCCCGCGTTCCAACCTGGGTAGAAGTACGTCTGACCAGACGTATACCGTGGTAGGTTACTGAGCGATGCAACGTCCTGATATTGTGATGAAAACAAAAACATATCGATCGAAACCTGACTCTTGCTGCACTCTACAGCAAAACTCTTGTAAAACGAATTCTGAGTCTGCAGCAGCGATTTCTCGGCACCGGCACTAAGCGACTTCTTGTCATCTCTAGGCTCGAGCTTTCCCGGGCCGACATTTGGCAGACTCGCCATCAAGCAAATGATCTTGCCGCCAACATTCCCAATCAACTTGTGTGCCGCCTTCAGTGCTGGGCCCATAGCGTTCGTGGTACTGGTCGAGTTGGCAAACATATCGTTCAGCTTGTTCAGCAACGACTCAATTCCGGATCGGCATTCAGCAAGTGGAACAAGCAGGTTGTGCGGAACAGGCAAGAACGGCTCATCGAGATCAGATACAACGAGCATAGTCGGTTCGGACGCCGCTGGTGGCGGTGGAATGGCGAAATAGTGCAGTGAAGAGTTGACACAGATAAATGCAAGTCTTGTTCGTTTATCCCTGTCGGGAATACGGTCAAGCGACTCGAGAATTGTTCGGGCGGTGGTAGCAACGAGTCCGCTGGCGACAGCATTGGCGCTGACGTCGATGAGGAAAACGTAGACAAGAGGTTGAGGAGGCCGAACCATGTACTCTGGTGGAGCAACAAATTCAACCACTGCGTTGTTAAGTTCGACCCGACTCCATCGGTCAACTTGCTTCTGATTGTGAGAATCCCAGTCAAAAGCGGTGGGAACTAACTCGGTCAGCCTTAATTCATCGGTAAACAAACGCTTGGCGCACCGTCATTAGTGAGGTTGCACATATTGCATCGCCATCTGTGGCCCTGATCAATAAACGTAATGAATGGATTGATGTAACTTCTGCATCGTCGGCAGCGCGAGATTACTGAGTCCGACACAACTGGCACTGGAGCCTCTTCGTCTCGCAGGCTAGTGTACGGCTGAATTACCAATGCAAACGGAAGTTTACTCTTTTTCAGTAACGAGCTGGTCGTAGGTATGGCATTGAGCGTTGATCGCACATATGGAAGTGGGCAGTTGGCAGTCGGAGAGTTGGTGACCGAGGCCTAGTGATCCACTATTTTAGCAACAAAGCTTCCATCAACTACTCAATCCAATAAATCACAACTCACATTAGGCGGCAACACAATTGGCGGAGGAGGGAGACTAAGATCTGAAATTGGCGGAGGCAATTGCTGTAGTAAATCGATGTTGTACAATTGATTTAGCGGACCAATCTGTTTCCGTGTCAGTACCTAATCAAAAGATCAAATGGCACAATTATCAATCCATGAAAAATTCATCACTTTGATTCACTCTCCTACATCAGAACTACCGCAATCCTAAACACCAACTAACCTGCGGGGGAGCCTTCAAATTCTGGGCCGGCGCAGTAACACCACCCACACTCATTTGCGAGAATTGTTGCGACAACCCCGCATCAGCCTGCGCGCCGATCGGTTGGAATCCGCCGTACTGTGGTTGTACGCCCGGAGCAACAGGCGACACGGCGGGCGCACCGGCCGGCGTGTACATCGCGTTGGCTCCAGGATAGGCCGGCTGTCCATACGCCGCTGGTGCGGGTTGCGCCTGCGTTTGATCGACCGCCGCAGGCACAGTTCCAAACGTATACTGCTCAGCAGCATACTGCCGCCGTGACTTGTGTCCGGCGCCTGGAGCGGTCACAACGGGCGGACTGGTGATAGGCTCGGTGCCGGCAACAGGGACGGCACTATCTGGTGATTGGATGGGATAGCCCTGGCCCGAAGGCGGCGGCGGAGCCTGGGACGGGATGCCGTACTGAGGCGCGCCGGCTTGCGTCGGGTAGCCATTGTTCTGCTGGAAGTAGTCGGACGTCGGCGGCACAGACATTGCTGGAAGAGAATCGAGCAGCGTAGAAGTGCCTTTGATTTGGCGCAATCGATGGCAGGATTGGGGGCTCGTGAGAATTGGGTATGCGACGCTCGACGAAGTGTTTTGTATCGCTGCCCAACCTGGAAATGCCCTAACCCTGGATAACAGTTGGCCTTTGCCCACAAACTGTATGGAATATAATCTTCGGCTAGACTTCGTTAAATACACTCAAATTCCACATCAGGAGTTGGCTGGTTGAGTAGTTTGTCTTTGTCTGGTGCTTCCACCGTACCTGATTCCGCGTAGGCAAAGTCACGGGGGATGTGTCAGCGCGAACTCTCCGAGTTAGGTATCATAGCTTAATTATAAATCAGCGGAGTCCTAGATACTCCGACCATAAATCATGCGCTAGTCACCGGAGCACCGTGATCTGGTATCTGCAATTCTTCTACACTATATATATCTAGTAATTTAGCATGACGGACGCTATCGCAGATCGTGTCGAAAGTCAGCCGCCGCAGGTCGACTCCGCGACTGTCCACCCGCGGAAGAAGCCTACGGATTCGATACATCTCCCCAAGGGCTACGTCCTCGACAAAGACGGTAAACCGTGAGTACTGCTGTTGCAACAGTTCTGCGTGAGAACTAGCTCTCATTCATGTTACATAGATGCCGAACGTGTAATTCGCTGCTCGATTTCCGCAAGTCAAAAGGGATGAGCACAGCAGCGGCAGCCGCGAAGCCTGTAGCCACGGATTGTCCACCTGATGTCAACGAACTCGGCCGGTCGACGTGGACGTTTTTACATTCTGTTGCTGCGCAGTATCCAGAACAAGCGACGCCGGCGCAGCAGGACGACATGAAGTCCTTCATGTGTATTTTCGGCAAGTTTTATCCTTGCTGGTACTGCGCGGCGGATTTTCAGGAGTGGTCCGCAAAGCCGGAGAATACGCCGAAGGTCGCAGGACGGGAGGATTTTGGTAGATGGCTCTGCGATGCACACAACGAGGTAAACAGGAAACTAGGGAAGCCGGAGTTTGACTGCAATTTCTGGAAGGAGCGGTGGAGAGACGGATGGAGCGACGGCCGATGCGATTAATCGTTCGTCATAGAAGTTCTACTCGACCGCTGATGTCCAGTAAGTTTGTTGTTTGAATAAGTTAGACAATCTCCCTCCTAGCATTTGTATATAAACTAGTCTACATAAATCCAGATTCATGGCATGCTACCTTCTATCACTTATACAAACCAGGTAAACTTGGTGTACACCTCAAGAACGAAAATATACCCAGCTTTGTGCAACGTCTTCTATCCTCATACGGCCATACCGTCATTAAAGACTATATTATACGTCCTCTATGGATTGTAGCTCGGCTTGCAACTATTAGCCCCTGGGTGTGTAACTATGACCATTGCAAAATAGGGTTTCACGTTCTTCACCAGTCCATTTCAATATCAGGAGTCACTTCCGGTAAATATTTTATGGTTAGTTACAAAAAATATGATTAGCGCGAAGACGCACATATATGGTGGCCCAGACTGCTCTGGCGACTGGCGTCGATAATAAACCTCTGCTTTTCACTGTGTAAAAATGAGCGTACATAGTATTTTTTGTATGAGAGCTATCGTCAACACAACCTACTTCTCGCGTTTTTACAAATGTGCTGGTCAAGGAGCGGCCAGTTTGGTTGCGCGACGTAATTTTGGGAATTTACAATAAGTTAACCAACACGGCATTCGATGTAGCCCTTACCCGCAAGCGCGAAAGTAGCTGTGGCGTTCATGTAATTGGGCAAATATGACGTTTCTTGAGTGACTCGTTGTTCCCGTTTGTGAATCTCCCAAAGCATATGACAAAGCCGGTACTGATATTGACGGAAAATATCGCTCAGTTATTATTAGTTTATTACTTCGGAAACGATCTAAAATTTTATAGAACTTCAAAGCTGCGGTAGTGGTGGTGTTCATGATGCTCTTTCAAGTTGGACATCATCGAACTGAACGGTTTAATCGGTTTCAAATTCTAATTTGAGAGTCACAGCCTCACAGGGAGTAGAGACTTAACTCAAAGTTTGAATCAACAAGTGACATTCGGGCTTCCTTATGAAAGTACTGTTTGAGTGGACAGGGCGACCTTTTATGTGTACGATGGTCCAAAGCCGCGAAAGTCCACACAGTCGTCACTGTCGGAGTCTCACTTGACTGCCCCTGTAGCCGACTAGCGTTTCCCTAAAAAATTCTAGTACTACGCGGACATCAAGTCGGCAGTAGGTGACTGTCTAAGTACAACGTATGCTCGTAAAGACTCTGAACAAAAGTACTGTGCAATGGTAATTGCTCCGTAAGAAGCCCTCCTGTGACTTAGATGGGTTGCACTCTTTGCAACCCCCACGTAGATATTGCGGTGGGGCGGTGAGGCTAAAGTCCAGATGGTAATGCTACGTGAGAAAGATTGATGACGTCGTCCGGGCCGATCTACTCCTTGACTGTACTCATGGCTACGCCCACGCCCAAATGACCCGTGGCCAAGAACCCCAAGAACACCGTACAATGAAGTGTGCATTAAATGCGGAAATCTAAAATTATAAAAGGCGGATGGGAGGCCACGGCCTAACCCCTCCGGCCTAAGCAACACTGAAAACCGATTGAGCTACAAACAAATTTGTAAACCAGAACCATGGCTCCAGAAACAAGATCACACACGCACCACCGTCACGGCCGTCTCCGTCCCCAATCCGATGCGAAGAGGAACTCACCTACTCCGCCGCCGTCGACCAAGAAAAAATACGTAATGTTGCCGGCCACCGCGAAAGGCGGCGAATCGAAAATCGGATCGAAGCGGCGCCGCGTGCCGGTCGATCAAGCAGAGGAGTACATGCGTCATTTGAAAGAAGACAATAAGGAAAACGTGGAACAGGAGGCGGAGCATGGCGCGAACGACGAGGAGCAACCAGAAGAGAAAAAACTGAAGACTGAGACCGAAGACAAGACCGAGACGGCAACTGCAACAACGGAGGGTCAAGCTGGTACTGGAGAACCGCCGTATGCCCTTTTCCGCTAAAAAGATAACCAGGTGTAAACTTACAATTTCTACAGGAAGACGGTTCTTGAAGAAGGACTCATTTATTTCTTCTTCCGTCCTAAAGTCGGTGTCGAGGAAGCTTCGTCCATGGAAGACGTGCAGCGAACGTACATTGTCCTGCGCCCACTGCCGTTCACGGCAAGTGATATGAGGGACAGCGTTAAGAAGACAGGAAGGGACGACTGCAGAATGGTAATTATTCCCAAGAAGAGGCTTCCCACTGGCGGAGGCGGACGTTTAATGTGAGCAAAATTTACTTCTGCCGATTGTAGCACCGCTAATGACGAGATAAAAGAGGATTGGTGACGAAGGTCCACGCCAGTGTTGATGATATAACAAATCAGTTGGACACAGAGACGTATGAAACAAAGACACGAGGGTAAGCTTGCCGAGACGATATGTACAGTACAAACTGATTCGAATGGGAGTAGAGAGCGAACATTGTCATCCGCGAGGCCAATAGTAAGAGAGAGCGCACTTGTTGGCGTCACATCAGAAAGCAGCTAACCTGGAACAGGCCGAAGGAGTATACGTCTTAACCCAGGAGGACAAAATGCACTATTTGTCGTACATCCTCACTGTTCCACAGGAGGAAACCGAAATTCAGGAAGAGTTCGGGCTATCCCAGGACGGGCGGTACATTGTCAGCGCGCGAGTAAGTACCGTGTCCGATTTACTATAAACTATAAAACTCATGTTGACGACACGAGTAGAATCCTAAATATCCTCCAACCGGCCCAATCCGGGTTCCCGAGGGACCGAAATACAGTGAGGATATCATGGAAGATTTCCAAGACTATCGATGGGTACCACTCGAACCAAAGCATATGAGTACGTCCCCTCGCAGTATTTATTGCGTTGAAATTGAGACTAATTTGGAGTTAGATTTTCAAAACTGCGAAATTCTCTTCATCGCCACCCGCCACTGTCCGGAAGATTTGCAAGAAGAAAATTCTGACGAACTCCTGACGTTGGAGAGAGAGAATGAAGAGAGGATCCAGAAGGCGTTCCACGGCGATGCTGCAAAAGCAGTATTCGCCGACCTTCATTTGAAGAAGTCGACGTTTGTCGATAAGGACTTGAAGGGAACTTGGGCGTAGTCCCTATTTGTGAGGTAGGATGCCAAATTAGGGAATGATGTTGCGATAGTGAACTAGCGCGAAAGTGTAAGATTGCGAGGAGATGCTTCTATAATGTCCATATCTATGTATGTGGTCAGGCTTTCTGTGGAAGCCGCGAATGTATAGTTTTATCACACATGAGGAATGGCCGCTGGTGTAAGTTGCATTTAAACCATAAACGCGGCGATTAGCCGTAAATCTTGCAGCAGCCGATCTTCCTAAACTTGCATCCGAGAATCATGCGCACTTAAGTCAGGGTCAGGTTAAAGATGTGTCGATTGCAGGCTTTGCCGCCAAGCGCCGGGTCAAATAATTATGTTCGACCGACTCGTTGTAGTCGTTTGTTCCTGAGCTATGCCACGCGAATGGAAGTTGTCGAGGAAACGATAGTCGGCGGATTATTATTTGACAAGAATGCAGGGAGCAACAATTGACTATAGGCAACAGCTTGTGAGGATTACGGAACGAAATCAAAATGTGAGAGTGACGTGCCCCTGCATTAGATGGAGATGGACCACCCTTCGAGAACTGTTGAACTCTTCTCTGTATTCCTGGTCCTAGAAATTAAATTATCATATGTAGCAATTGCCTCACAGAATAACTTGCGTAGTTTTCCTGACATCAATGTTTTTCCATTTCCATGCAGAGCAGCGTGTGGATATTGCGATAGAGAGACACCGCCTCAATTTGCTACGCAACAGCCACAACCCCTGGGCTCCACCTAGGGACGCGTTCCAATCTCCCTGCGAAGTTTCGAAACGTAAAAATCCAGGCAGCATTCCCCACACCGGATTCATAATTGTGAATATTTTGCGCACCCCAGGTCTGCTTGTCACTACCCCGTGGCAGTCCGGGACCAGTTGTGAAGCATAAGATCGAGAGCTAGAGATTGGTTTGGGATCATTTTGGTGGAGTTGGCTTTTGGTAGGTGCGGATGGTTGCCGTAGACCACGGGCCGTGGATTGACTCCTGAGCAGGCATTTTTGGATATTTCGCATCCCATATTTAGCTGAGCATTAAGGTGGCAGACCAAGTTTACAAGCACTTGCATATATAGCTAGGAATCGACGGTTGTAAGTAAGTGCAAGAATACAGTAAGAGGCCGGTGACGTTCTAGCGCTGATGACGATGGCAGAGCATGGCTAGCCGACAACAGCCCCTACCACGCAAGTTCGCGTTCAACGTTTCTGATCAATACGAAATCGTCGATGTTGTCGGGGAGGGTGCGTATGGTGTTGTTTGGTACGTTTGTGATTCAAACTCGTGAGAGGGAGGACGAATGTTTGTTAACTTGCTTGCCGCAGCTCCGCTATACATAAGCCGTCTGGGCAGAAAGTTGCAATAAAGAAGATTACACCGTTTGACCATTCAATGTTTTGTCTGCGGACATTGCGTGAGATGAAGCTTTTGAAGTATTTCAACCATGAGAACGTGCGTATTGTATTGGCAGAGCTTGCGATTGGGCAACATTATTTACTGGCGTAGATAATATCGATCCTGGACATTCAACGACCGAGCAGCTTTGAGACGTTTACGGACGTTTACTTGATTCAGGTCAGTGTGGCGACGTGGCTGCGGTGGACGATATCTAACCAGCGTGGATGTAGGAACTGATGGAGACAGACATGCATCGAGTAATTCGAACCCAGACACTGTCAGACGACCACTGTCAGTATTTCATTTACCAGACCTTGCGGGCACTGAAAGCGATGCACAGCGCGAACGTTCTTCACCGAGATCTCAAGCCGTCGAATCTGCTCCTCAACGCGAACTGCGATCTCAAAGTTTGCGACTTTGGACTGGCGCGATCGGCGGCGTCGACGGACGACAACCAGGGATTCATGACTGAATACGTTGCGACGCGATGGTACCGCGCGCCAGAGATCATGCTCACATTCAAGGAGTACACGAAAGCAATCGACATGTGGAGCGTCGGGTGCATCCTTGCCGAGATGCTCAGCGGCAAGCCGTTATTCCCGGGCAAAGACTACCACCACCAGCTGACTCTGATACTCGATGTTCTCGGCACGCCAACGATGGAGGACTACTACGCAGTCAAGTCGGCTCGGGCGCGCGAATACATCCGGTCGCTCCCGTTCAAGAAACGGGTGTCGTTCGCGTCCATGTTTGGGCCGGACACGAATCCGCTTGCGATCGAGTTGTTGGAGAAAATGCTGACGTTCAATCCGTCGAAGCGGATCACGGTCGAGGACGCACTGAAGCACCCGTACTTGGAGCCGTACCATGATCCGGAGGACGAGCCGACGGCGGCGCCGATTCCGGAGGGATTTTTTGATTTTGATAGACGGAAGGACGAGCTGTCGAAGGAGCAGCTGAAAAGTGAGTAGTTTTTTTTTTTTTTTTAATTTAGTGTTGTGTCGTGTGTCGTCCAAGATGATACCCAACATCTGTCACCTGTGTCCCGGTTGTGAGCGCGGCGGATTTGTATTCTGACGTGAGGCGCATGTATCAGAATGGCCTGCGTGCCGCGCGCGATGGATTCGTTTCGGACCCTCTGATCCGACAGCACGTGGCGGTCGAGTGCGCAGATATTCGGCTGGACTCACAGGTCGATGGTTTAATTCCGACGCAATATGAGCACGGTATATGAAAGTGTCACTTGGCACAATCAGGCTGCGGGTGTGTTTGTGTGGGCGCGGAGATAACTATGGACCGACCAGCGGACTTTGAAGACTAGCAGCGACTTTAGTTGGGTTTATTTTATTGTACGCGATAGGCTCGCGTGAGCAGTGAGTCGGCCCAGGTGGGCCGAGTGGTGGTCATTCATTGTTGACCGCTGACAATGGGCTAGCATACGCGCGATTGAGTGTGGATCCACTGGCGTGACCGCAGAGCTCGGGTTGGATTGGCCGAAGAGGTCCCGGGATGGCTGCTGCTTGGTGTATCAGAGAAGTGCGTGCGGCGGAGGTACCGGCGGACGACAGGGTAACCAGAGGAGAGGGCCGGAGAAAGCTGCGAAGCGTAGACTGTGCTGGGCTGGGCTGTGAATACCCGGAAACACGACCGACAGCGCACCGACGACGCGGTTTTGGTGACGAGAAGCAGATTGCTAACAGTGCATTTTCTTCCACAGGGCTCATCCACGACGAGATCACGCAGCGCTCATAGGAAGAGCAGTAGTGAGCAATAGCATTAATACAGTATCGGGACCGCGACCGGGCATCGCCGTCGAAACATCATACGGCACTCGCGCGATCGCTAGTTTCACGCGAAGGCCAGAGCCGGCGCTGGCTAGCACGCTGGTTGCCAAGAACACGGGATCCGCATGCTAAACGCAGCGTGTGATGCCCGCCCAAAACAGCCCTAAACCACGGTTTATTGAGTTTTGTATTGCCGGGACTAAGCTTAAGGACCCGTAACTTGTGACAAACCTAATCGCGCATGCTAAATCGGGACATTTGTAACTGTGGATGCGGTCAGTAATTTCTTCACGATGGACAACAGGACAAAGCCGACAAGCAAAACACGTTAGCTGTCGCGTAGCTGTCACTGGTAAAATTGAGGCCGCGGGCGGGCGGGCGTGCATGCTGCAGAAAAGCCCGCAAGCAAGCAAGCAAGCAAGCGCCGTCGTCAGGGCGATGATTAGAACACGCGATGGTGCTGGGCAGGCCATCGATAGCGAACACGAGTCCAACGTGGCGGCGTGCAACGCAAAGAGCCCAGCACGTGTGGACAAACACGAGACTGTCAAAGTGAAAAGTCCAGTCCAGCACGCATCCTCCCCGCGAAACTCACGGCCGATACGCCCCGCGAGCCGCACCTTCACGGACGACTCGTCTGGTTTGTTTTAATTGCCAATTTGACAAGCCTTTAGAAGCCAGGTTTTGGCCCGGGTTTGTCAGCCAAGGACCCAAGAATATTCTCTGCTATTCTGGGCAAGGCCGAATATTGTAGCTTAGGTTTCAGGGCTTTTGCTTGGTGCGATGTTTTTAATTTTTTTTGCATGCGACGCGGACGCTTCTTGGCCCCGCGGCGAAGTATCTTATTTAAGTTGCTGCTCTTATTATTAAGGCTCCGATTGACACATGCACAAACCGCAGCCGATCCACATGATCAGGTTGTATCGTTCCAGCCCGGTGGTGGCCGGCAAGAATGTATAACAGTGTATGCCAATACTGCCAGGGCGCGCCCGCACGTGTGCGGCTCGGCGCAGAAACGTGGGCGGCCCCTGGCCGTCTGATTGGCTCGCGGGCCCGTCGTCTAGTTCGGCGCTAGGCACAAAACCCTGTTTAGACTAGGGTCTTGGCGCCAGGACCCAGTCCAAGGCGGATCACGGTTCCCGGGGCAACTCGAGCCAAAAAGCTAATGCTGTCCATCCCACTAAATGACTAGTCACTGGCTCGCTCTCTCTCTGGCCCACTCCCGCTCGCTAATAAGTACTGCGTCGTGTTCCCATCTGCCTAGTTTTGTTTTTTTCTTTTGCTCAGGCAGTTAACTCTCTACTACAACCATGTCTGGCGTCAAGACCTCGGGCGGCAATGCCGCGTTCCACAACTTTGTCAATGACTTTGCCCACATTGCTGATCCCAACGAGCGACGACGACTCGCGCTCGAGAAAATCGACAACGCGCCGTTTGGCTGGTACCATGTTCGCGCCATCATCGTCGCCGGCATTGGCTTCTTCACGGACGCCTACGATATCTTCTCCATCAACATCGCCGTCACCATGTTGGGCTACGTCTACTTCCACGACAGGAACTCCAAGCTGCCCACTAACTCGGACACTGCCGTCAAGGTCGCAACCTCCGGTGGCACTGTCGTCGGCCAGCTCTTCTTTGGCTGGATTGCCGACGTTGTTGGCCGCAAGCGCATCTACGGTATCGAGCTCATGATCATTCTTATCGGCACTCTCGGCCAGGCCCTCTCTGGTCCCTCCCCGGCAGTTTCCATCATCGGCGTCCTCTGTTTCTGGCGTGTGATCATGGGTATCGGCATCGGTGGTGACTACCCTCTTTCGTCGATTATTACCTCTGAGTATGTTCTTGGTTTTGTTCGTATGATATTCAGGGCGCTCACATTCGATCAGGTTCGCTACCACCAAGTGGCGTGGCGCCATCATGGGTGCTGTCTTTGCCAACCAAGGCTGGGGTCAGCTCGCGGCGGCTATTGTCGCTCTCTGTGCCACGGCTGGATTCAAGGACTCCCTCAAGCCTGCCACCACTGCGGCTATGTGCCTTGGCGACTGCCAGAACGCCGTCGACAAGATGTGGCGTATCACGATCGGCATGGGCGCCGTCCCGGCTTGCATCGCGCTCTACTACCGTCTCACCATTCCCGAGACTCCTCGATACACGTTCGATGTCGCTCGCGAGCTCGAGAAGGGTGCGGCCGATATCCAGAAGTACATCTCTGGCGCGTATGGTAATGCCAAGGAAGAAGAGATCAAGGCGCTCCGCGATGCCGAAGTTAACCAGGCTCAGCTCGACGTTCCCAAGGCCTCGTGGAGCGACTTCTGGCGTCACTTTTCGCAGTGGAAGCATGGCAGCATCCTCATTGGCACTGCTGGTGCGTGGCTCTTGCTCGACATTGCCTTCTACGGTCTGGGCCTGAACAACTCGACAATCTTGGCTGCCATTGGCTACGCTGGCCAGCCCGACGTGTACACCAACATCTACAACACCTGCGTCGGCAACTTGATTCTCATCTGCGCCGGTGGCATTCCGGGATACTGGTTCGCTGTTGCTACGCTGGACATTGTCGGCCGCCGCTACCTCCAGATCGGTGGTTTCCTGGTCCTGACTATCCTGTTCTGTATCATCGGTTTCGCGTACCACAAGATCTCTGGCCACGGTCTCCTTGGTCTCTATGTCCTTTGCCAGCTTTTCATGAACTGGGGCCCCAACACGACCACGTTCATTGTACCTGGCGAGTGCTACCCGACAAGGTACCGTTCAACCGCCCACGGCATCTCTGCCGCGTCCGGCAAGATCGGCGCCATCATTGCTCAGACCGCGATCGCGCCTCTCCGAACCAGGGGCTGCCCTGGCGGTTCATGCTGGCTTAATCATGTCATGGAGATCTTTGCGCTTTTCATGTTGCTCGGCTTCTTTATCTCGTTCTTGATTCCCGAGACCAAGCGCGAGACGCTCGAGGACATTTGCGAGCGGCTGCACGGCGAGGTTAACTATACCCGACATGCCGCTGCCGACAGCTCGATCGAGGGTGACAGCACTGGCGAGAAGAAGGCCGTCGAAGTTTAAGTGTTTTATATATAGATGTTATGTAATATTCTCATGTTGGTGGATTAATTAAAATTTTGCGTGTCCTGTTTTGGTTTTATTGGGTATTTGTAATTGACGAACCGCCGAGTTTAGAATTAACTCTAATATAATAATACTAGTTAATTCTTTTGTTTATGTTGCATGGTTTACAGCATAACTATACATGTCCGTCGAACCTTGTAAACGTGTCCTGTCGGCCAATCGACCGTTTTGTCGGCTAGTTTATACAAAAAATGACTGGGCTGCTATGTCTACGCCGAGGATGTCGTTGTCAGGAGAACACGTTTTTGGAAAGGTTTAGCACTGATGAGGACAGTGCGACTGAGAAGAAATTGCCGGCTCAAATTGTTACGGCGGTTTAGACGTGGCAGATTGACTTTGCTTGCTAAGATCTGGACCGAGAGCAATATTTTCTTAGTCCAATAAGATTTCATCCATAAATGCAACGGATATCGGGTTGGACAATTATCACAGTTAAATAAATAAAATCTCACTAAGTTATTCAGCCGTAGTTAATAAAATGTAATTTCCAAATGATGCAGAGTAAGTCAACTTGCAGGAAGTTTTTAGGCAGCACAAGTTTCGGTTGCTAACTACTTAGAGCTGCATCCAGTAAGCCCTCGTTATAACGAACCCCGTTAGAACGGATTCGTCGATATAACGAGACTCACGCGTTGTCCGAATTAAAATCTCACACAAAATTCGTTAAACGACATTCGTTAGCTGCGCCATCAGTGCCATACCAAATTCGTTATATCAAGGGTGGAGAGTCTGCAATGCCCGGCCGACAGGCGATCCCCAACGGCCACAAGGCTGCATTACGCGCGCAACGCCAGTTGCGACCTAATGCAAGCAACCGCGATCTCCAGCAATGGTTCAAGGACACCTATAATCGGAATATCTCATCTTCTTCAGTGTCTGAAATCCTTTCTTCTCGGTATAGTCACCTTGACCAGTCATCAAGTGATCGAGCCCCGGCGCCGGATGCAAAACGTTTTCGACGTGAACTTTGGCCTGAGCTAGAAGCTGCGCTATATGAATGGATACAGCGAGCAGAGGGCCGCACAATAATAACTGGAGAGATTATAAAGGAAAAGGCACTGTTCTTTTGGAAAAATCTTCCCGCTTACGAAGGGAAGGAGATGCCTTCATTCAGCAATGGCTGGTTACACAATTTTCAGACCAGACGATCTATCAGGACTCTCACACAATATGGAGAGGATGGAAGTGTAAAGCAACAGAGTGCTGAGCAGATGATTGAAGTTCGACAGGCATTAAGCGCGTATAGCCTTAGGGATCAGTTTAATTGCGACGAGACGGCTCTATATTGGAAGCGAGTGCCTGATAAAAGTCTTTCAACACGAACCTTTCGTGGAAAAAACAACAAAAAGGAGAATGCAAGAATCACTGCTCATATGTGCTGCAATGCAGATGGATCGGAGCTTATGCCAACCTGGTATATTGGGACTGCTAAAACTCCCCGTTCTTTTAGAGCCGCCGGTATCAACATTCATAATTTAAATATGGTTTGGCGGCATAATCGCAATGCTTGGATGACAACAGTTATTATGGAGGAATGGCTTCGCTGGTTCGATTCGAAAATGGTTGGTCGAAAGGTTGCGCTTCTCATGGATAATTTGTCAGCTCATGAGGCCGCGGTTCACAACATCAACACGAGTTGCTATCCTTTACACAATACCTTGATTATCTGGCTTCCGCCAAACGCAACAAGCAGATATCAGCCTCTTGATCAAGGGATCACCCGTACATGGAAAGCTTATTGGAAGCGACAATGGATGCACTATATGCTCAGTGAATATGAGGCAGGAACAGATCCAGTTAATAGTATGAACGTCCTAAAGGCGCTCCGCTGGGGCATTCAAGCTTGGGAAATGGACATGTCACCGGATACTATTATCCGTTGCTTCCAAAAAGCGTTGTGGAACGTAGAAGAAGTTGCACATTCTCCGGAGCCGGCTATTGCAGATATATCAAACGGTCTTGCGCAACTCCGCGAATCTAACTATATACGAGATGTGGTGGATATTAATAACTTTCTAAATCCTGCCGATGAGACCGTTCAGGATGATCTTGAACATATTGACGAGCAAATTCTTGCTCAATTTGCACCCGAAATTGAGGAGGAATCAGATGAAGAGGTCGACGTCCTGCCGAAAATTTCGATCGCTGAGGCAATCGAGGCGCTATATAAGCTTCGTCTTCATGAAGAGCAGCAGAATGAAGGAAATCAGGCTTTTATTAAAGACCTTCTTAAACATGAGCGAGTTCTGAATGCTAGAAAGCTGGGGGGGACCGCAGCAGAAGGATATTAGTGCGTATTTTTGTAGTTAAATTAGAAATAGCAGTGTTCCTTGATATAACGAAAACTCGATATAACGAACTGAAAGTCTTGGCTGAATTAATTCGTTATATCGAGGGTTTACTGTTTACGACTTGGCTCGGTATAGACAACTAAGCGAATATCGCGGATTTTCACCTCATGAGGCGGCGGCGCGAGTCATTCGATTTGAACGGTCTTGTTCGAGCAAGGGTTTGAGACATTGCGTGCCGCGCGAAACTGGCGGGGGTCAGTTGCCGAGTCCGAGTTCCTCAAATCCAAACCAAGTTCATCGCCCGCGCTTGTTAGTGGTTCTTGTGATTAGTGGTTAACACGGCCGAATACCCTGACAAGCTTTGGCTGCAGAATTTTATTTTGGGCCAGTCTTGGGCTGAGTTGAGTACGTGAGACCGACGACAGACCGTAATTGCTGACCCGTCGCCGGACTTAGTCCGGGGGGTGGTCGGGATGTGACGGACGGCCAACTGGCGAACTTCGGCTGCCGACGATGCCGACGACCACTAGGGGCTCGACATGATGTCGCCACGTGTAGACGATATCGCCCTGTATCGTACGTAGTGTGCGGCAACTACCATATCGCAGGCGGAAATTCCGAAATATTGAAGTTGAATATCGCATTCGCCGCGGCTGCAGCTAGAGACTATCTCGCCATTCGTGCCTCAGAAGGAGCAGTCGAGAGACTGTTCAACAGCGGAAGATATTTGCTGGGCTCCTTCCTACGTAGACACTCCTTGCCTCAGCGCAGGCACCAATGAGGAAGCTACCGTTGTTACGGGATATGTAGGGCAAACGACGGAGTTTGAATTCCCGTTTCAATGTATTTATATTCGCATTCCCATTCGTAAGCATGAAAATGCAAAAAATAATTTGCACTCAGAATTGCGTGATATTGGTACGAATGCCAATATATATTCCGGGTCCGTCATTTGCCTCCCCGCCAAAAGCTTAGACGGAATTTTTGTGGGCTACAGAGACCAGAGCTATACAAGTTTCCCCCTGCCAAACCCTACACGCTGCCTTTTTAATGCACTAATCTTGGTAAGGCACTCATGTCTGCGCATTATCCCCAGGGGCACAGTTGGCGACACAATATGGGCAAAACCCCGGCGATATCGTGTCGTGTCCAGGCCTAGATGACAGAGTGGTTGAAGTTGCGGCATGAAATCCAAATGCAATACATCCTATCTTGCAGTCGACTTTGTTAAAAAAGTGTTATTACATATGGCGGTCGTCACGTTTCATTGTCGGCACATTATTGGGCTGAACTTTATATAACATATCCAAAAAATAAAAAAAAAAAAAGTAATTGGGTTCGAAATGGTTTACACCTCAGCCACCGTCTTCTCGCCGCTGCTCTCGCCCTCGTCCGAGCTCTCGGTGCGGTTATTATTTTTGCGGGTGGAGTTAACCTCGCCGTGCAGCCGCTCGGAAATGTCCTCGAGCGTCTCGCGCTTGGTCTCGGGAATCAAGAACGAGACAAAAAAGCCGAGCAACATGAAAAATGCAAAGATCTCCATGACATGATTAAGCCAGCATGTACCGCCAGGGCAGCCCTTGGTTCGGAGAGGCGCGATCGCGGTCTGAGCAATGATGGCGCCGATCTTGCCGGACGCGGCAGAGATGCCGTGGGCGGTTGAACGGTACCTTGTCGGGTAGCACTCGCCAGGTACAATGAACGTGGTCGTGTTGGGGCCCCAGTTCATGAAAAGCTGGGAAAGAACATAGAGACCAAGGAGACCGTGGCCAGAGATCTGGTTGTATGCGAATCCGATGACAGAGAACAAGATAGTCAGGATTAGGAAACCTCCGATCTGGAGCGTGCGGCGACCAAGAGTATCCAGCGTAGCAACAGCGAACCAGTATCCCGGAATACCACCGGCGCAGATGAGAATCAAGTTGCCGATACAGGTGTTAAAGATATTGGTGTATACGTTGGGCTGGCCAGCGTAGCCAATGGCAGCCAAGATTGTCGAGTTGTTCAGGCCCAGACCGTAGAAGGCAATGTCGAGCAACAGCCACGAACCAGCAGTGCCGATGAGGATGCGGCCATGCTTCCACTGCAAAAAGTGATGCCAAAAGTCTTTCCACGAGGCCTTGGGAACGTCGAGCTGAGCCTGGTTAACCTCAGCCTCGCGGAGCTCCTTGATCTCTTCTGGCTTGGCATTACCATACGCGCCAGAGATGTACTTCTGGATATCGGCCGCACCCTTCTCAAGCTCGCGAGCGACATCGAACGTGAACCGAGGAGTCTCGGGAATGGTGAGACGGTAGTAGAGCGCGATGCAAGCCGGGACGGCGCCCATGCCTATTGTGATACGCCACATCTGGTCGACGGCCTTCTGACAGTTGTCAAGACACGCAGCCGCAGTGTCGGCAGCCTCGAGCGTGCCCTTGAATCCTGCCGTGGCACAGAGAGCGACAATAGCCGCCGCGAGCTGACCCCAGCCTTGGTTGGCAAAAACAGCACCCATGATGGCACCACGCCACTTGGTGGTAGAGAATCTGTTCAGGGTAAGCCAAGGGAATAATGCAGAATCAGAACAACATACTCAGAGGTAATAATCGACGAAAGAGGGTAGTCACCGCCGATACCGACACCCATGACCACACGCCAAAAACAGAGGACGCCGATGATATCAATTGCCTGGGAGGGACCAGAAAGCGACTGGCCGAGAGTGCCAACGATAATGATTATGAGCTCGATGCCGTAGATGCGCTTGCGGCCAACAACGTCAGCAATCCAGCCAAAGAAGAGCTGGCCGACGACAGTGCCACCGGAGGTTGCGACCTTGACGGCAGTGTCCGAGCTAGTGGGCAGCTTGGAGCCGCTGTCGTGGAAGTAGACGTAGCCCAACATGGTGACGGCGATGTTGATGGAGAAGATATCGTAGGCATCCGTGAAGAAGCCAATGCCGGCGACGATGATGGCGCGAACATGGTACCAGCCAAACGGCGCATTGTCGATTTTCTCGAGCGCGAGTCGCCTTCGCTCGTTGGGATCAGCAATGTGGGCAAAGTCATTGACAAAGTTGTGGAACGCGGCATTGCCGCCCGAAGTCTTGATACCAGACATTGTAGTAGAGCCTAGAGCGACAACCGGCTAGAGCTACTGGTGGAGAGACGTCGTCAAAGAGGAGCATATGGGAAGACGGGATACTTATTTCTGGCCGGACGAGCGAATTCGGTGGGACATCATCATGAAGCGCGTGTGCGGCTTTTTGCCCCGAGCATGTGCCAGGGCGGTTACGGGAAGACAAGGAAAGCCCAATACTTGTGGGTTCTTGGCCACAAGCTTTTGTCAAAAGACTGACGACTCGAGTGCGGAGAAATGTGACAACGTGCTTGGCGGTATGTCGCTGCCACGCCGGCCAGTCTCAACCATCTTCATGCAAACAGTATACGAAGCTCGCGTCATGCAAACAGTATACGAAGCTCGAGCTTCGCCTGTCTGATCGGCTAGGCTGTGTCCCGCACATGGTCAGTGCGATGACAGGTCGAGGTTCGCTGAGTTAGGCCAAGATTAGACGTCTGTGTGTCCTGTGCATTCGGGCGATTGGAGGCGAATTTGGTCAGAACACTGCTGATCGAGAAAAAAAATTTTCACGAATTAGATTTGCTGAAGCATGGTTCGCGCGACGCGATGTGCACGCGATCAACGAGGTTCGGGCAGATCGCCGTCTACTGTCGTGATCTCTAGCTTTATATTTTGTTTTTGGTGGATGGCCACGTCTTTGTTACGTTCAGCTCTTCCACGAACCACATGCCGCGGATCGGCCACACCGTTGGTCAATATGGCCCTTGCCCCATCCCCGTGCGGCTCACGCCGACACCCGCCCCACCCGCCGCAAGCCGCACCATGTCTCATCTGTAAAACCCTAAGTCGTTGACACAGCCCGGTCCGCTGACGTCACGCTACTCGTCGTCGCGTTACCTTGGCAACGACACAATCCACGCTAACCGTATCTGGAGACACGTAAATGGCCAACGGAGGTAGTCTGTAAACAACAGCCGCACAACGAACCTACGCCTTTAAAGACCTCACTCTGGCGATCTGACCTTGCTGCAGTCTTCGCTATCCCTCTGTTTGTCGGTGACTGTGACAAGTCATTCTTGCTTGAGCATTGGCTTATTTGATCCACTTTCTTCTCTCGCTTACGTCCATTCCAAAATCACTGACTGTCCTCTCCCGGCACAACCATGTCATCACAGCACCCGTCTGATCTTGCCTCTGCTTTACAGCAACAGCAACAGCAGCCCGTCGATGTGCAGCCCCTGCACGCTTCTGACAGCCATAATCTCCAGCGGCACCTGCTGCACCAGAAGATCTTTGAAGCGTACGTTAATATTTAGTTAACCGCTGCTGTCGCCTTTGCCTGCTAGGGCCGGCGGAAATGAGCTTTGGACTGATCGGCAATTACAGACGAACGAGCTTTGCTTCGCCCACTGATAATTTGATGTCACCTTGCACGGCCAAATTGCAAGCCCACAAGAAGAGACATTATGTAAAGTATGTAGAACTCCGTATCCTGGGCTGGTTGTCGGCATTTTGTTGGGATTCGACTAGATCCCTGTTTTCGTGGTCCAACTAAGCTAACCATGTTGTACCACAGGAGCAAGCCACAACTCCTCCGATTTGGCAATTTGACCACGGCCGCGAACAAAGAGAACGCTTCCGGATCCAGTGGTCTTGGTCTCTGAGTCAATCGACGAACTGAAGACATGCATGCAGTTTGGACAATTATTGTTTTGCCTATTGCCGCCCCAGAAATCTCACCGAATCAGTTATGCTATCAGCATCTATAACAGAACATTACTGACAGGGCCGAAGCTAGACACATGGTTGTAGTCGACAATGGACGGGAGAAACGGAAACGCACGGGTGCGGTTGGTTTTTGTTATTATCAATATCATGGGACATATCTGGATATTTTATCTGTTACAGGCATTCATATATCAATAGCAGTTGGCCGAAAGAAGTGGAATTCGTGTATGTATTTGTGTGTTTATGAAGTTCGAATACAATTGAACGGACACCTAAAATCGCTCTACAAAACCCGTACAATCCCTCTATTCGCCAAAACCAATCGCACAGTTAGCGTCTTCGCATGCGATCAAGCATTTCCTCATCACTATCCGCCATGTCGTGGTCGTCCGCATGCTCCGCATGCTCCACTCGACCCTTGCCCGACGGGCCCCTATGCACAATCGACCCTCTCCCGCGCGTGACCGTTGCACCTGACGAAGTAGGACTTTGCGCGGCAGGGCCAGAAGTCGGCGCGCCTGTTATGCTAATCCTGCGCGCGAGTTCCGGGCTCGCCGGAAAACTAGGCGGTGTCAACCCCAAGTCGTCGTCAACCGTCGCCGGGACCCGATCCCGATCCGCCCACTCTTGGTCTGCTTGGCCACCACCACGACGGTCGGATGCAGCCGCTCGTCGTTTGTCTATGTGTTGCTGGATGAATTCCGAGATCACAGATTTCTCGTTCCCAGCCTCGTCTCTGTCCGAGTCGACTTCGAACGAGGACGAAGTCGCTGTCGTCGGTGTCGATATTAATTCCCTTTCATTCGTCGCCGGCTCGAGGTTGATGAGGTCTATCGGTTGTTCTGTCCGCGACAGTTCGCGGCGCAGCAGCTCGTTGTCTCGAGCCAGGAATTCCTGCCAAAAGCCGGTGAGCTTTTCCCCCACTAGACAAAATTTTTCACCGTCACTTACCTGCAACCCGGCATTCACGAGTCCGTCAAATTGCGATGGATCTCGATATGCCTCGTCGCTAGCATACACGGCCACAACGCCCTCTGGTCCAGTCGAGCGCGCAACTTCGACCACTTGCTCGGGATTGACCTGCCGGACTTCGAACGGGTCCGACATGTTGCCAGAGTAATACGCAAAGGTGTATCGCAACCACTCGTATTGCTCGTCCAATCCAGCCTTTAGGCCGCCGGTGTCGGTCTGGCCGTCAATGACCTCCGTCGCGGCACCGTCGGCGCCCTCTTGTTTTTCCAGGATATTACCTTCGTCGCCATTACCCTCTGGAGGCTCAACCTTGCGCTTGAAATAAGCAATGTTGTCGCTCACGATGACGCCAGCAAGAGTATACCGATGGAAGTCTGGCACCTGGCGGTCGCTAATCCCGCCCGCTAGCGCCTTGCGACTATCGATATCGTCGGCGGCAGGAGGCTCGCTCAAGAATTCGGTAAAACTCCGAATTTCTTGCTCCAGAAATCCGATTTTCCTGTCGATCCGAGCAATAAACTGATCGAGATTTGCCGTGAGTTGTTGCAGTTTGGTGAGGATCGGCGGTGTGGTGTCGGTCTCTGCCGCGTTCGCGGCTGTGAAGTACGCAATCGTGGAGTCCAGCAGCGATTTGGTGTTGTATCCCTGTGATTTTCGTTAGCAATCGATTGAACACTCTTTGTCACAAAAAAAACTGGAAGTGCATGCCGTGTATTCAGCAATCTGAAACCTCCGTTTCCGCAAGTTTTGGATTTCGGCCAGAATCTCGGCCCGTCGCTTGTTGCACGACCTCATGACCTTCATTAACGGCATTGTGTACCTATCCGGGTACCACTCTAGTGGCAAATCAATTCCAGCACCAGACAACCAGTTGTCTCGTTTAATCGAGATCACAAATATATCCGCCACGGACTTCAAGTACGCGTCGGGCTCCTCGGACCATAGAAGGTTGTCTAGAGCACCCACGAGCGAGCCGTACATGGTCCGTACTTCCTCTGTGATGATCAACTCAAGGTTCACAAACTTCTGCTCCATTAGCATCGCCGACTCGTGAGGTTCGGGTGCGGCAGGACGATCGAGCGATACCCAACTGTTGAATAACTTATCGCTCGTGGCTTTCAATGACGGTACCGCCAATGAATCCGCGTACTGGCCCGCGACTAACGACCATACTTTTAAGAAATTCGCGATCGGCTCGGAATCTGTTATGAAATCGGAGTGCGCGAGATCCGTGTAAGTCTCTTGGCATGCAGCGAGTGCATACACCAGATTTTCAATGCCGGCGTAGGCGCGTCCTGACAGCGACGTGATGTCAAGAAACGCCATTACGCGTTGGCATTCCAACAGAAGCAGCAACCGCTGGAGGTCCTCTGCAACATCATATCGTCAGTATCAGTTTGCATACGTGGAGCGACAGGGCACAAACCTTGCTTTTGCGACGATTCTGCAAACTCTGGGACAAAAATCAGTTCTTTATCCCACCATGTCGGTGCAATTCCATAGTCGTTCGCCAGCTGCTTGCCAAACAATAAAAGCGCGGCACGAGATCGTGGAATTGAATGCAAAATCATTAGTAATGGAGCTAGATTTTTCGCACGATCGCAAGGCCGCAGTACAGGTTGCCTTTAAATCGTTAGCTCGCGTCGAGCAATCAAGTCATTGTGCAACCCACTCTCCTGACCCTCTCTGACTGCTTTCCAACTCGAACGAGTTCTGGGCAGCACTTTGGTCTCCAGATAAGGTCATCATGCCCCACTGATCCTCATTGTATGAATCCTGAGTGGCGGGGCCAAACGCAACACCAGACTCTTGACTTTCACGATTGACCTGTTGGGTATGCTGTCCGATACCCGCGTCCGAAGCCGAAAGGTCCTGAAGGGACATGCGCATTGCTGTCGCTATATCGTCGTCCACTATAATCGATCAGATTCTGCAACGTGATGTAGAGTAAAACGCTTACTCTGCTCGTCATCTGCGCCACCTAATTCGACAATATTCCCTTGCGCCGGTCGGTCTGTGTAAGTTTCCTTGGGCCTGTCATCGTCGCCGTAAAAAGTTTCTGGAGCAAATGCTTCTTTTTGGGTGTGAATTGTTTCGAACAAGAACATCTCAGGCGTGAGCACTTACGAATTTCGTTCTCGTTGAACACAGTGGGTTTGGAACTATTGTCAACCGGTTCCCAGTTCGCCTGCGCAAATTCCGATTCGTTCCATTGATTTTTCCGACGATCCTTAATCAGCTTTAGAATCGCCCATTGCGATGAAAGCATACAAGTCCAACTGAAATCATTCTGGCTCACCTCCTCGAGTTGGCCCGAGAATATATAATCAATTGCTCTCCCAACGTCATTTTTGGATGCCTAAATAATGCGCCATCAGTTCGATGATGAATTCGTTCCAACGTTTGTGGATGCCGAATGTACCTGAAGAGCGAACACGGCGTCGGAAAGACTGAAGCCCATGTCCACGATCTGCTTGGCTGCACTCTCCATGATTATTTAGTATACCTTGAACAGGTACGATGCCGCTGATGACTCGTTTCTGGTATGCCCGGTTATGTCGCTTCTCAAATAATGTGCCTGTGTCCTGCTGAGGCAACTTGTGCATATGACGTTTAATGCCAGTGAGTGAGGAGAACAGGCACGGTTCTTTACGAGCCTCGAGCCTTTTATTGAACCAGCCACTGCAACTCCCAATTTCGTTCGTACATAAAATAATGACTGTCCATGCTAACCTAAACGTTTGGGAAGGTTACTATTACTTCATATATATTTCTAGCCAGTACAAGCATTATTCATTTTATCAGCGGTTCAGATCTGACGAGCCTTCGCATGAAGCCCTAAAAAAACTGAACTTGCTTCAGTTCGCCCCCTGAGATTTTGTCCAACCGGTTCAGGTGTCGCGGTTGGGAGTACGTCAGGCGGCTCGCTGGTCAGTCTTGAAGGATGCCTATTCTGCAGATCCAAACACCATCGAGGCAATCCGCTGAAGCTACCATCCATTATCTTGACGTCTGTGTACAACTTGGGTTCGGTTTGCCACATACAATAAGAGCAATTACCGTTCGCCCAGTCTTTATAGGCAAATATCACCATATTCACAGATCGAGCGGTCTATCTCCCAGTCGCGACATTCGCGATTCGCAGGCGCGCTTGGCTACGGCTTGTGGGAGAATCCTCGGTTCTGATCACCAGTCGTGGGGACAACCAACCAGCTGTTCCTGGTAGCAGGAAATTTGGAGCACGGTTAATCGCAACTTGCATGTCCACTGCAGTTGCGCCGATTAAGGTCACTGCTGGCGCAGCGGCGGCCGCGGCCACGAGTGCGGCTATGTCCACCTCGGCATCCCTATCGACATCTCCGGGCTTACATAGTTCGGTGGATCACACAGTGCCATACAGGCATCGCATGTCGCATCGTGATTTGCCGCCTGATACGCCACCGCTGGTCATCAGGTGAGTTAGTTCTTCCTCGGATGGCTCGAACTCGCGGGTACTGACACTGACAGATGGTATTTTGCGACGGACGTTCCTAAAAGGAAACCTTTCGTCGACAAAGACTGGAAACCACCCAAACCGCCATCGAAGTTCGTGCCTTTCTCACTTACTGACTCACGTAACATCGAATCGGCGTATCAGCAGAAGGATGATTCCAAGCTCGAAACTGTCGCTGTGAATGAAGACAGGTTGTTTCAGGTTGACATTCGCAAGCGAGAGCTGTCACCTATTTATTGGAATGGTCCTACTTATGATGTACGTCGCGGAACCTGGTTTTATGCGGACAGCAGTTCGTTGAAGCCGTGTGACGAGAATTTGGCAAATCAAATTGAGGAGGGGTATTTGAAGAACCAACCGTTCCGGAAACCAGCGCACGTTTCTCCTCCGCCTGTCGCATCTGATTCTTCAGCAACCACTTCACAGCCTTCGCCAATGGCGGCTCCTCCTCCTCCTCCAAGGTCGCACAATTCACAATTGCAGGGCACGTCGCAGACTGAAAATTCCACTGTCGAGATTGAGGTGGTGTCGCACAAACGGGCGTCCTCGTTCACTGAATCGATTACCAGCGCGTTCACATTCCGATCTCGGTCACCATCAGTATCGAACCATCCGCCGCGGCCACAATCACCCTCATCGGACCGAAGGGCACCGGAGACTGATAAGCCAGCACCGCCTTCGGCCCCATCATCGACAATCGCGCAACAGACAGAAACCTGGCCACTCTACGGACCCCATATCGGGAAGTACGTCGTGTATTCTAATGATGCGACGTCGGCATGGATCATATCCGATGATTTCTACGGGAAGTTCGCGTCGACCATTTATCAGCGCTTGACGGCTGGTGCGAATATGGGAGGAGTCAAGCTCGTGAGAGGGTGGTCTGACGTCAACGCCAAACCCGCATCGAAGCCGTCTTCGGTCACTGCAGCGGCTAATCCTGCTTCTGATAACGAAGACGGGGGAAAGAATGCTTCGGAGTCGACTTCGCCGAGTGATCCGACAGCTAAATTAGTTGAGGCAATTCAAACCTCGTCAATGGCCAGTATGCAAAAGGAGACGAACGAAAGTCAAGAAGCGCAGGACAATGCTTTACTGGAACAGCAAATGGAGAAAGATTACAATCCTAATGAGGATGAGGATCAAAACCGCGAGATCGAACATTTGGTACTGTGCATTCATGGAATTGGTCAAAAACTTGGCCAGCGACTCGAGTCTGTAAACTTTGTTGGAGTAAGTATTCTCAGTCATGCATTACCTCCCGTGCGTGTCGCTGACTATGTAAAGGATGTGAATACCTTTAGAAAGACGTTGAAATCCGTGTACTCGACATCACCTGATTTGCAGGCATTGAACGGAGAAACCGGAAATGATGTTAAAAAGCTCAATTCACGAATCCAAGTGCTGCCTGTTTGTTGGCGACACAGCATCCAGTTCGGTCTCCAGCAGGAGCTCGACGATGATCCTGCAAAATCCAGGAAGGAGCAGGATATTGGAGATCTGGAAGAAGAGAACGGTAAAGAAGACGCCGCGACTGCTACGCTGCAGGATATAACCGTCGATGGAGTCCCGGCGTTGAGGGGGTGAGTAATTTGCTCTTCTTCCGACGTTAAAATATTGCTAACCGTAGCAGCATAATCTCAGAAGTACTTCTTGACATTCTGTTATACTACCAGCCAAACTATCGCGAGCGAATCATGAACAACGTATCCAACGAATGCAATCACATATACCATCTCTTTAGAAAGTGGAATCCTGGTTTCAAGGGACGGGTTAGTATCGCGGGGCATTCGCTCGGAGCAGCAATAGCGTTCGATATCCTCTGCCGCCAGCCAGATAATCCGCAACCGTCCAAGTCCAAATCATCGAAATTGACGTTGGATTTCGATGTCGACTCTTTTTTCGGATTAGGCAGTCCGGTGGGGTTGTTCCAGATGCTAAAAGGCAAGACGATTGCTCCCAGGACCGTTAAGTCAATAGAAGATCACCCTCTTTCACCTCTAGACTTTGATCTGGATAACCCGTTCGAAGGCAATAAGAAACCAACGGGTACAGTTTCGACACCGAAAGTTGAGGACATCTACAATATCTTTCACCCAGCTGATCCTATCAGTTATCGATTGGAGCCGCTAATTGTTAAGCGCATGGCCGAGCTAAAGCCACAAGCGATTCCTTCTACTCGCAAGGGCATCAACACTCAAATTGCGAATCTCGCGGAATTAACGCAGAGAGTTGCCCAGAGTGCGTCGAATATGTGGAGTAGCATGGCATCTGGGCTAGCGAGTACAATATTGAACAAGTCGCTGGGTTACGAAGGGGATACTTCAGCGAACTTGAATGGGACAGGAGATGTCGCGAGTAGCGGGGCATCCTCGTCGGAGACGTCATCAACATTCCGGCAAGATCTAGCAATAACGATTCACAATCCACCTGAGACGGGTGTCGAGACATTGTACTCGAAGTTCCAAAAAGAGAGCGGGAAGCTGACCAAGGTTGCTGAAGAACAGGCTAAATTGCAGCGCGATGAGGAGCTCATCCGCGGGTTGAACTATACCGGGCGTCTGGACTTCTCATTACCGGAAGGATACATGGATATCACATTGCTGGCATCCATGGGGTCTCACCTGGGCTACTTCAGAGATCCTGATGTCGCAAACTTCGTTATTGGACAATTACTGGCTCGACCGTTTCCTAAACGGCTCAAGAGCGTTAAGTTGAAGAAACAGAAGTATCAGCTACTAACTCCTATTGTTTAATATGTCGATTGTATATTTGTATTTTTAGTTCTTTGGATACATTGCTGTATTGTAGGATTATGTGACACAGTTGTTCTATTTGCAAATTGTTTAGTGGTCGGCGCTCTTTTAATTGTTACGGGCTGGTGTTTTGAGTGACTCTTCTTTGACTTGTTATACAGACAACAGTGCTGATAATCTGATAATACTCATTGTTCGCATGACTGACAAATGGTGACCATCACGGGTAGTTAGCTGAAAGTGGTTGCCGATGGATGACACTCGTCCGCGGCATTGTTAACCGTGTGGCTGCAACGACGGAAAAACTATAATGGCGCAACCCCGAAACTTAGTCTCCATATTTGGAGATCTGAGCGCGGCCATGCCCGGAGTCACGTCCGATCCAAGGTCGACCATTAATTAGACCACTGAGATCTCTTCACCCAAAATCAACCAGTCTCATTCTTCATTCCAGTTCTCCCATACTGCTTGCCTACACGAAGCATTAAATCTGTCGATATGCCTTCCGAAACACCACTCAGAGTCGGGTTGATCGGCACCGGGGTAATGTTTTTCCGTTCTGCTCCACATCAAGATGCTCCTAAGTCATGATATTCAGTGGTTTGACACAATTGACCATGAACCTGTCTAATGCAACGTACCGCGTGGTAGCCTATATATAGTGTATTGGAATTGGTTATGCTAATGTCAGTATGCAGATTTTTGCCTCCCAACGTCATTTCCCCGCCATCGCGTCCATCCCCTCCACGGTCCAGCTTGCCGCCTGTGCAAACCGCAGCATCGACAAAGCGAAGAAATTCGCGTCGGAATCCGGAATCCCGGAATCGCATGTATACGACTCCCTGGCATCGCTACTGTCCGACCCGGACGTCGACGTGATCGACGCGCTATTGCCGGCGCAATTCAGCCTCCAGGCCGTTAAAGACGCTATCAGCGCCGGCAAACCCATAGCTATCGAGAAGCCAATCGCGGCTAACCTCGCGCAAGCCAAGGAAATTGTCGCGGTTGCGAGGTCGACGGAGGTACCTGTTGCTGTGCTCGAGAATTTCATTTTTTGGAATGTGATTCCTGCGATTAAGTCGCTTATGGCGCAGATTGGCGACGTGGTTTATTTCTCGCATTATTGCACTTCGCCGTTTAATTTTAACAACCAGTATTTGGGGACTTGGTGGCGACAGAAGCCGGAGCATGTTGGTGGATTTTTGTCAGGTCAGTGTTTATCAATAGTGTTCGATATACGAACGAATGCTGACGACAAACAAACGAATGCTGACGACAAACAGATGGCGGTGTTCACCAGGTTGCTTTGTTCACTGAAATTTTGGGCCAAGTTGATACGGTAGAGTAGTCGCTGCTGCTGTGACTTTTACTGGATTCTGACTAGTGACAGCTCTCGGCGTTGACTACTCAGGTTCGCGAGCAATCCGGCGATGTCGACACTCTCACTGCGACTCTAAAGATGAAGTCCGGCGTCCTGGGAAGCTTCACCTACACCTCTGTGCGTATTCTCCTGTAACTACCCTAGTGACTGGAAGACTAATAGCCCAGGCCGTGTCAAACCCTCGCATCAACAAGCTCTCTATTAATGGTACAAAAGGCACCATCATCTACGACTTTTCGGACAAAGCATCCGCGACTCTAATGCTTTATACCGATGCTGACAAGGCTGGCAAACTTGTTCCTGTTCCGGACAATGTCCAGGAGGGAGTTCCCAAGGAGTTTGAGAATTTCGCGGAAGCTGTCCAGAAGAAGGACAAATCATTATTGAAGGTTTGTGCTCTGGAGAGTCCATGGGCTGTCGCTAACGACATTACAGATTCCGCCTGAGAAAGCATTCCATCATTTTGCGGTCATTGTCGCTTCGGTGGAGAGCTCAAAGAATGGAGGAACAGCTGTCAAGGTTGCCGAGCCATGAGGAACGACAGTAGAAGGAAGGATGTACAAAAATTTGGACGGCCTTGGATATTCAATAAAATTTTATAATAGGTATCACATAGTATATCGTATATAATGTGTTTCAAGCTCCCAATAAAGTGATAACGTTGCACGTCAGACAAACAAGATTGACACCCCCGAAATGACAAGTAATATTTATCCTCAACTTAACCGACCATTTTCTTTCTCTTGCCGATATGAGCCTGGAAACCAGTTTTAATTCCGCTGACCGACCGCCGACTGCCGCAACTCTCGCACACCAAAAAGTACAAACGGTTCTCTTTAGCCAAGTGGGTGCTGATTGACTTACAAGTCTTGCAAGTGACATATTCCACTATTGAACTCATTAGCAACCCACATCGAAAAATACGCCACATCAAAAAATACGTACTGATATATCGTCGCAAAACGTTCTCCAGCTGTTTCTGCTGGAAACGACCCTTGATAACCAATCGCGAGTTACCATCAACTGAACCCGACGTACCTAACTCCGCGAACAAGAACTGCATGACGTGCTCGTAAGGTCGGTGCATCCGATCTGAAATATCCTTCAGGTTTGCGAAGATTGTCTTCTTGTTACCTTCACGCATTACGCTTGGAGGTGGAATCTTATACCGCTGTCCTCTCTCGCCCGCAAGCTCTGGATTGTTCGTGCGCAGGATTTTAAAGAACCGGTGAAGCAACTCCTCGTATGTATACTCTCGGTCACTATTAAGCCAACCAGCCTCCTCTTCCTCGCCTTCACCCTCTTCAGCCTCAGGTTTCTCAAACGTTTCGTCTTCTTCGCCGACTTCTTCCTCCTCATTTACACCAGCTTCCTCCAGCTGCTGCTCAAACGCGCTCACATCAGCCACTTTCTTCTTTTTCTTCTTCTTTTGACTGCCAAAGTCAAATTCCTCAACATTATCCTCAGCACCCGCGTCCGCCGCTGGCTCGTCGTCGGCCGGCTCGAGTGGCGCAGACGATGTCGATTTCTTCTTTTTCTTCTTTAATCCGGCAAACATATCCGTCAATTCGTCAACCTCTGGATCAGCTATACCAGGATTAGTTACGACCCAACAAAACGACAAACACATCGGGCCCATTCTAGCATGAGCAATGAAAAAAACGTACGAGTCTCTTCCTGAGGAATGGCATCGTCCAACTCATCTGGGGTAAACGAAACAGCCTTGGATTTCTTCTTTTTCTTCTTCATCGTAGGATCAAAATCCAACTATACGCCTCATTAGCAACTATTCATTTGGCCCATCGCAATCCATTTCCGCTCCACATTCAACCTCACGAGATCAGCAAATGGCAAATATTGCCAGTCCATCACATACCTGCTCCTCTGCAGTCGGCGTCAAATTCTCGTCAACAGAAGCCATGTCGCGAATCCCTGCTTCACACGAAAATTACAGCTCTGAATGTTATGATCGGATCACTCTCGGGGAAGAAACTGGTCTTTGAGTAATAATCGTTCTACACCAGCGAATTTTTCCCGCGTAGAGTGTCCTTGAGAGGCGTGGCCCTATTCCTAATAAAAACCCGTACCCTGATCTATGCTTTATTTCACCACCGATTGAGACTCTTTTCCACAGTAATCTCTACTTTTAACCACATTTTTCTTCACAACCACACATGGCAAAGAAAAGCGACTAAGGTCAATTAATTCTAGCCCTTCCGGCTATGGAACAAAATACTAAGTTAAGCATTCGCGAGGCTGCTCGGATATATTCCGTTAGCCACGCAACCCTAGCCCGTCGAAGACTTGGTAACGGTCGCGACGCGCTACTGTGGCCAATTCGGGAAAACTCACGGATCTGGCAGAATCGATGATTGTCCAATACATCCTGGACCTGGATTCGCGATCATTGCCCCCCCTCTGGTGTGGAGGATATGGCGAATCGCTTACGTGACGCGCGTCGCGACGCTTGTTGGCACCAACTGGATCTCGAGATTCATTGCGCGGCATTCCGAGCCTTAAACGCGTTTCTTACGCAGGTACGATTACAAGAGGGCCCAGTGCGAAGATCCTGATGTGATTGAATTTGGATGACGACGAACCAACCTTTCATAAACATAGCTACAATACATGGACTAAAAATACACTAAACTGGAATTTGCATACACGCATAAATCAGAATAAATCAGTTCTGTACAACTTTACAAATTATTTTGTCTTCTTCTCCTCCTTAGTAAACCCCCCTGGCAAAGATGCTCCGGGATAAACAATAGGTGCGAACCCCTCGCCCTGCAAGATCTCACCGTCAAGCATCCGTTTCCGCCTACTCCATTCCGTATGGGTTTCCGTCCAATCGAGGACTCTTGTAGGGGGTGGCGGAGGGTCAGATATCTTTGTGACTAAGTACGCCGTCGACGCTTCTGCGATTCCATACAGAAGAACGCCGACGAAAGGGATTTTGAGAATGAAGTAGAAGCCAAAGCCGAAGCCTATTGAGATGTTAGTAGAGCAGCGAAATTTGCTTAGTACTGCCATTTCGGCGTACCAAACAGAACGCCTTCTCGTGCACGGTACCACGCGTCTCGTTGTTTTGGTGTGAATGGGATCCGCGCAAAGTACGGAATTAACTATGCAACTGAGTAATGCATCTCGTTTATATGATCAGAATTGAACGTACCAGCTCTCGCGTCAGACTCCTGCTGCCCCAGTACGCGGCCAGAAAAATCGTAAGCCATTTCTTGGGCACCAACGCTGCCGTGCCGAACACCACAACGGCAGGGACCACTCCGACCGTCTTTCTAAAGCTGTAAAACGAAATGACCTGAAGAACAATCTTTCCGACGTATGGGATCAATGAGAGGAAGTAAATCGCGACCGACAGGATCGATCGTCTAAAATACCGCGACACGAACTTCGCAGCATTGTTCTGCATCGGCACATATTCCCTATCCCCTACAGCACCGGCAGAAGATGCTCTCGCCGCCGACAACATTCGTGCTGAAGACGTCGAGTAGAGTGATAACGGTGCGTAATATCTCGAGGACGTTACTGCACTAGCATCGATTTCTTTGGCCGTCTCTGTGGTCGTCGTTTCAGGCAGAACAGCTTGCGTGGGGTGCATCCTAAAGTAAACCTGATCTATAAACCTCAAAGATTCCATAAACATCTCGTCCATTTCGGGCCGCAAGTACCGCATCAGACCGATCAAAAGTCCACTCAGGTTGATAACATGGCTTTCAATGAAGTCGATCCTGTTAACCACACTCGTCGCACGCTCGCTCCATTCACTGTCACCGCTACGCGAAAAAATCCACACAAAAACACTGATCACGAGCTTGACGATCCAGAGCGGTATTGTTATTATAAACTGAATGATCAGTGAAATCGCGATCGCATACGCAGCCTGTTTATAGTACTTGCCCCTCAGCAAGTCCGGATTCTGCAGTGCACGATAGGCACCTAGGAAAGTCAATTGGAAACCGCGAACAATTGAGAGAATGGAGAATCCGTCT
Organism: Lipomyces orientalis; assembly: GCA_030568275.1. Lineage (NCBI taxonomy): Eukaryota > Fungi > Ascomycota > Lipomycetes > Lipomycetales > Lipomycetaceae > Lipomyces > Lipomyces orientalis. The sequence goes on from JAJLTP010000009.1 coordinate 89,944, forward strand.
GGTGGGTTTGTTATGAATTCCGGCGACGGCATGGCTGGTCGTGTGCTTTGAACTGTGGAGAGATCCCACGCAATGACGCAAGTTGAACTTCACAAACTCTGTGCCGCTCAGTCGTGAAATTTGGCAACTTGGGGACAAGACCAACGCGATTACTTAGACTAGCATATTACTCCTAAACTATGACTTGCCCAGAGCATACTGAATATATTTCAGATCAAAATTTTATTTTCTGCTGCTGTGAACCACAAATACCATGCAAGGCGAGGAGGATGATCAAGTGATGTATACCAATCTAGAGTTTAGTAATTACCCGGCTTTAGCTACTTCGACAAGCCCGACGACTGGACACCTCCCAAGGCTCCCGAAACTACTGTCTATTCCATCATATGGACCCATTGCAGTTTCCAATATCTGAGTCCGTATCCGCAGACGTTCCGATAGCAGGAGGCCGGCGTAGGCTTGAAGACCATCTCACCGACACCGAACTTGCACAGCTTATCTCTTTCATGCAGCCCTCGACCGAGTCGTCGAAAGATAGCGCGAGTGAGAGTAGTGCAGCTAACGAGGCCGATGACGAGCCAGCTCGATTAGTACACGGTGTGTTCCAGAATCCGGCTTCTTGCGGTGCTGCTGTTGTAGAAGGTGATGCTGCAAGTGAAAGTGGGTACAGTGGATACTCCACCAGTATTGTCGATTCCGATGACGACGACGACGATGACGAAATTGATCCTTTCTACAAGCTGCGGAAGAATATCCATGCCCTATATATGATTGCTGTTATGGTGGATTTGCGTGCTGAACAGACGTACATGCGGTCGATTGCAAAAGCTGAGGGGTCCGCACTTGGGATTGCGTGGATTACATTTAAAGATCAGGTTCTGGTGCAGTTTGCGCAGGGCTTAGGACTCAAACTCTTGAAGATACTTCTTGTGCCATGGTTCAGAGGCACGGTGAGAAGCGGACAGAGCACAGGAAGTAGGTGCTTGCACTCTATTCGCAATAATTAGGCTATACGCTAACATAGTTGTAGGCACATTCAGAACAAAGGTGCTGGGCTTTGCTAATTATATTGGAAAACGACTATCCCTTATTCCTAAACCGAGATAGGTGCATAGAATCCCGAGATATGTTTTGTATATATGTAATATAGATATCTGGCGTCTTTTAGGTCCGAATATAAATTACCTTTCTCACGATATCGTACACTTCCTTTAATATCATTAATGCGAGCTATTCCACGCAACGCAGTCCTCAAACTTGACCAACGTGCCCCCATATATATCCAACGCGCTGCCATAAGTCAGATCCACTTTTCTTCCGCTCAACCTACTGACGAGCGCAAGATCGTCAATACTTTTTGCCCCACCGGCGTACGTGACAGGGATTGGCGACCAGTCAGCCAGCGCGACGACTAATTCTTCATCAATTCCTCTGCAAAGACCCTCGACATCTGCTGCGTGGACCAGAAACTCCGAACAATATGCAGCCAAAAGTGTTAGCGTGCCTATGCCAAATTAGTCTCCGTCTTAATACTACTCTTACCACACAACATGAGGCTCACCCTTATTGATCTTGGTGTCGGTCAAAGTCTGCCATTTATTCATCGCAACGATCCACTCGTCTCCTCGCCTGCGACAACTCAAGTCGATCACTACCCTCTCTTTGCCGACTTTGTCCTGCAATTCTTGTAGTCGCGTCACATCCAGCCTAGCGTTCGGGAAGAGATATGACGTGACAATGACCTAGCACATTAGCATAGAGAAGGTGCAGAGTTGATAAATAATAATATAGGTACCTTTTCCGCTCCTTTATCCAGCCAAAATAGTGCGTTGTCCGAGGTAATCCCCCCACCAACCTGCAATCCCCCTAAACGTCGCTAAGCAAGGCGCTCTCGCTCTCTAGTTCTCCCTCTCGCTTACCCCCCCTTTGCTAAACTCACCCTTCCAAGCATCCAGTGCCTCAATAGCAGCGTCGTCACATCCTGGTCCGAGCTTAATGACATGCGCCCCAGTAACCCCATTCTCTTTGTACAATTCAGCGAAATGCGATGAAGGCTTTGACGCGACGAAGTTGGTTTTCAGTCCCGTGTCTGTGTCCGTGGAGAGGGTTCCGCCGACAATTTGTTTGACTTGACCTGCATGAATGTCAATGCAACCTCGGAATCGTGTCATTTTTGCTGCATAGCAAAATTATATATAGTTCCTGTCCTGCCCGATATGGAATGAGGAGATGAGAAAGTTCTCACAAACTATCAAGGGTTTCGTACTGATGTCATCTGTTGGCGCAGTCCGCCCCGACCCAGGGCGAATTGTAGATGGATATGCAGTTAAAACAGCACAGGCATAGTCTACTTGAGCAAGCCCAATTAAATGGGTCACGGATATTGATGAGTTAACTACTTGAGTATTTTAACGATATGCTCCTATAAAACATAACCCAATCGCAATGCATAGATTCACGCTTGCTGTGGTGGCGCGCACGCGAATCAGTCGACATTCGTAGCCGATGTGCAACTAGATCAGATTAATCTGTTCTTTCTCAAGGCAGAGTTGGCATCGTTATATTTATCCAGAACCATCTACTATCCACATAATCACCACTCGGGATGCTCGTCCCGTCTAGCAACTAAATGCTTACTCTCGTGACGTGTCGAATGAAGCGCGCGTCGAATATTTAGGGCAGGGAGATAAGCGTATCCAGGCGACTTACGCGGCCCCCCCCACTTAACTAGTGCGTTTAATGTCCGTTAATTAGCCAGGTGGCCCCGCTCTCGACATTTCTGAATGTGGCACGTAACAGAACAGAGTGGAGGCTTCGAATCTACAAGACACGATTGATCTGATCTACTGATATTTGTGCTTCGCCAAGAGATATATTGCTTCTGTTCCCATTTTCGGAGCAGTGACCATAAATCGGATGGTTCTGGCACGTGGTTGGCGAATTTCAACGTGGACAATGATAGTCCACGCGAAATCGAAGCGTAACTTCAGGAAAGGTAATGGGACCATAGTCTGCGTAGTATCTTTAGTAACTGCATACATAAATATATTCATACAAGTACAATACAAATGAGCGGGACGAATTGAGCCAAAACAGGCTAATAATCACTTTTCATTCGCCGACAACTCTCCACCGAGCTGATCGATTCTCCTGTCCTGTAAATCTTACACTCACTAATGACGTAAAAGTACAGCGGCGCATCAGGATAATCGAAAAATGCGTAATAGTACATCCCGGGACTTATATCCCGTAGAATAATATGAACTAAAATTATCTTCAGCCATATGCAACCGACTGGCTTTCTACCACATCGATACTTATAATACAAGATCAATTTGGTTCACCCACCGTCTTCGTTCTCGCCTTTGGCTCGCCGGACCAGTACTTTCCATCTATACCTAACTGTTTGACCGTCGCGTTTATTCAGAATCTGCGCGTACTCACTGAAGTCCTGCCGCGGGAGTGTCCGCAGGACCATGTCGACCTTCATTCCCTGTGTTAGTGATGTTTTCAGTACTAATATAGCGTTGATAGACACACCAATTTGCGATCTTCCTCGAGAGTCCATGTTGAGTTTGGCGCTTTTCGCCGCTTGGGTCTGACCGCAAGCGTGCTAGATTCTTCCTGTGGATCACCATCTGACGCGACCCTGCGCAATCCAGTGCCCTCATATACGTATGCAGAACGACCGTCACCAGGCTCAAGCGGCGGGGCGAGATTTTCTTGCGACACAGAATGCTGGATGCTCTGTGACGATCTCGGCTCTCTGGGCGGCGTCCAAGGCCGCATAGATGACGAGAACTCACCATAATTCCGGTCATACCCTTGGGGCGGAGAAAGTGAATATCCTTGCTGCGGCACGGCGTAGCCAGGTGGCTGCGACGCACTGGATACGGCTGCCGTCGTGGGTTCTGACCATGCGGCCGTCGGCTGATACTGATGATGTTGAAATGGCTGGATATGGTGCGCAGTCGATGTCTGATATCCAGTCCGCTGCGGCTGGTAATATGATTGTGGAGAATACTGCAGATATGGATGCTGCTGATACTGTTGCTGGTATGCGTATGTTTGCTGGGCGGTAGGAAATTCCGGAGGTGGATTGTGTTGAGGAGGAGGAAGCGGCTGCAATGGAAGTAGAGCAGCTCCACTAGGTGTCTGCGACGGTTGCGATTGGGGAAGGTTCGGAGGCTCCAATCGTGATTCTTCCTGCGACTTTGAGTTTACATACCGCGGCTGCGAAGTAGGTGACAACTCTTTCTGTGGGGCCTGTTGTGATAGCGACCGCGGTGAATTTGCTGGCGACGATTTCGTCACGACCGATGCATTATCTGGCGCAGCCGCGACCGTCTGGCCCGAGTCGTTGTCTTCGGATTGAGCGGACAAAGTTGACGAATTCAGAATCTGATCAATATTCATCAGCCTCGATAACTCGCGGCAAACTCGAAGCAGGAAAACGCCGTCGTGTGTTCTACCCGATGTCAGTCGATTCCATAGATGCAAAATAGCTGGAAAGTAAAAGAGCACGTACTTGTGGAAGAAAAGATCAGACGATCACGGAGGAGTACACGGGAGTTTGCGTAGCTGCAAGCACCCATTCAGACGTGAATAAGAAGACGATAATGAAGAATTCTAGATATGGATGGTCGTCATGGGCATGAAATAGTGGCAGCCAGAGTCAGAATTGGGTCTTTGGGGATCGGACTGGGCGAGCCGATAAGTCTTTATTGCAACCACGGCTACGCTGAGATGGAAGTCGGGGAGGCTATGTTGTCTCACGTACTTAGCGTATGTAGATAGGGATTGTGATGAAGAGAGTGCAGAGTGGATCGCAATGTGTTAGTTGGCAGGAAAGGAGGGTCGATGCAGACGGAGAAGGCGCGACAGCGAGCAGCGACGATAAAGTCAGTCAATTCGCTTCGATATGGTGACTACTGTAGAGCACAGGCGCGACAATGTGTGGGTAAGCTCTTCAAGGTCGGCGAGAGATGGCGGGTTGGGGAAGGTCAGGATCAACCAGCCAGGAACAACAGACAAGAGCGGAAGAAAGGAAAGGAAGGCAGAAGTTAGCAGTAGCGACAGCGACAGACAGTAGGTGAAGTACGAACAGGTACGAATACCATTCATTGTATTCCACTGGCTTGGACAGCCTGGGGAACAGCCTGGCTTCTGAAAATTTAGTGGGCAGGGGTACACAAAATTGAAGTACTCTAAGAATACAGGTAATGCTGCATTAGCACATTCAACAACAAGTTAGCGGTGACCACAGAAATTTCGCGTATAGAATAAATATCCCACAGTAGCGTAGGTTACCTGCCAGCTTCGTCAGTTCTTCTGCCGATGCTTACAGCTTCTTTCTTGGGCTCATCGATACAGTACAAATTATGGATGTACACGTCGCGGAAAACCAGGACAGGCTAAGATTGAATACGGACGGAAAGTATATCATCTGTGCGCAAGCCAGTGACGTCACCAGTCGTCCTATCTAACTGTCGCGCTGTGTCCTCCACCGATATGCTGTATACACAGTCTATCTTCTACAATCTCGTGAATATCTACGCCTGCTATCGTGCGATTGTGCAAGCATTGTGGATGCATGGATGATTGTCGTCTGGACTTGCTCGCTGCTACAGCTTACATGGCACTCGTTTAAAATCGACTCTCTTCGCAACATATCCAGCTCGTCGAGTTAAACTTGCAACTGGCACCGAATCTACAAGCCGCTAGAAGTTAGCGAATATGCCCGCTGGCAGAGCTCCGTAGTATCTATCGTGTTGCGAGCTTGACAACATTAAAACTCGATGACGACTTTGCACCATAGCGAATGTTATCGGAGATGTCATTAGCTACTACTAACTTCGCCGTCATGAAACGCCTCCCCGATTGCGCTTGTCGGCTAGCGTTCGAACTCTGGTGACGAGAGACCGAGTGCGGCAGACTCCTGACAGGATGTGTATAACTCGCTACTAGATTCACAGGCGAAGTCTATCTACAGTTTTGAGCTGATTAATTTCGGCATTTTGAATTACGTGGCCATAGCTTGCGCCAGACCGCATTCGCAGCATGCTTCCTGATGCATTCTAACGGGATTTTTCTCAGGTTGTCCCTTTAGAGTTCTACTGAGAACTCAAGGACTCGCCGTCATGGCCGTCCTAGTCCAATATGACTTAGATGGCGGTGGGCGTATCAAAGTCTTATGCTCATTTGTATGCCATAGTCTATGCAGGTCCTGTAGCTTTCATCATTGATACCCAAGTCCTATCTAGTGCAATATTACAGCAAGCGAGCTTGTGTCGAAAGCGCAAATAGAAATAGGGGCAGGTGGCTATCGAATGCGACAATGTAACATAGAGATCCAGACCGCTGAACCACGATTCCTCTGATAAATAGTTAAAGATTTCTCTGTACTTTATGGCCTGCCGTTGGAGATCATTATCTATCGCGCGTCGACACTGATTGTTCACGTACTATTTCACTTCATCATCGGAGTAGTCCGCCACATATAAACACGGCTGCATCACCTGAAAAATTGACAATGAAGGGACCGAAAGTTTATCGAGGTGCCGCAAAAGATCGCGACTTTGGGCGCCGGACAGCACGAGCTTTGCCGTTTCAGCGCACACTAAAGAGCTAGCGCAGCTTGGCGCTGTAAACCGTTACCGTTGCTTTTGAATTCGCCCTATCTTGCACCACATTCTCAAACCCGTATCTGGACTTCACTGGCGTAAGATGTTCGCGTTAAAGTTGTTCCACGTGCGCCATACACTCAAGCGAGTTACGATTTTGTCAAGATTATGTCGGCCGCCGCCGACGCTCACGACGCGATAAAAGTATGTAATAGCAGGTCCACTTGGGAAGCAAGCCATGACAAAGACGTGAGGTGAACATTCTCCGAACCATATGATGTAATGGTTCCAAGACAAAGCCACGTTGATGGAGGAGCTCGAATCCACAAGGCTTATCGTCGAGCCAACTTGCTTTTTGATACGACATATAAATTATTGCAAATGATATTAACTAAATAAGACACGACATTCCGCCAACTGCCCAACTCTATATAAAATGGCTCAGCCGAATTCCCGTTAGTTGAGAACTTTAACACACGTTGGAATGCCAATTAGGTCAGTATACAGAGATTTGTACACACGAAAAATTCTCATGTCATCCACTCATGGCAAGTACGCAATTACTAGTCTCGAATGGTTGCCGATATAAGTCTTCCTTAGGTTGAATAATTCTTAATACGCTGCCATGGTTTCGTCGTGCTATTAACCGAAACCATCCACTGGATGGGTCAGCTAGGCTCTCGCCATGCAAAGGCTTGACAAAGATCGGTTATCATTCGCCAACCACAGTGAGTGAAGTTAACTATCAGGACATCGTTAATGTCGTTAAGCCGATCTTTTGCCATTGAACATCCAAAACGTCCAAATCTGATTCAATAAAAACCCCAACGCCGTCCCTAACTGCATTTACACTTCCCGCGAGATCCTCATTTGCCCATCAGCAGGACCTGCCTCCTCATTATCAACCGACCCTGCGTCCGACGATAATCCATCAAACATCATATCCTCCTCACTCAACTGATCCGGTGTTTTAATCTTCGTGCTCAAATATGCCGCCACGATGGCGCCGAGTCCAGATAGCCTGAAGATCCAAACGATGCTATTATCATCATCCTCGCCACGCGGTTTCGCGAGAAATTTGAAAATTACGCTACTAGCCAGGGAACTCAAGACCTTTTTGGTACCGTCAGTATCGAGTGCGATATACAGGAAGGTGCATGATACGTACCTGCGGTAATGACACAAAAACGTTGTGAACGCCCATGATGATGCCTGCTTCGTGTTCGAACCGCTCAAAGTTCGGATGTCGCACGTTCGTTTTTATTCGCGCAATGTCCTCCGCGATTAACGCGAACGGTGCCCAGAGAGCGTGAGCCCAAGGGATACCGAGCACAGCAATCATGACCGTCGCTTGCCTACCCGTGTGAATGAAGAACGTAGATAACATCGCCAATGCAAAGACGATGTGCGAGAGCATCCATGAACGAGGTAGGGTCAGCCACTTGATCCGGAAAGGTGATGGTTTAGTGAGGTCTGGGTCAGAGTAGGAAGGAGCAATTACGAATGGCAATATTAAGTTTGCGAACAGAGATGTAAGGGAGTAGAACAGAAGTGACCAGCTCGCATACCGGGTTGCTTCTTCCCATAGTTTGTCGATCTCGTCGCTCGTGAGTTGTGGGGCTGACGGCTCGCGCGCGTGGATAACTTCTTGATAATACATCTCGCCGACATAAGTTGTTGTGTAAAAGAGCCTGCGAATTTGTGAGACACAAAACTTCGTCGATACACAGTGCAGCTTACATTGGAAAGTATCCTGTGAGAAAGTTAGCATAAGGATCTCAGCAAATACGATAATAAAAGCCATACCCGTCCAAGCAAAGAACTCGGTATCACAGATTAATCGCACCTGCGGACTAAGTCGTGATATTCCACGTACTGTATGTCTGAAGAAGTCCGGAATCGACCGTCGTTTGACCCGTTGTTCTCTAAGATGGCTTCGTGCCATTAGTAGTTACTCATCAAAAATCGTACAAATCCTTACACGTCAAACCGTGGATCCTTTTCTTTGATGTACTTGCATGCGAAACCGACTGAGATGAGCAGGGCCAACGACGCAAACACGGCAAGACACTTAAACTGTGTGTTTCCAAGAAACGGAAATATCTTGGGCAAGTTCATTGTCCCCAGAATAAATCCAATGATATTTCCCACACCTGTCAAAACTGCTGCCCATGCATTCGCTACTTGTTGTTGGTGGATCGGAACATTGTCGACTATAAAGGCTCGGGCACTCGCTTGGACTGTCGATCCTTGTCAGCTTCTGTAGACAAGTAACAATTAATAAAAAGGCCGGACTCACCCGTTCCGACAGAAAAGTCGAGGACGTAGACCATAATAATGGCCAACAGCTGGGTCGCGCCCATAATAGCGCTGGTAAAGCTGGCGAGCAATCCAGCTACGATATCTTTTGACCAGCTCAGCATGAACAAGCTCAACGTAGTGAATGCCGCACCACCGACCATGAACGGTCTTCGTCTTCCGAATGACGACATGGAGGAGTCACTGAGCATGCCAACAACTGGTTGAACAAGTACCCCCGACAGCGGCCCCGCAATCCAAACTAGACTCATAAGTGTCTTTGACATCCCAAGCGAAAGCAAAAACGGCTAAGACAATATCAGCGTTTGCATACATAGCACACTGAAGGATTGTGAATAAACGTACAGTGCCATTAGAGAACTCAGTAGACCACGATATCTGCAACCCTCCGATCGCTAACGTGAGCAAGAAGATATATGCACTCGACCTGGTCGGATTACCAGAAATCTCACCAAGATACATTTCCCCCTCTGTCCGTGACCCTAATATCTCATCTTCAATGTGATCTTCTGGTACCGGCGACGATGTGCCAGACCCGACTACCGACTGATTGGCGGGCGTCGGGTGCCGACTCCTGTTCTCTTCGTCTTTCAACTCGTGGACTAAAGACTCCCGTTCAAGTTCTTCGCCTGCCATTTTCTATGTCTAGCAATGAGTATGTCTGCAACTGAAAACTACTTTAACCAAAACTGATAGTTAATTGTATTGCGATCGTATTGATTGATGCCCAGGTCTACGTCCCTTCAAACGGTAACATGCGTGACATCATGGACGATTCGTCGTCACATGGCGTACGCGACCGATGACCCCTAACCTTCTCGTGCTATAGGTGATGACCCCACAATAAAATTGAGTTTCGCCATCAAAAGCTTACTCACCGCCTGGTAACACCACGATAACTTTCACGTTACATGAAAACCCCAACCCTCCTGTTTCCACAATACCCTTTAATAACAGTCATGATCGTCGGAAATAAACGAGCACAATAGCGTATTATGTTTCTTATTACAACTAGTATTCATTGAGACCGTGTCGACCGCACGCAGGCAGGAGCCCAAATAGCAGTATTGACACTACGTGCCAGTTCGCTACAGTTAGCGGATCCCAATTGACTTCCTCGACTCGCGACGGTCCATATGTTATCCTCAATTGCGCCGAGGCTCCTAAGCTTCTTGAGTACGCTTCGATATCTTGACGAGAAAGAGGCAACCTAATTGTTATTCGTAGGCAAAAGAAATAGCGACGCGGACTTCTCCGGTAGTCCTGAAGGTACTGAACCTCGTTTGACCCAGGTCTGATCTTGGACGGAATCGCACTAATACATTGTCGTCAGACGACGAATTGAATAATCCAACTCAAGAGGAATTGTACTCCTCGTGGGCGCTCTTCATATTGATTGTATTGCTAGTTGGATCGTTATGGACAAGTTATTATCTGCAAGTGCGCAAGATTCAGGCAGTTCATGAGACAGTGGTGTCAATCTTTGCCGGTATGCGCGCAGCCCTTATGTTTGCGTGTTGAGGGTGTATTTATGGTATATAGGAATGATTGTCGGCTTAATTATTCGGATATCCCCGGGGCATTATATCCAGGATGCGGTATCGTTCAAGTCGTCATATTTCTTCAATATGCTACTCCCGCCAATTATCTTGAATTGCGGGTATGAGTTACATCTCGTACGGTATTCCAAGTTGGCATCATATTCTAAGTTTTATTGTATCTAATATTGAATAGGCAAATTTCTCGAGGAATATTGGCACTATATTGACATTTGCCTTCGGTGGCACTTTTGTTTCATCGGTCGTGTTAGGGTTCGTTCAAGATCGCATAGTCTCATGATATATCTCTCACAAAGGCGAATAGGTGTATACTATACGTATGGGCATTTTTGGGTCTAGAAGGTCTCAAGGTTCCATTTGTCATGGCACTCGGCGTGGGCGCGACGCTGTCGGCCACAGATCCAGTGACCATTTTGTCAATTTTCAATACCTACAAAGTCGACCCCAAGCTTTACACAATTATATTCGGTGAAAGCATACTTAATGACGCTGTCTCTATCGTCATGTTCGAGTACGTACTTCTATTAGAGTCAGCCTGTCAATGTTGTCGCTCATAATCAACAATAGAACTACACAGAAATTTCACGGCGAACCAGTCGGATTCAGCAGTTTATTCAAGGGCATTGGAATTTTCATCATGACTTTCACAATCTCTCTTCTCATTGGTGCTATCGTCGGCGTCATGACGGCCATTATATTACGGCATTCCCAAATCAGGAATTTCCCGTCAATAGAAACCTGCCTTATCATGCTCTTTGCCTATGCGTCATATTTCTTTTCGAATGGATGCCATATGTCTGGTATGTCAAATAAGTTCATGCCGTAGATGTTAACAACTAATTGTGTGGTTTTCAGGCATCGTCTCCCTCCTGTTTTGCGGTGTAACATTAAAACATTACGCTTTTTTTAGTATGTCGAAGCAAACACAAGTATCTGTCAAGTATATTTTCCAGACACTTGCCCAATTATCCGAAAACTTTATTTTCATATACCTCGGATTGTCGCTTTTCACAGAGGTTGAACTGGTATACAAACCAGTTCTGATCGTTGTCACGATGGTTTGCGCAACATTGTTTCTAGTATGCTTTTATTGGGAATTCTAACGCGGCAACTAGTTCGGAATTTGTGTGTCTCGCTGGGCAGCGGTCTTCCCCCTGTCCCGAATCATCAACTTCGTCCACCGCGCCCGTGCTCGTGCGTTAGGTAACCCCTATCCCGACGAACTCCCGCAGCAATATCAAATCATGCTTTTCTGGGCAGGTCTCCGCGGCGCAGTCGGTGTAGCATTAGCAGCCGGTCTCGAAGGCGAAAACGCAAACGCTCTACGTGCCACTATTCTCGTTGTGGTCGTGCTGACAGTAATTGTGTTTGGGGGTACGACTTCTCGTATGTTGGAGATCCTCGGCATCGCGATGGGTGTCGCTACCGATGAGGACGACGATGACCTCGAGTTTTGGGGAATGCCGGTAGAACAAGTGCAAGGATCACAGAACGGACAGTCGTGATGTTCTTAGTTTAGATGGGGTGGAAGGTAAATTATGCAGTTCATTAATTGGTTTGGGTTATGATATTATATAATGGCATATTTGGTTGGTTCATATCTTCTTTTATATCAATAATTGACGGAAGGCATGTACTGGCTGGGACAGCAGTTTTGCCTCGCATCTCAAAATAAGATTTCGCGGCAACCTGATTTGGGTGACCCCTGAAAATGTAGGAAAATTACTTCCGAGCGTTTTGGACTGCGTCTGTAAGGGTCTTCATGGATCTCTTAAGTTTAATAGGGACTTCCATTAGGTAAACTCACGACGAGATTCAGGACAGATAATGGAATCAGCAGCAGATGTAATGAGCCGGCTGCGCTTGTTAAAGGAAAAGAAAGCGGCAGCATCGGCCGGTTCAAAATCGGTCAACGGCGTAAAGCGGAAGGCAAGCCAGTCTGCGGATGAAGTTATGGAGAAGCTACGAAGAATGAAGGAATTGAAGAATGGTAAGACTGCAGTTAGTATCAAGAAATCTGAGGACGGGTTTCGGATTGTTGATCCTGAGGAGGACGATGACGTCGACGACGACCACGATGATGATGTGGAGGAGCAGCTTGATGATGACGACGACTGGGATAGAGAGGATGATGAGGAAGATCAAGATGAGGACGAGGAGGATGAGTTTACTGGCTTTGATGACGACCTTGTGAAAGCGGAAGACAAGAATCCGGCACGGGATTACGATGACGACGGTCCAATTATTGTTCGATTTGATGGATCAAAGACGGAGAGAATGATTAAAGCTCCTACTCCAAGAGATCGTCGAAATTTTATGGTAGGTTCAGATTGGTGTGTCCTTGATTCTACTTCTCCGTGCTAATGCGTGCTTCAGTCCCGGTCCGCTCCAACACCGGAAACCGTCCTCGAGAAGCAAGCGGCCAAATACAAATCCAAGCAAAAACCAGAAGAAGTTGACGACGAACGCATGAATCTGAAACATGACGTTGAGCTGCAGCGGTTAATCACGGAATCGCATATCCTGTCGGAAGCGTCACGGAAAGGCGGCGCGATATCGTTATCAGACGTTTCGTTCGATCCCATCGGTAAGTCGCGGATAAAAACAATGGAGGCTCGAATAGACAGTTTAGCGTTGCGAAGTGGCGGTAAGGTGAAAGCATCCAAAAAGGATTATTATTCTATTGATCCCCAGACATTATTGGAATCTCAAAGAGAAAAATTCAACAAGGAGAAAATGCCAATGCGAATGAGAAAGGGGATGCAGCAGAAAAAAATCGTACGCCAAGAGAAATACGAGCAAAATGCTAGGGAGGCTGGTATCGTTCTGCCAAAAGCCCCAAGGAGGAAGAGGAAATCTAAGGATATGCGCGATAGAGGATTGAAGATCCAAAGTGTAGGCAGATTTACCCCGTCTGGATTAAAACTCAGTAAGAGCGAGATTGCACGACAAGGCAGGCATTAGTTGGTTCGAGTTGTGATTTAATTCAGACACTGTATAACTAATAGATTTTTAGCTAATTCATAAATTTATATTACTATTAAATTTTCGGGTACGACTGAAGGACTAAATCAAGCACTGAACGACCACAAGATAGAACAAACAATACCGTCCTTTACATAAAGATTCATAAATGCTCACAAACGATGCTCAAGAAGCTGTCAGATCCGTATCCGCGTTCCAATTCAAAGACGTATAAACACGAGTCTCCTAGAAATACTATTGAATAATGAAACAAAACAGAACCAATTAAGTACTTCTTCGCTATCAACTAGTCGTTGCCTTCGTGACCTTATACAGATTTACGAGACTGAATTACTCGTCGTCTTCGTGACCCTGGACATATTTATTAGACTTCATGACAGCAGCGATGAACGCATGGGGGTCTTACGTGTTCAAACAGATAATTAGCCGCGATCTCTTCGTTCTTGTCGCAAGCAAAATAAGCTTGTATAACCACCTGCCTGTGGAATCCTAAACTGCAGAGTCGGTCAATTGCAGCCGATTCTTCAGGCGTAACCTCAATCTGATAACCTCGGCCAGGTTCATCCTCGGCCCCCTCGGTCAATAGTCGAACGAACTCTTCGGGATTTGATTGTATGAGCTTCCAGATATCAGCATATTTGGCGATCCGATGACATTGTAGACACAAAAACTTACCGCGGCAAGCTGCGGGTTAGACTGAGCAACTTGTTGAAGAATTGGTTCGAGGAACTGAGGCTGCTGACGAATCAGATCCCGTAATTGCTGGAATTGAGCACTATTCCGTAAGAAGTCCAAGTTGGCACTTGGGGCAGCCTGCTCAGTGGGAGATGGTCGCTGCTGGGTAGCTTGAGCAGCAGCCTCAAACAAATTGGCGGGAGCAGCTGGCGCACCGGCACCAGTAGCGACAGGAACAGCAGCTGGAGCAGCAGCTGGAGGAGGAGATGCAGCGGCAGGCTGCGGAGCAGACTGAGGAACTTCTGGCACTAAGTGCTCTGGAATACCCTTGCAGATGCATTAATTAGCCCTACTTAAAATTTAAGATATATTGTCACAAAAGCACATACTGTCAATAGGTATTCAACCGCACGATCTGGGTTGTTGAACGCGGCACGCATCGCCTTCTCAACTTCTTCCCGTTCGTAGCCCATCTCAATCATATTATCAATAGCAGCTTGACGAGCAGAACCAGTTGCTAAAAACATGTCAACTATATCGTCGTACGCGTGCAGTGAAAATTGATACTTACAGAACGCTGAGGGATCATTGAAACCAGATGAGCCTGGAGCAGAGGACGTTGGAGTAGGGGTCGGAACCACGGGCGTTTCAGCTGGTACGGCAGCGGTAGCAGGAGCTGGGGTCGATGGCACGGGTGCAGCAGGAGTTGAGACGGGAGCCGGCACAGGTGTGGCAGGTGTTACCGACGCAGATCCTTCAGCAGCCGGCGCAGCAATAGCTGACTTCTTCTAAAGAAGATGATTGTGAATATCCCGAACTCCTCTGGCTTTCCTATAATCTCGTACCTTGGAAACCATGCAGACTATAAAATCAGTCTCCTTGATATTGTACGACTCGACTGTCCTGTCATCTACCAAAGTTTTGCCTAATCACGTCGTTAGACTCAATATAGAGATCGCAGGACCAAATCTCGGGACCGACCAGAATAGATCAACATCTGTTGAGTAGCATCCCAACCCTTGTCAGCCTGAATAAGTTCCTTGACCTTCGAAATCTAATATTAACACTCGTCAGTATGCTATAAGCCGAATCATATACAGCATCGTTGGAAATGCTGGTGATATTGTGATCCATATACTATAAAGCGGATTCATAGCTCTGCTTCTTCGAATCATGATCTACATGATCAAGCAGTTCGTAGGCATTCGCTGCCCATTTCACCTACCCAAACAGACATGCGATAAGAAATATATAAACTCACTGTGTCTGAAGGATCAACCTCGACGGTCCATTTCTGTCGCTTTATATCTCTAAGTGTTAACTGCATCTTTACTTATATCCCTCGTAGTGAAATTCGAAGTTAGATTGTAGGTAGTAATCTCGATAAACCTTTAGTTCCAATCTCTGGAGCGCTGAGTTAAAATTCAAAGGAGATTGTAGGTTCGTTGATAGACTTGATGAGTCGCTGAGAAGTTGTCCCTGAATGTGTGGTGCGAGTTCATTTAACTACGTGGCTCTCAATTGCTCCCCACATTTTTTCTCTTCGGTTCCACCTGAAGTACCTACTGGTTTGTGCAGTTGTGCCGGCATATTTATGATCAACTTCTAAGGGGCGAAGCGCCCTCGGCCAGTATGTCTATATGTCTATGTTCAGGCTCACGAACCAGTGTGCTCAATTGTGTTGTATATGTGTATTCAGAGACCAAACTGCATTATATTACCCGGGAATTAAGCGTACCGACGAATATTGATTCCTGAACTGTGCTCTGTGCGTTGTGTCGTGTGTGTCTGAATGCAATTTTTCCAGGTGGCGGCAAAATACCACAAGAATGGTAGCCTATAGTTGGGACGCTTTCTGTGATTATTATATTTGCATTGGGTGATGGATTGCGGGCGTCACGCGCGATAAAGCGGCAAGTTGCAAGCGGTTGATACTCTTTCTACTGGACAGCTACTGGATCGGACCAGTATTACTGTATGTAGACCTATCAGGTACAGTATCTTCTGAGGATATAGAAGTCTCGCCTTCATGTGTCTTACCGAGTTGAGGAATAATAATCTATGATGAGCATTTTCGGGAATAAATAGGAGTCAGTCACAATTGCGCTGAAGTTCAGCAGAGCAGATCTTACACCTTGCTGTCTGTGTAATGAGTGCTAAATTCGCCTCATATTCTATTTTAGATCGGATTTAGTGTCCTTACAAGTTATACATGATATCGTAGGCTGAATATACATTGCATTGGTTCAACAAATCCACCTAACGCAGTGCTGATACGCCGTTCCATACGCTGGAATTGCAAGCCGCAGTTCCACGCACAATCACGGCAATTTCGTTTCTTCGCAGCAGCACAGAAAATCAGACCGTTTGATCTGTCAGGTGTAAACAATATTGACCGATTTATATTAGCATAAAGTATTTATACATATTCGGCAATAGAGCCAATAAATTGTCGAGGAAATAGATTTTTCTGGCCGTTGGTGGTGTCTCATCTCCATCAATATCTGCTACACAGCAACCATGACTTACGACGACACCAGCAGAGAAGGAAAGCCACTCGTGAAAAAAGAGAACGAGGAGTCTGTCGAAGATGAGTACATGACGGTAAGCGGAACTCCAGGTTCTCTATCGTCGCCCAGCACGGACTCTCGTTCTGAGACTGCGAATGGCGGATTAGTTAGATTTGTCGACAATCGAGCGACGGAGTCTGATGTAGAGAAACAGCAGACAGTTACGACAACTACGGTTACGACTACGATGACGACCGTCCAGAAGACTACGAAGATGAAAAGGCCTGATGGTGGTCATCCGGCGATGCTCTTCCTTGACCTGCCTTCCAGGACAGACGAGGCGAGAAAAACGTTCGAGGAATTGAGCGAGTGCACGTACAGCAACAAGGGTCTTGGCGATTCTGGACAGGATGAAGTTATGACATGTGACTGCAAGGAAGATTGGGGTGCGTAACGCCTTTCGATGTTAGATTTCGACATGCGAGAGCTAACTCGTTATGACAATCTGCAGACGGCGAGAAGAACTTGGCGTGCGACGAATTATCGGACTGCATTAATCGAATGACGTCCATGGAATGTGTCGATGGCGAATGCAATTGCGGCGACGGCTGTCGGAATCAGCGGTTTCAGCGACAAGAGTATGCGCTGGTAGATGTGATTCAGACTGACATGAAAGGCTACGGCATTCGAGCACTAGCCAACATCCCACAAGGCACGTTCATATACGAATATATTGGCGAGGTTATCGACGAACTGCGTTTCCGAAGACGTATGCAGCAATATGATGACGATGGCATCAAGCATTTCTATTTCATGATGTTGCAGAAGGGAGAATTTGTCGATGCAACGCAAAAAGGTTGCCTGGCTCGGTTCTGCAATCACTCTTGTAATCCGAACTGCTACGTCGATAAGTGGGCTGTTAAAGATAAGCTCCGAATGGGTATCTTTGCGAAACGAAACATTCTTGCGGGTGAAGAAATCACATTCGATTACAACGTCGACAGATACGGTGCCCAGGCGCAACCTTGCTACTGTGCGGAACCGAACTGTATTGGATT
Organism: Lipomyces orientalis; assembly: GCA_030568275.1. Lineage (NCBI taxonomy): Eukaryota > Fungi > Ascomycota > Lipomycetes > Lipomycetales > Lipomycetaceae > Lipomyces > Lipomyces orientalis. The sequence goes on from JAJLTP010000009.1 coordinate 107,673, forward strand.
TATTGGTGGCAAGACGCAAACAGAAGCGGCGCCAAAGTTATCTCAGGTGTTTGTTGACGCTCTTGGTATTAGCGACGATGAAGACTGGGCTACAGCTACCTCAAAACGAAAGCGCAAGGTCAAACCGACCGACGACGAGGAATATGTCTCAACGTTGCCAACGCGTCCCGTTTCAGAAGCAAGTGTTTCCAAGATTATGAGTGGATTACTACAGTGCAAGGAGAAATGGCTGGCGAGCAAATTACTCAAGCGGATTCACACGAGCGACGATCAGGGTGTGCAGCGACGTGTTATGCGAATGCATGGTTACCAGATTCTTGGGTCCCTTTTGCGAGAATGGAAGGCCGACGACGACATAGTCATCTTGGTTTTGGAGATTCTATCAAAATGGCCAAGAATGACTCGTAATAAGATATCGAGTTCCAGAATTGAAGTCACAGTCTCTACGTTTGCAAACGAGAGCGAAAGTGAGCGGATAACAGAACTGGCAAAAGCATTGGAGTCTGAATGGCAAAGTCTGGAGATGGCGTATAGGATCCCTCGCCGCGAACGACCGATAAAAAGCGAAAAGGATAAAGAAAAAAAGGATGATTCTGTCACTGCTTCCCCGGAGCCAGACGCAAAGAGTACAAAGACAGATTCGCCATTACCGATGGGTCCACCCACCGGTCCTCGTCAACCCAGTAAAGCTCCTTTTCGACCACCACAACGAGGGAGCTTCTATCGTCCTGTTGAGCGCAATAACTCGACTGCGAATGCTTCAAAACCATTGCCGTGGGGATGGTCCAGTGCAGAGGACTCGAATGGACGCACATACTACTACAACAGAGCAGAAAATCGGACACAATGGGAGTTTCCAGAAGGAGACTTCCTTCCGCCACCGCCGCCTCCTCCTCCCCCGCCACTTGTTGCTAGTACACCCGCCCCAGAGAAGCTTGACTTACAGAAAATTATTGACGAAGCCAACAAGAAACTCGCCGAGCGTGCCAAAGAAGATGAGTCGAAGTCTGAACAAACAGAAGTCAAGAAGGAGAGTTCGAACGGTGGTACTCGAAAGCACAAGTCGAAAGATGAGAAGAGCAAAGACCAGAACAAGCAGAGTAATGGTGAAGTAACTTTGGAAATGAAACTTACGAAGACGGTACGTCGGGAGTTATGAAGAGTAGCTCTGACACAGGTCCTAATTTGGAAATTAGTTTGCCAAGTATGTTCCCAATGTCGTGGCTCGGTACGAGAAAGAAGTTAGTCATGATGATGTCAAGAAGTATTCCAAGGAGGTAAGTGAACTCTTGTATGATGCTGACCAGCAATTATTAACTATCTTGACTGCAGATCACTAAAATTCTTGTCGAAAAAGAACTGCGACCAGGTCATGTTGTCAAGAACACGTCTGAGCTTAGCGACGATAAAAAGAAGAAAATTAAATCATTCATTACAACGTATATGGATAAATTAATTGCGAAGCGGAAAGAGAAGGCGGAGGCGAAGAAATCCGAAGTAAGTAAGCCGTCAAATCAGTCATAGTCGATCCGGGAGGAACGAGCTAGATGGATGAACAACGACTATGACGACGTACGAGAATAGACTGACAATTATGGACACGGTAAATAATCCCATTCGCATTTTTGGAGTGTATAAAAGTATGTATGATGTATTTAGGCATGGTGAGCATGTTCCGGATCTGTAATATACGCTATTAACGTATAAATACTGCAAGTATATCCGTCTGCGGATTGGAATTTAGGCACGTAAATTTTGTGCAGTACAAACAGATTGCATATAAATGGATGAATCCGCTTCCGCTACTGGATTGTACTCAAAGGAATGACATAATGTCCAAAAAGACACTGTAGTGATGTCGACAGTCAGACTGGGGAACCGCGTTAGGATTGGGGGGAATGTCGCGTGCCAGCTCCGAATCGCAGCGCGTCGTGACGCGCTGATCACGTCAACACGACTGATTTGTCTGTGCAGTCTGGACAAAGTCGCCAACGGTCTCCATTCAACATACGACTTGGCTTCAACTCGCCACTGACATTTAATCGCAATCTGCATTAAATACTTATAATGATTTCGCAGAAGTACGTAGTGTTGGATATAGGTACGGAAGATATCCAAAGTTGAAGAATCACTATTGAATTAACTGACCGATTCTTTGTTATTAACCACAGAGGGCACCGTGTGTGCGATATCATTCGTCAAGGATATTTTGGTAACAACAAAATAAATTTTCGCTATTTGCTGATCGTATAGTAACGTGTTTTATTAGTTCCCTTATTTTCTTGAAGCGCTACCGAGCAAGCTGAATGATCATTTTTCATCATGCCCACCACCAGATCTGCAGCCATATATCGACGCCTTTCCACCAACGGTTCGCACAAGCTATGATTGCCTATACGCATACATCCGCGACCTTACGATTGCAGATAAAAAGGTCTCGGAGCTAAAAGCTTTACAAGGCTACGTCTGGCGCAAAGGGTACGAAACCGGTGAACTTCAGGCACCTTTATTTCCAGACGTATACAAAGCGTTTGACTTATGGACCGGCGCTAGCAGTTTCGAGGAGGGAAAACGGAATATCTATATTTATTCCTCGGGATCTGTTGATGCGCAGATCCTGTTGTTTGCCCATACAGAACAGGGTGACCTTACGGGAGGTATTCAGGGGTACTTTGATACTGTCAGTGCGGGCTTGAAGACAGAGATCACGTCGTATGTAAAGATCGCGGAGCAGATTGGCAATGAGGTGGATCCTAGTGAGATTTTATTCTTGAGCGATAACGTGAAAGGTGCGTATATGCCGGCTTATTCTTGTGCATGGATTCTAATTTAGACAGAAATTACTGCGGCCAAAGAGGCTGGATGGGAAGCTTATATCGTTGAGAGACCTGGCAACGCCCCGCTTTCAGAGGAGGATAGGAAGGCACATAAAGTCATTCAGAACTTCGAGTCATTGATATAATCGGCTCGATGACATGTGCGTCAAGATGTATATAGCTACTGAACTCCGGCGGGGAGGGGGGGGTATATACATATCATTCGTCAAGAACTTTTTCGTTCTATGCCTCCTTCTTTTGCAAGTGGACGGTCAAGTGTTGGGAAAAATGCTGGACATTCATGATAACTTACACAGAACCGGTACAAAAGACCTCTCTACCCAGACACCCAAACTGTGCTTGCTAATACACATGACGTAATCCGAAACCGTTTATATAACAAGGCTTTGATAATATTTACTCTTTCGCATATATCGTAACACGCCTATGTGTAAGTTTCGATTAATGTATCACGCATAGATCCAACAATGGCGCCCTGCTGTGCATCCTGGAGCTTGAAAATACTCTCCACGACACTGAGCTCGGGCGCAGTTGTGTCCAACCCAGTGACCGCGAGCCAGTCATTAACAATCATGCCCGCACCGACAACAGGTGAGCCACGGTTAATACTGCCGGCCACTAGTGGGACCTGCAGCAGCGACGACAACTCATCCTGATCTTGTATCGAAGTTTTTGGATGGACTAGTCCTCCCTGGTTGCTTAGCGCACAATATGAACCAACCAGTACGTTGTCTGCAATGGTTTGTCTGAAGACTTCTACTCCCAGGACATCAGAAATTAATTCTTCAGTTTCTCGCTCAATATCCGGGTGCACCAGTGCGACGTAATCGTTGCAGCAAATAACGTTGCCAAGTGCAGATAACCGTTCTTCTACTCGTTGGATACGTACACTATCGGGTAGTGAATTTCGGAGGTGCTGTAATTCTTGATCTGTAGTGGTGGCCGGGACGAGTAAACCTCGTCGATTTCTGAACCAAGCACGTTAAATCATGGCCCACCCTGCGGCACTCGATGATAGTCGGCTCTCAACATACCCTGCAGTCAATCGCCCAATGATTCTGGTACCGCCGATAGTAGTATGGCAGATTGGGATAACATCACCCAGCTCAGCTTCCAAAACACTGTATTAATCTCAAGTTAACCAAACGGTTCGGACGTTCGCATTGAAGACCGTTACCTGTAAAAGTTCTCCGAAGCACCAACAGAAACTAGCGAATAAGAATTCGTCAAGGTGGCAAACACACCAATCCTAGAAGTGAAATCTATATTAGATTCGCCGTTGCAACACCTTCTAGTGAACTGCGAGTGCGCGTGCACCTGACATCTAATATTTACAACAGATGAACAACAACATGAGACTTACTCATTCGAATTCTCGAACTAAAAATAATAAGAATTAGCACGATGAAGAGTCGAGATTACACGACAACGTCACAGACCTGTGCACGAACAGCCATTCTAATCAGTGGATCTATGAGGCAGGACTGGAATCGAGATGTAACTTTTGAAACGAGAAAATGTACAGATTCTATAACTACGACTCAAGCCCAGAGTCGATGAATGTCGTTATATATCTGCGAGAATAGGTGAAATGCTAGGATGATCGTGATAATTATCTATGACAAAGCCCGTGTTAAAGTAAGTATTATTACATCAAACCGAAATTTTTCGCGATGGCTGCGAGTAGTATATGAGCGCTCCGGCATTTGTGGCGTATCCGTGACTCAGAATTGACGAATACAGTGCGGTTTTAGAGTTTTGTAGTGACATCATCCGTCGTCTACGATCAGTGATTTTTTCAGTGCACCATCTCTCTTGATTCGTAGCATCCAGGTGTTATTTGTCAGTAGTGTAGCTGTGTACCAATTCCCTTCGTCCAATTCGACTAGTATAAGAACAAATTGGCGATATTGACTGGGTCTATGCTGTAGTCTCTGCCATCAAAAGACAACGCGGGGTTGACTTTCGTCGAGAGTGGCGCTCACTTCAGGATAACGAGGATGGACCGTCCAATAATCATCGCGCAGCTTTGTACTAGCTCTCAATGACCGGTTTGTCAGACTGTTACGATTTAGCGGTAAATTGTTGTGAGCAATTATGCCGCCGACAACTCTTGTAAGTTGGACAGTAACTGTGCGTGCGACGCCACAAAAAGTGTTACTCACACCTGGCACCTGGCAGTCAACTACACGACGGTGGCTTGCAGCGAATTCAGACCAAAAACGGACCCTCAATGCGACTGAAATGGACGTACAATAATGCTCGTTCTTGCTTGATTGACACTATAGATGGCTCCCCCTTTCCACACGTTTAACCAGACGCGATCGGATCGAGTCGATGCGTAATTTGCCCGCACACGCAGCCAGCATCAGCATAATGTTTCCAGAAGGTCACACCTCGGCTCATTTGTTTCCCTTTAGTTGACAAGCAGAAATGAATTACAAGAGGCGGCAGACAGACTAATAGCCGCCAATCCCCTCTGCCAGTTAACACTGCTGTACGAGCGAAGTACAAGTACAAGATATGGCCGAGCTGCACGTTACTCGAAGCAGATTGGTCAGTACCATCACATACTCATTGCTGCCGTCAGGCCTAGTGAATCCGAATAAAACTTATTTAGTACAGCTCCTTTGAATACTTGCCTCACGCGATGCGGCTGAAAATTTGCCCTGTTAAGGAACAATACTAAGGACGAGAACAATCATATGTTTGGGCCACCCGCTCATCTGACGAGCAGCGATCCACTAATATATAACATCCAACGGAATTCCCCAGTGTAAATAATTTACTGAATGCTGTATGCCACATCTTACGCTACTAGCTGCCATAAGGCTAGTAATATCTGGACTTAAGTATTCGGCCACCTAGCACATAGATATGACCCGCTAATTACTGTGTGAGACATCAACATGTCCGACTTTTCCCGTTGCTCGCCGATACTAACACTCTACAACTGTACGTATGGATCAACAAGACCTCAGCAACACTTGTCAGAAGCTTGCCAGTAGGTGTTCAATGCAGCAAGCAGCTATCAGGAGAATGTGCTTTGGTGCCCTTGCCTAAATGATTACGCGACGAAGGGACAATCAATCAATTCATCTTGAGGAGTCATTGCAATACTCCCCCCTTCTGCAGACATCAAAGTGCGATTAACCGCCGTCAGTATACAACCAAGCGTGGGTGACTAATGTTGAGGCTGTTTAAACTGCCGCTGGTACTGGCAGAGACAGAGTGGCCGATAGTTATGGGTGATTTAGAACCACTAAGGGTATAGCGTCAGAACCAGAAGCGCGGAAATTCACAGACAGTACGCCGGCCTCCTTAATTTGCAGAATTAGATCATCGATGCATACAACGCTGGCTCCACGCGACGATGGTTGTCTCAGCCAGCCGTCAAGTTGTGTTCATATGGATCAGTTAAGATGTGATAGTTTCTGCAACGTTGACGTGCGACGGCTGGACACGCGAAGGTTTTCCGCAACGAGTTGCCCGCACCCCTCACAGTAGAGCGCGGTCCGAAGACATTCGCAAAAGTCTATCAGAAATGGCTATAAGTATTCTCGTTGTGACGTCACGGGCCAAATGTATGGGTATCCTAGGGTTGCATTCAGGGTGCCGCCAATCACAAGGACTGAGCAACCAGCAACCAGTTTACGTCTTCCAATCGTCAAAGCGCAGATTATCTTCACAATTGGCTAATAGACGTCAAAGCGTCCTTTGTTTATGGGATCGTCCTATTGGTTTTTGCAATTCGCGACAGTTTGGGTGCGGAAAATTCAGTTCGTATGCGCCGCGCGCCGCACTCATCATGGGACTTGCCTAATCGGGGCAGCAATGCCTGGCCTAAAGCGGCGACTTTTTGGGCCACGCGGACGATGGTCATCGCCTACTTTCGATTGACTGAGACCGCATCGCGCGGTTTGTGGGTCAATTCTGGGGGGTCTTCGTGAAATCCTTGCCGGCGCTAAAAGAAGTTGGCCGTGTCTAGGCAGCTCGCCTGTGTCCCTTGTCCTGGCTCGGGCTGTGTGTACGGCGAACGCGGCACGCTCCGCTGTCTCAGGTTGTGACAGCTGGGCCCACAAAGACATCAGGTGGAGTGTCTCCGGACGCAGCGTTGCCAGCATGTAGCAAGACTTGCTACTTCGTCGTGGGCCACAATATCGCGTATCGCTGAGTCGTGTCTCTGCCAACTTCTGCTGTGCAAAAAAAGGGGGGTTACGCAGTGCTATAGCTAGTTAGTTTTGCAGGTTCCCTTGTGTGCACTCTGTTGCATCAGTCGTAGATATAGCTTGCCTGCTCTTCCATCTTCCTGTTCTGTCCTTAGCAGCATTTTCGTTGGTAATACTGTAATCTGGCGATACTCCTCTGGCATCTTGGTCTGTCGGTAATTCTCTAGCTGTATCTTGGTTCTTGGGATCGAGCATCCTCATCCTTGCCAGCGTCATGATTAATGTCCCGCTATTTGTCTGCGGTGTACTGTCACTCATACTCTCGGCCAGCCCTTTCTTTTGGAACTTTCGGCACCGCAACTTGTCGGCCACGATCTTCGTCATATATGTCATCATCGCCAATATAACGGTCATTATTCAAGCATCGCTGTATGGAGGTCCTGACGTGTACGAATACTGGGAAGGAAAGGGACTATGCGATATCATTGGCCGACTGCCCTATGTTTGTGGAACCGGCATCATCTGCTCGTTGGCATCCATGGCTCGGACATTGGCAAGTATATTGTCCAAGAAAGTCACACTCTCGGTCAGTGTCGCTCAAAGACGACGGGAACTTATCGTCGAACTTTTGCTTTGTGTCGGATTCCCTCTCCTGAATCTTGCAACGTTTTACGTGTACCAGCCGTTTCGATACATTCTTCTCCAGCATTCTGGTTGTATCGTCATCTTCGATGATTCATGGGCGTCGTTCTGGCTCAATACATTTTGGCAGCCTTTCTTCCCATTTGTGTCGGCCATTTATTCCGGTAGGCTATTCTTTGTCTCGAACGATAGTGTGAAGTTTTATGTTAATTTCAGCCACATTTAGCTATTACAATTTACAGATACTTCCAACGCCGGCGTCAGTTCCGAGAGGTCCTGCGATCCAGCCAGTCAGGATTGACTGTTGCACGATTTGCCCGCTTGCTGTTCTTCTGCGTCACGGTAATGTTTGTAGAGCTACCTCTCGCAATCGTGACACTTGTCTCCAACGTGAAACCTGGAATCCATGCTTTCAACTTTACCAAAACCCACGCCAACTGGAATACAATCCCTAGGGTCTTGGCGTCAGGCACACGCAAGGATTTCTATTATTTCACTATTGTGTCTGTGCTTTTGTTTGTCTACTTTGGATTCGGTGTCGACGCCCGCAACATGTACCGTGACTGGCTCGTCGCCCTTGGCTTCCGAAAACTGTTTCCCAACAGCAAATGGTTGGCCAAACACGACGCTTATTCCGACACGACCGGAAGCAGCAACTACATCCATTCTATGCACTCAACCATGTCCTGCGGAACTGGCGGGTCCCGACCTACCAGATTCGACACGTGGGCAACAATGCACGATCTGGAGCTTGGTGAGAAGTTTGGCGACGCTAATTCTAACTCGGCTTTTGTTGTCGGCGGTGTCCAGAATGCTGACGCCCGGAGTGAGAATAGCACCCTCACCGATGGGAGCGACCCTCAGTTCCTCGAGAAGGCTGTTAAAGTCAAGTATGAAGTTCGCATTGAGAAGTAAGCGAAGCACAATATGCTGCCGCGTGATGGTTTTGCAAGCGTGACTGCAGAGCGTTTTGTACTCTACTTTGGACAGTCGAGTCGAGTAGCGAGCGGTGTTTGGGGCCTAACATTGGTTTGTTTTGTATTTTGCGATTCGTCGAATTCGGTCTTGTTCTGTAGGTTTAGGTCATAGCGGCTTTGTGTACTATACGCGACAGCTTTACAGAAAAATATTAGTAACTGTGGAAATAATTCATTTGATGTGGAATTGCGTTGCCATCAGATAGGACGTCTCCAATCAACCGAGAGCAACACACGCACTAACCATTCTATCATGAACTTCGGTATCACAACCTTCCGGCCGAAGCACATATCACACAACTAGTGCCCAATCGGGCTGTACAAGTAGAGTTTGACCATTTTATATTCAATGAAACCCATGGTGGAACATAATTATTGTTCGGCTATATGGGCCATTTCGGATACCTCCAATCAATATACAAACTAAAATACAGTGCCGTCACGAGAGACCTAACTTAGTTCTCGACCTCTGCCTCGGCCTGAGCACTCTCTGGCTGTTCTTCTTTTCGAGCAGCGGACAGCCTCTGAATGGCCCCTATAGCGAGAAATCATGTTAGCGGCAGAACCTTGAAATTGGCGATTCGAAAACATACGCTGAACCAATTGGAGCGAACCAACTCTTCGACCGTCGGCCGTCTCAAAAGGCTGCAAACTAGCGGACGCTTCGACGTAGACCAAGTTTCTAAATTTACAAAATTGCCTCAGTTAGGATCGCAATGCATTGCAGCAGTCGTTCTTTTCGACACGCGACTTGAACATACCCTTTAGCAAAGTTGTTTAACAAATAGTCCAGGTGCTGATCAAAGCTCACAACATGGTACCACGACGGCTCAGTATCCCGGCCCTGTCTGACTGCAACTGAATATCGGACATAATCACGGCCGTTGGCCGAGGTCGCCTTCTCAGGATTGGCACCGAGTCTACCAATGAGCGTGACGCGAGCGAGATCTTTAGCCGCGCTGGTAGACGAAAACGATCGCGCAGAAGTAGCAGTGCTACGGAGAGCAGAACGAGAGAACATTGACCTGATCATTGCGAGAGATGCTGATATAATTGATCTATAATGCCAGTTGGCCAATTTGATGAACGAAAATCTTCCGACCTTTGTGGGAGCGCATCGTCAAAAGAAGCGCGCTCGTCGTGCTGGAACGAATGAGTGAGTGACTATGGGACAAAACACGTCACTCCTACAGTCACGAGCCTCTTCGTCAATTACCCGGCAGTCGCCCACCCGAATTACTCAATGCTCGGCTGAACTTAAATCGTTTGACTTTTTTCCTCGTTTTTTTTTTTTGAAAAAGATCTTCGCCAGAACCCACCGTCGCTTTTAACACCCCCCGTCTCTCCTGATATCTCTTTCCCGAAGACTCAATTCTTTGCGACATTCGTCGTACACGTCTGCGTATATGAGATTGTTTTCGTTGTTCACTTGCCAGGTTAGTAGAGTTCTCTTGCCGACGGTCACTTGCGTGGCCCGAGCTTACCGAACTTTGGATCCACAGCCGCTAACTTTTTCATTAACAGGACTACTTATCAGGTACGAGAAACCTTCTGAATACCTCTTGCCGCTCCTTGTAGTGGGGGGAGTCAAAGTCTTTCGATACTGACAGTGACAATAGACCACATTTGGAAGAATTCGCACCTATAAATTATGCTGCCACGATTCTATCGTCCAGTTTCGTTTGGTTCGCTGCTCAAGCGGAAGCCCACGTTGGTCTCGCGGCTCGCGAGTTCTCCCATCTGGGTCCGATATCTCAGTACGCCTGCTCTCGAGAAAGCGACGCTTGCTATTAAGGATGGTCCCGTTTATACCGGACATTCATTCGGGGCCGAAAACAGCACTTCGGGCGAGGCCGTGTTCACGACTTCGCTCGTCGGGTACCCAGAGTCCATGACTGACCCGTCCTACTCCGGCCAGATCTGTACGTCACCGGAACTTTGTCGACTGTTTCACGGAACACTTTGGCTAACGAGTATTCAGTGGTCTTCACTCAACCTCTAATTGGAAACTACGGCGTCCCAAGCCTCGGCCGAGACGAGTACAGTCTTCTTCGCTACTTTGAGTCATCGAAGATTCAGTGCTCGGGAATAGTTGTCGCCGACTTCGCCCAGAAGTATTCGCACTGGACTGCCGTTGAGTCTCTGGGAGACTGGTGCAAGCGCGAGGGTGTTGCAGCTGTGACTGGAGTCGATACTCGGGCCATCGTGACATATCTCAGAGAACAGGGTTCCAGCTTGGCTCAGATTAACATCGGCAGCCAGGAGAACACTAGCGGCTTCCAGGATCCTGGTGCAATGCATCTTGTTGCCAAGGTCTCGACTAAGCAGGTCTACGAAGTCAACCCCGGTCAGGATATCAAGATTGCCGTTCTCGACTGTGGTGTCAAGGAGAATATCTTGAGATGCCTCGCCAGCCGTGGCGCGTCGGTTACAGTTTTCCCCCATGACTTCCCTGTCCAAGATGTCGCCAGCCAGTTTGATGGGATTTTCATTTCCAATGGTCCCGGTGACCCAACCCACTGCGCGGAGACTATCTACAACTTACAGCAGACCATGAATGCTCACACTCTGCCAATCTTTGGCATTTGTTTGGGCCATCAGCTCCTTGCGTTGGCTGTCGGTGCCAGGACTGTTAAGCTGAAGTACGGTAACCGTGCCCACAACATTCCTACTCTCGATGTCACAACTGGCAATTGCCACATAACGTCCCAGAACCACGGATATGCAGTTGATGCCGAGACGTTGCCCGGTGACTTCAAGGAATACTTCATTAACTTGAACGACCGATCGAACGAAGGCATGTACCACGCCTCCAGACCTATATTCAGCACCCAGTTTCATCCTGAAGCAAAGGGTGGTCCTTTGGACTCTGCCTTCCTCTTTGACAAGTTCTTGGAGAACATCAAGCAGTACAAGGCTGAGAAGGATCTTGTCAATGTGTCCGCTGCGGCTGCTGCTGTGGCGGCCGCCGCCGGCGAGCGCGCGACTGGCACCGCGACTGCCGGCTTCTGAAGCGGGGCGCCTGCCGAATATTTCAGTATTGCAAAGTTTTCTTGGACAACTTGGTCAACCTGCTCTGCTTTGGGAATAAGTCCACTACTTTACTTCAGCTAGTTAACACATGCGCGAGTCAGCAAAAGTTATTGTTCAACTTTCTGTTTGTGCTTTATTTTGTTTTGGGTAACGGTTATTCTTAATGTGTATTCCTAGGTCCTGTTTTGAAACTTGTTCCATTGCCACTCTTTTTCCAAGCCACTACTGTATATGAAAGATAATAAATTGCAACACACGTTATTGTTCCACAATGCTCTGATGCGGGATATGATACAAAGTTAGATGCCAAAATAACGAGGGTTCGTCGCTCATCTGGACGCTTCAATTATTCCCTGCAATAAACTCTGTGGATCTGGCTTTCGCGAGACTGTATCAGGGGTAATACCGTTTTGCAGCAGGTATCCTTCAGTTGTAGGACCTATAGCAGCAACCTTTGTAGTCGCTCGATTTCTTGCTATATAGCGGGCAATGCTTTCTGACCCAGCAGGAGAGAAAAACACGGTCCAAAGACCGTCCTCTGTCCTGCTCAATACATCCATAAATTGACCTTCAACACCCTCGATGCTTTGGGAAGCATACACCACGCGTTCGATGCATTCAATTCCATTCTCGCGCAACGTCACAGGAATAACATCCCGTCGAGTTTCTCCCGTGAAGAACACACATCGTCGAGGTTGTGCACTGACGATTTGAGACGCGAGGATGGTGCCATTACCTGCCTCTGCGCCACCACGTATTTTGCTGAACCCATGTGATCGGACTAATGCTGCCGTTGCAGGACCGACAGTGTACAACGGCATTGAGCGTATGTACTCTTTAGTTGAGTCTATTCACTGCCATTAATTAAACAGCGAAGCAACGCAACACTCTGGGCGACCACAAACCTGACGACTCCAAGAGTGCCGAAGCAACAGCCTCAACCGCTCGTTGCGACGTTATAATTAACGCATCTATTGGTGTCTGGTCCACCCTGGCTGCCAGATCAGCAACGTACGCCCGTAGTCCCGGCTGGTCGACAAATCCATGTGACAGTATCGGCAAGAAACGCGAGTCGTAGCAACTTGATTTTGCCGATAGTGCGTATGCATCGCTAGACACATCTGGATTTGGATTTTTCAGAAATATTATTTTCGGCATGGACGCACTTATAGTGTGGACTGTGTTGAACTAAAGCAGCACGAGTCGCGGTTTACTTAGATGTCCCTCGAGCCATGAGCCGCGCGTGGCAGACCCTTGCCCACAACCAATGGGCCGGGTAGATTTGGCTGCATCGAGTCTCAGGTGGCCGCAGCGTTGCGTCCATCGAAAGCCGAACGCCGCATGCGCCAGAGTCGCCTCCCTCGAAATTCACGCGACTCCACAACTATCCTAGGCTGAATTGGACAGAATTAATAGACTCGAATATCACGCAGTCTTGGGTTTTGGGACATTTGGAAATTCATTCGAAGTATCGGTTAGAGCCGGTGCAAATGAGATCGTTCCTTGTGTGTTGACGGTCGCCGCTCATGATGCTGAGTTCCACACTGTCGACGGCGGCAAGCCTGCTATGTACGTCAAGCATCGTTGGATCAGGTCTATGTATCAGACCTTGTTGAGGAATTGATTGCTAATCACTATTTTAGTCCGAAGAGACAGCGACGCTGATTTCGAAGGCACGCCGGAGGATGGTACGATCCTAACCATAGGAAGCTTCTGTTGATCTTAATAATCGTCGCTAACATATTTGCGACATAGACGAGCTAAATAATCCTAGTCAGCAAGAGCTGTACTCGTCATGGGCGCTATTTATTCTAATTGTCCTTCTCATTGGCTCGTTATGGACTAGTTACTACCTGCAACTCCGGAAAATCCAGGCGGTACATGAAACCGTCGTTTCGATCTTTGCTGGTAAGTACAATTGCAAGCCTGCAATACGACGATATTGGAAGACGAGTGGAGGATTTAACAGCTTATAGGCATGATTGTTGGATTAGTAATCCGAATATTGCCTGGCCGTTATATTCAAGATACAGTCTCATTCAAGTATTCATACTTCTTCAATATGCTCCTCCCCCCTATCATTCTCAACTGTGGCTATGAACTGCACCAGGTATGGCTGGCCCTGTAGCAGCTTTAATCGTGTGCTAATAGAGTTCAGGCGAACTTTTTCCGGAATATCGGCACCATACTTACGTTCGCATTCGCTGGAACGTTTATCTCTGCAGTCGTAGTTGGGGTCATTATTTATATCTGGGCACTGCTCGGCCTTGAAGGCCTGAATATTCCGTTTGTTGCGGCTCTTGGGTTTGGTGCCACGTTATCTGCGACCGATCCCGTTACAATTTTGTCTATTTTCAATACATACAAAGTCGATCCAAAACTGTACACGATTATTTTCGGCGAAAGTATTCTCAATGACGCTGTTTCTATCGTTATGTTTGAGTAAGTTACATTGTCATAACATGAAAGACTCCATCTAACAGTGTAGGACCACGCAAAAATTTCATGGTGAATCGGCCGGTATCAGTAGCGTCTTCAAGGGTATCGGCATCTTCTTGATGACGTTCACGATTTCGCTTTTGATCGGCTCTATCGTCGGTGTCATGACAGCGCTCATTCTGAAACACTCGCGTATCCGCCTCTTTCCGTCCATTGAGACCTGTCTTATTCTACTCTTTGCCTACGCGGCATATTTCTTCTCTAATGGATGCCACATGTCCGGTATCGTATCGCTGTTATTCTGCGGCATCACTTTGAAGCACTACGCGTACTACAATATGTCGAGGAGGACCCAGATCGCGACGAAGTTCATGTTCCAAACGCTGGCTCAGTTATCCGAGAATTTCATTTTCATTTACTTGGGGTTATCGCTTTTCACTGAGGTCGAACTGGTGTACAAACCACTGTTAATTGTGGTCACAGCTGTAAGTTGCCGTCCAGCATTATATGCGTTGCGTTTCTAGATCTAATGGTACAGTTTGCAATTTGCGTGTCGAGATGGGCATCCGTATTCCCTCTGTCACGGCTTATCAATTTCGTACATGTCACTCGAGCAAGGGCATATGGACGAGCAGTCCCAGCAGAACTTCCTGAGCAGTACCAGATGATGCTATTCTGGGCCGGTCTTCGGGGGGCCGTCGGCGTGGCTCTTGCGGCGGGCTTGGAAGGCGAAAACGCGAACGCTCTTCGCGCTACGATTTTAGTCGTTGTTGTGTTAACAGTTATTGTGTTTGGAGGCACAACCGCTCGTATGCTTGAGATCCTTGGGATCCAAACAGGAGTTGAGACAGAAGATAACGACAGCGATATTGAACTCGACATGGAGTCCGGCAATGGTACTAATTACAAGGCACAGAGTCACGTGCTATATTCTCCGTACGGAGAGAATAATCATCAGCGGAGGGCTAGCTCAATATCACAGCATGGGAGTGATCTGCCATTGCCAAAGAGTCGGCGGTCACCAGAAGTTGCCCAGGGTACATTCTCATTGCAAGAACCGCACTCGCATTCGCGAGGATCAGTGTCGGAGTCAAGTGAACGTGCGATTTCAGAAATTGGAAGCAAGGCACAACTGACACCGCCGATTTCGCGAACGACGTCAATGAATCCGTCTGCAACCGGAAGTAATACTGCGTCTACGTCGAGTTCTAGTTCAAATTCGAATTCGACTACCCCTATTGGTGGACTTCCTGGTCTATTGGCGCGGACTGCAGAAGATCATGCTCGGTGGTTCCAAGAGTTTGATGAGCACGTAAGTTGTCATCAGTGACGTTTGTTTGAATGATCCACATGTTTAACCGTCTTTCACCCTAGGTCCTCAAACCAGTTTTACTGGACACATCCTCACATAACAATTCATCCGGCGATTTGTCTTTATCAACGTCTCAAAGGGTACCGTCGCCCCAAGCCGCAGCAAGCTCATCAAAATCTGACGTGTCGGGGACGATATAGTAGCCTTCAATCTGTAAATATGTTTTTTTGCATCCTATAGGAAATGTAGAAGCATTTGTTTTTGGATCGGCAATATGCTAGTGAAAAACCTAATGTGAATCCACGGTACTTTGTCGCATGCATTTATTCGACAATTATCGTCCAGGGAAGAAAGGGTGGTGTGGGGAATCGTTAGATATCTCGTCGTCCCAGTCGTTTGGGTGATTTAGGGTTTCTTTGTTATCGACTAAGTTATAGTTATGAGTCAGTGTCAATACATGCTTTTATCTCTTAGTGGTTACCCACAAATTCATTTCTGAATAACTATCCCTTTTTTCTTTGTTTTTTCTACAAATTTATGAAGATGCAAAAATTAAAAAATAAGAAGCCGAACAATCTATTCATTTTCATCTAATTAGTTATAAGTTAACTATGTAGAAAATCGTCACAAGCCAGTTGGCCTGATTTACCACTTTTTTTTACTTCAGGCCAGTGCATTCCGTAAATTTTACCCTGATTTACCCGGCCTTATCAGTTTCAAGTGCGGAGGCTTGCTAGATTTCTATCAGTATAGTAGGCGGGTTGGCCGAGTGGTCTAAGGCGGCAGACTTAAGTGATCGGGTGTGAATCTGATGAAATCTGCTGAACGTAAGTTCGCGCGAGTTCGAACCTCGCACCCGTCATTGTCTTTTCTTTTTTTGGCAAGCAAATTTAAACTGTTCCTGTGTATTCGATCACCTCGCATAGAATGCGATATCTTTGTTTTGTGTCTTTGACAATCGCTGAGTGAGTGGATTGGATGTGACTAATATAGAATGCAGGACAGAACCAAAGCAAATGCATAGTATCCAGACAGTTTGATCGAAGATCAAGACAAAGAATCCTCGAAGCTAACCCACTTCTTGTGACTGTTTATGATTTGAAATGACAGTATGATTCATTACGTGTACCTAAATCCAAACTCCAGCATTGCAATAGAAAAGACACCCAATAATGTACATTTTCGAGTCTTGCCTTCCAATAGTTTTCTTGCAGAATTATATTTGTCGTCTTGGAGTGGACGTGTTATCCGCCATTGACTTGTGCTCCGTATTCGTAACACCCTGTCCCTGCGAGGTCGTCTGAGCCACCTTGTCGGGCTGATGGTACAAGACGACTAAATATCTGTTTTGGAAATTAAACCCGGACAGTTTATCACATGCCATTTTGGCGTCCTGAATGTCGTCGTAGACAACGAATGCGGTACCTCGTGTGTTCTGCGCGTTGCCGAGGCGAATTTGCCTTTTTTTGTTAGTTAGCATCTATCAGATTCGGTAGTAGCAGGATGTTGGAACTAATAGGCGCAGTTATACCTGATTGATCCAAATTTGCCGAAAAGATCGTATAATTCTTCTGACGTGACATTGTATGAGAGATTCTTAACAAAGAGAATCCTGTTGATCTCTGATTGAAGTTTCTGGCACAAGGTCAGGAGATTCTGAATACACAGATCGGCACCGGTACTTACTCTACTACTAGTGCTCATTGTAAAAATGTATGGTCCGATTTGTAAGAAGTTCAGCAGATGCGAGATAAACTTCAAGTCGAAGCAATTGGTACATAGAAGCAAGTTGAATGGGGATTGCCGAACTGATGAACCCTTAACCCTACTTACCCTGATCAATCGTTCCACGGATGTATGCACAGCACAAGTCGACTTCGTATTCTGGGATCAAACAGGTTTCGTTAACATTGGATTTACCATTCTCCCCGTGCACGATCAGTCACAGAAATTACGATAGCTCACAGTCAGGTACGGCAATTGCACGACCCCGAGGATTTCAAGTATGCCACCTCGACGGCGGTTGACCACGTTCGATGCATTCACCAAGACTGTCGAGGACGCGCGGGTGCGCACTACGTCGGGCGGTGTCGTTACGATCGTCGCTGCTGTTGTTATAATGCTGCTGATTCTTTCAGAATGGTCCGACTATAGACGGATCGTCAACCGCCCGGAGCTGATAGTCGACAAGACCAGAGGTGAGTGTGCAATCGGCAATGCTTATTCGCTCATTTGGGATATTCAGGGGTGCTGATGTGCATACAGGAGAGCGAATGAATATTAACCTCAACATTACTTTCCCGACGGTTCCGTGTGAGATACTGACACTCGATGTAATGGACGTGTCGGGCGAACAGCAGACGGAAATCACCCATGGAATAGCCAAAACCAGACTCAGCCAGGATGGCAGTGTCATCTCTACGGAATCGCTTGACCTGCATCCCTCGGGCGACAACGCTCACCACCTCGACGCAAGTTACTGCGGTCCTTGCTACGGCGCGATACCAAAAGAGGAGGAAGGCAAGCGGTGTTGTAATAGTTGCGATGATGTCCGAAACGCTTACCAAGAGGTTGGCTGGGCGTTTGGCGACGGCCACGGCGTCGAGCAATGTGAGCGAGAAAGATACCCTGAAAAGCTAAAGGAAATGGCACATGAAGGCTGCAACATTGCAGGCACTCTGTCGGTAAACAAAGTTGTCGGAAACTTCCACTTTGCGCCGGGAAAATCATACTCGACGCCAAATATGCATCTTCATGACCTGAATATTTTTGAAAATTCCGAAGTGCCGCATACTTTCACTCATCACATCCACCACCTATCTTTCGGGCCACATCACCACACAGTCCATAATCCTCTGGACGGCACCGTGAAGAAAACAAACGAACGCCACTTCAATTACATGTATTTCATCAAGGTTGTCTCGACCCGATTTGAACGGATAGGCGAGTCGGCGCTCGACACGAATCAGTATTCTGTCACATCGCACGAGCGTGCCATTCGAGGAGGCAGAGATGAAGACCATCCGAACACAATGCATGCCCGCGGAGGTATTCCTGGAGTATTCTTTTCATACGATATCTCGCCAATGAAGGTGATTAACAGAGAAGAAAGGTGTGTTCGTGAGTCGACATCCGCGTTATTACTCCGCTAACTAACCTCCTGACAGATCAAAATCCTTTGGGTCGTTCTTGATTGGTGTTTGTGCAGTTGTCGGAGGCGTGTTGGCCGTTGCTGCAGTCATTGATAGAGGTGTCTGGGAGGCCGACAAGGCGTTGAGTAGAAAGAAGGCAGTTTAAAAGTACTTGATTGTTTGTTTGACAATTTTCTAAAAGGAGCTCCGTAAAAGATATGCATGGCGGCTGTACAAGTACATCTCTAGAAAATCAAGATTGAGCATTTGAACCTAAAGGCATGTAGGTTATGGTAATTGGAATGGGCAATAGAATAGAAAATAGCGACTCGAATTGTTCACAGTCTTTCGCAAGATCCATGACCTGCCCAAAGTATAGAAAATAAGTCAACAACAGGAAATCTATGAAAACTGCTGCAGGGTCCCCTGAATCATCGCAATGACTTTATCTATATCTGGCCTATTTGCTGGTTCAACCGTAAGACACGCGCGAATAACATCTTTGGTCCGCTCGGAGTACTTCGGTGCATCTGGGAAACGGTATTGTCCGCTAATGATTGCGAGACTAAGACTGGCGCCTGATTCTGATGACCGTAGCTCAAATGGCGACGAGCAATATAGTAGCGCGAAGTACGTACATCCAAGACTCCAAATGTCGACGCCTTCGTCGAGAACAGAATTTGTCTTGACATCGAACAACTCTGGTGCTCGGTACGAGATCGTGCAGTATTCAGCCGCATAGTCCTGCAACTCCATTGCCTGCTGTCGCGACGTAACATCTATCCTAGCCTGGGTACAACTTCCCAGATCCATCAGCACCGGCACGCCAGTCTGCGAGAGCATGATATTCCCCGGCTTAATGTCCCTGTGGGCATACGGCAAAATCGCAGCCCCGAATGGTGATAGATTCGACATGCTAGTCGCCGGTGTGACCCCTTCATCGTCCATCAATGGCTGAGATTCTCTTTCCAAATCAAGCGTGCTATTTCCAGCATGCCTCGTGTTCAGCCCAGAGCCCGGACCTACGCGATGTTTGTGCATCACTCTCACTCCACGCGCAATCTCAAGAAACAACTGCAATGCCTCGCGCTCGTCATAGTAAGAATGATTTATTAAATTTGCATTGATGGTGTCCTGCAAATTTCCTCTCCGGAAATAGGGAAGGAGGATGTACACCGTCTTTGATCCGTCGCGTTCCTGAACGACGTTGGAATCCTAACGGTGCGACGTCAGCACCCCGCGATCCGCCATCTGTAAGAAGCAAAATACGCACAATTATGTTAATTATATGCTCGTCGTTGAATATCTTGTAACTGTCAATTTCCTTCATGGCGTGCTGGAGGCTTTCGGCTCCGAACGG
This sequence comes from Lipomyces orientalis, assembly GCA_030568275.1. Lineage (NCBI taxonomy): Eukaryota > Fungi > Ascomycota > Lipomycetes > Lipomycetales > Lipomycetaceae > Lipomyces > Lipomyces orientalis. Next base: position 127,573 of record JAJLTP010000009.1, read on the forward strand.
ACACCGAATCTTTTTCAGCGCAAAGAACTCGCCATTCGATGCCTGGACGAGATAAACGTACGAGAACCCCCCCTGTTTAATACACATTAGTCAAACCAATATCGGATATAAATCTTTCCTGAATATGAGATCTGTACCTCGCCTAGCAACCGTTGAATCTTGTAACTGCGATTGTTTATATGTAGCGACGGTGTAGGAAAACAGTTGATGCAATTAGTGAACGTGTACGCGAAGTCGAGGAAATAATGTGTTAACGACATCTGTGAGCAATATGTATGCGACGCTGACTTATCAAAAGTTCGGAATGAAATCGTTGTGATATAGTGACAGTTCATATTCAGCAGCGTTCCAGAGTCAAAGGTTCTCGAAAGGCGCGTGCGGCTCGCATGCAGGGTTCGTCGCTGATGAATCGGGCTATATTTATACTCCAAATTTTCATAACTTTGTTGGTAAATAATATACTACAAGGAGGAATAATTACAAATTCTTGCTTCTCTGTTCTAATCGTATTATCCCCTCAACCTTTTCGCGATTTTCTGGATCGCACACCGCCGTCCCGCAGCACAACTCTTATTTTGCAAAGTGCAAGTCAAAGTTCATCCATTTCCGCATCAATACCTCCGACACCGACAATCCTGGATCACCATACGTAAATGGTTTGAAGAACCAGTAAACGCCAAAAATCAGGCCTATGATAACTCCCGATACGCCGTAGCTGATTAGAGACGAAGGCGGGTACATTGTCGGTGGCTGGTGTCGCTGCACGACTGACTCCACGACTTGACCTTTCTTTGTCGCTGCCTTCTTTGGTGCCGCGGCAGAGGCTTGGTATGCGACGGGGAAGACGCCAGGGTTGCCGTAGAAGAAGTCCAGGAGAGCGCCCGCAACCAATGCGGACGCAAGGTGGGCCGGAAGATAATGATGCAAGAAAAGTTGGCGACCCATAATATAGAAGGGGAAGTAGTGCGCGGCCCACGCTAAAAGAAAAAATCCCGCAGAGTTGTACAGTCTTGTCCGGACATTCTCGGCGAGGACGTAATAGCGCCGACGACGGGTGAGCTGGTCGGCGACAAACACGCCTGACAAAACTGCGAGACAGCTGGTTGCGAACCACCAACCTAGTGGATTACCGACAAGATATATTTGCGATCGAGTGTCATTCTGTGTCCAGAAGGAGACCCCGCGTAGCATAAACGGCCATTCGGGAGGGAGTGACGCATATGGATGGGATGACGTCAACGCGTTGTTGTGTCTGAACATTGCAATCTGAAGCTCAAGCCATTTCTTCATGAACGGAAGTTGTTTGACTTTCTTCTTCTCAACCTTCACTCGATCATCTTTGAGATCGACGATTTCGTCCACCAGCCACGTGTTGGATAACTGCTGGGCATTTTTGTTACCATTGACTTCCTGTTGCCGGTAGCCCCAGTCAGGAAGCGGTTTGGTGTGTGTCCACATCGCAACCTTTGTTGGAAAATGAATAAGCTTGAAAAGACCTCCTTTCGTACGGAACTGCTCCTTTTTGCCGTTATTGAGACGAATTTCAAATAGTGTATCATTGTGTCGGGAACCAGCAGCATCCTCGGGACTGACAGTCGTGAACTCCTGGTTAGTGGGATAGTAAGGCGAAGCAACGTCATGAGTGAGAAGATAAGTTCCTGTGACAACATGGTATAACTGTACAATATCGCCACCATTGACAGGATGACCCAGTTTGTCATTCTCAGGAAATCCAACTGCAGGAATAATTACCCAGTTGTTGTTCGCGTCCTTGTGCGGGTAGCAAGTAACCTGCTGGCCCTGAGATGAAATACGTCCATCGTCGTAACGCAGCGGATACCGGTCTGAATGTGAGTGCAAGTATGCTCCGGTGTCTTTGTGTTTGATTGCAATAGTATCGTAGTAGTTGATGGGCTTGGCAAGAAGTGCCAACTCATTGTCACCCAACGTTTCCTGGAACTCAGGAGACATGAAGTCATCACCAGGGCCAGATTTGTTGAGCACCCAGAAATGAACCTGAAAGAAGAAGAGGTAAATCATGAATGGCATGGCAATGAGAGCAAACGCCCGTGCAAAGAAATGTTGGGAAAATTGTTTCTATCCTCGTTAGATGAGAGGTATGACATGATAGAACATATTGTACCCACCAAAGAAAGACCATTGTCGACGTCGAGTAAATTCCAGAGGTCGATGATAACGGCAAGCCCGATCGTGAAGAAAGTGAAGGCACCCACGTACTTGGTGCTGATAGTACAAGCCAGAGCCAGTCCGGTCAGAAGGAGCCACTGCCACCACTTTTGGCTGAACGCAGAGTTTCGGTATCGCATGAATTTGACATAGCTGTACAGTGCGCAGCTCATGGAGAATATGAGAGTCGCGTCAAGTAGGATTAAGCGCGTCTGCGTGATGTGACCATTGTCAAATAATACCAAAGCTGCAGAAACCAGACATGCCGCCAGACTGTAACCACTATGCTTCATAGTGAGGAAAACAACCGGCACTGTCAATGATCCGAGCAACGCTGGTAAAGCTCGATACGCCAGGTATGGCACCTTGTTGTGAGTGTATCCGTCACCGATATTATCGAAAAGGAAAGCGCCATCGTAGCCTACTAGCCAACCGACAAGCGCAAACAATAGCTTTCCAAATGGTGGATGAACGTCGAAAAAGTAGGTTCCTTGTAGATACTAATGCCACATTAGCCAGATCAATAATAGAAAGATGCATGCAGACACTTACGTAGCTAGCGAACTTGCCGAAGTGAACCTCATCAAACCTGCCACTTGTAATTAGCGCCGGGTTGTCCAGAGATAAGTCGAACTATAGTCGCAAATACGTACACGACTTGATCTGGGTGAAACAGCATGTAAAATCGAGTGTAGAAACTGAGGATGGTGATCACCAACAGCGCGACGTTGTAGTAGATCTCTTCCCTCCTGGCCTCGGCAGGCGTCAATGGCTTCGCCACTAGATAGATTGGACCACTGGAATTGTCGACCTCTTCAGGCTTCACTGTAGAAGTATCAGGCACAGGGGCAGATGAAACCGGCGCGTCGGCCGCGCCGGTCTGCTGCTTAGTTTTCTTCCCGCCCTTCTCGGGCGTCGGGGTCTTTGGTGGCATAATCAATGGTGCTGGTGACGTATAAACAGGAAGTTGACTAGCTTGCCCACTAGTCAATGAAAGTTATTTAATGGACACTTGTTCTGTCCGGGCAGATCAGCGAGGCCGAACAAGTTCGCGTTTTGAACGGGCGCTGATACGAGCCGCGACGGAGCACAAATTCCACAGGCCTTCGATACGTCATTTGCACCCTAACCCTAGTTTCGCCCGCTTTGGAGCTCGATACTTATAGGGTCCAATTTGGCACAGTCAAAGTAATTGTTATATATTTATCAAGCTTGCGGCAGTGTTTTCTTCCCCGAGTAGATACAGTGGCCGATCAAAGCCTCCTTGCCCTTTTAGTTGTCAGTCGCAAAGGTTTGCACTGAACTAAAAATGGATCCAAAATAAGTCTCAAAAGGCGTATTGTATTGGAGAGCACGAGCCGCGGCAAACTCTACTGTGGTTTAGTTTTAATTCAATGGTGGCTGACTTTCTCAGATCGCCGCTCATCAGGCAACATGACTATGTAAGAGTCGAATTCACGAGTTGTTCACGAAATTTGTTGTCGACATTTCACAGCAGCTGCATTAGAAAGCACATATCGCGGATTAGGGACAGTATAGGATAGCCTTATCTACAGCGGATCAATTAACGCCGGCCGGGGATTCACAGTACCTAACGCATCAGGTTAAATCAACGTTTGTCAACGCGTCACAATGTCGGTTCATCCGTCGCGACAAGCACGACTGGCAGACGACAGAATGTCCGTGGATCCGCCGTCTCCACAGGGAGGCGGCCTGTATCTCGAGGATATTGCTGTGGATAATGACTATGCAATGTATGGCACCAACATGAAAGCGCAAACATATCTCGAGGAGCTATCACGTCGACAACGGGCAAAGCAAATCGCCGTACCCACGGATGACTTGAAAGTGCGAGCAAAGCTGCGTGAACTGGGTGAACCTATAACATTGTTTGGTGAAGATAAGGCCGATCGGCGAGAACGATTGCGGAAGGTTTTGCTTGAGCGGCAAGAAACTGTCGACGAGGATGTCGAAATGATGAGTGTGGCAGGTAGTGTGCGGAGCGTCACGCCCGAAGAAGGGGAAGAAGAGGATGAGGAGTTTTATACGCCTGGTGATGAGGATCTTCTCGAGGTTCGGAAACAGGTCGCTCGATACTCGCTCGTGGCGGCCCGCCAAAGACGTTTGCAGCAAATAAAGGACGCCGCTTTTCCGCTTACTAAATTAGTTAAACGAGCACGTGGATCTTCAGATTACTTAAAGACATATGCATTAATGGGCACTCAATTTGTTGCTGATCGAGCAGTATCTATTGTTCGATTCTCACCAAACTCTGAATTAATAGCTGCAGGATCATGGACTGGATCTATTCGGTTGATCCAAGTACCTTCTCTGGAAGATGATGACATTTCAATATTACGAGGACATACAGACCGGATTGGCGGCCTTGCATGGCATCCAGAGGCGACGCTGACACAGCCGGCTGGCGCCGTAAATCTCGCGTCTGGAGGAGGCGACTGTACGATCAAGCTATGGTCACTATCGCAGGATGCACCTCTCGCAACATTACAAGGGCACGAGGGTCGCGTCTGCCGCGTGGCGTTTCATCCTTCTGGGAGACTACTTGCATCTGCATCATTCGACTACACCTGGCGACTATGGGATCTAGAGAAACAACAAGAGCTGCTTATGCAGGAAGGCCATTCAAAGGAAGTCTACTGTGTTGCGATTCAACAAGACGGCGCGCTCGTCGTCTCGGCCGGCCTGGACGGCATAGGGCGAGTCTGGGATCTCCGGACCGGACGAACAATCATGGTGCTCGACGGCCATAGTCGGGAAATATATGGGGTTGATTTCTCGCCGAATGGGTATCACATCGCTACGGGATCCGGAGACTCGAGCGTTAAGATATGGGACGTTCGGAAAGTTAGGGTTGCTGCCACAATTCCAGCACACAAGAGCTTGGTGTCCGACGTTCGATTCTTTAACGGCGATGGCGAAATCCCTGGCGTAACGCAGGAAGACGGAGCGCCTCCACTAAGAGGATCGTACCTGGCTTCGAGTTCATACGACGGATGTGTTAATATCTGGAAGTCGGACTCGTGGACTCTAATAAAGTCACTGAAGGGCCACTCAGAGAAGGCTATGAGCGTGGACATATCAAATGGTAAGCAGTCGACTGGCCCTCTTGTGTCGCGCATATCTAACGTGAATAAAGACTGCAGATTTATAGCGAGCAGCGGCTGGGACCGTTCCGTGAAGTTGTGGGCATCCGAGACAATGGGACTATAATGTACGCGCACACTATATCATGACATTCACATGTATAATACTTTTGGTCGCCATAGCATGCCCTGAACATATATCATGTCTTTCCTTTTTGTCTTAGCGTAACCCCGCCACCATAGCGAGGAGCACGTCATGCAAGTCCACACAGTAACTCGTTCGAACTCAAAACGGTAGTCTCGCTCAGGCAACGATGCTTTTTTAACCGTTTTTATTGTAACTATCGTAATGTGCATGCTACTACTTCCCGACTCTTCAGAGGCAACTTTTTGTTCACAAAAACCAAAGCATCGGATGTAATATCTAACACACAAAAAAACCAGATTCTACCACATGCAACATTTTACTATCATAGTAATACTATTCAATTTCCGTCGATAAAATACACAAGACAAAAGAAATTCCACTGAATGCCGATTTCATAATAACAAACACAAAAACAATAGCGCGGGGTCTATTTTATAGGGAGTTCGTATCTGTGGAGGCAGATTGAGGACTTTTCTACTCCTTCAGAGCAGTTTCCAGGTATTTGCTATAGTTCACTGTTAGTGACGTTGAATGCAGCCGAGGTTCTCGGGCCAAAACTTACGCGAAATCAAAGTTAGGATCGGAGAAGTCAAGAGTAGCTGTACATGAACTATTAGTATTCGTTCAAACTCCGCAACCGACTATCGATAGCATCATACCGGTAGCAGCGGCAGCAGCCGGCTTAGGATGCAGCTTCGCGTACTCGGCCTTTGCCTTGGCAATCAAAGCTTCCTTGTGGGCCCATTCGGCGGCAGCGGCTTTCTTCTCAGACGAGACCGAGAGACTGTAGCTGTGGACCAGCCCGTACACAACACCGGCACCGAGAGCAGTCCAGCGGAAAACCTGTCAAATTTTAGTTAGATCTGATGTTCGGGATACAGGCGAACGATTGTGCCACCGCAGTATCGGAAAATGATGCCAATCTAACTGCAACTTATGGCACGCCCCCCCGCCAATAAAGTCCACCATTCAGGGTCTGCCATGGCAGGTACAGGGAATTCAATTGACGCATGGTTCATCACGTATGCGTGTTTCCGATCTGGATCCAGGGCGTGCACAGAGCAATTCTGGGCTGCAGCACAACAAACGTAATTCGCAAATAGCCAGACTTGAACAACACTATTCGGAACGGCAGCACTAAAATAAAGCGATACGTACGTTAAGTGTCGACATTTTTATGCAATTGAGGTAACTGCTGTAACCGGTCGGCTTCGGTCGAATGGTGTGCGGTTGTCGGAAGAGAAGCAAATGCAAACGACTGGGTAACCCACTAAAAGGCGCCCAACCCGCGGCGCATCGATTCAGGTTCCAAACAGTACGTCGTTGGCACCATTATGCCGGCACTCAAGTAGAGTTCATGTGCAGCAATACGTGGGACGACTCGGAATAAATTATTCAATTAACTTAACTTATTGGCAATAAAGTCAAGCCGTATATACATCACTAATACTCCAAACCGTACAACCATGCAAATTGTCCCATACCAACTAAATGTGCCCGACATGACCGCAGCATTTCTTTGCACTAATTGCCGAGACCAACCATGCCCTCCGCCATTTCGTACATCGCATCATACTTCTTACCCAGCCACCAGGCAATATTATTTGCCTTGCTTACCGTATTCAATCCCCAAATACCGAGAGCAAAAACTGCAGCACCAGCGATTCGCACCCGTGTGTATTTGCGTATCCGCAGCCAGCGCGACCACCCGTATCCGACGTGATAGACCGTCAACCCGAGCATACCGGCATAAACCGACCAGCTAACCAACCGCGACCGCACGAATCCTCGGGATATATACCGAAGCGAGATCATCGAGCTGTCGCCTTCCTTTATCAACGGGATCACACGCGCGACAACGACATGCGCGGTGACCAGCGGCGCAAGGAGATATCCTGTGAACGATATGCGTGACATTTTCAAGCGACGCGAGTACCACCGCTTGTCGCGTCTAATCTTGTGAATTCGCAAAACTGCCCCGGAAATGAGATGAGCGGCCAAAGAGCCAAACACAAGCGTTTCCTCCACGACCGGCATCTGGTACAGCACTCGAGCGAGCACAACGGCGTTGTCGGCAGCATCGATCCCTACTAGGGCCGGCATTACATTCGCAGTCGCAAGATGCAGGGACAAAAACGCTGTGAACGAGTACGACGAGTACTTGTGCACCTTGAATAGGTAGTGCCGCCAAAGCGCTACCGTGGCCGGATTCGGCGCATCATATTCTTCTTCTTCCTGCTTATCATCTTCATCTGAGATTCTCTTTTCTGACAGTGAATGCGAGGGCTTGTTTGGTGTTGGTTCGGGCAGAAGAAGATCTGATTCATCGATCGGACTCGGCGTAAGAACAGTGAGGTCCGCCACAGGAGGCAGGTTTAGAGCCTCCAGGCGCGGCGGACGCTGATGGGACCGCGGCGTTGCGCGCCTTGACGATGGACGTTGCGGTTCTGGTGAAGATGACATGGCGGCCTGCCTGTACGTATATCCTCCGTGGCCAAGGTACTGCTAAAATCTTGGGCGGCGTGCAAGATGTGGTCGTCGTGAGTTGGACAAAAAAGGATTGTGGGATGAGTTAGTATAGGATGCCCCCCCTTGGTTATCGGTCATCAGACGAATTAATGCGTGGTCCAACAGCCGCATCCACAAGAGTGACGCGCTTTGCGTGCGGCGCTTACCAGGAGATTTGCCGCCAATCACCACATCTGCACTGTATGCGCCCTTCTCGATTGGCCGGCGTATGACGGTTTGAAGTCACTATGCTGAGGCATGAAGGCAATGGGAGGGGATTGTGCGCCTGTATGTAAAAAGTTATAGTCGAAGTTAGCATCATACCCTTATGTTACCGGAGAGCTTTTGGACACGTTGCTCACGCGACTTCAATCCTCAGGGGACAGGGCGACACTAAAAGTGCGAGTTTGGCTGTCCTGGCGAATTGCGTTGTTTAAAGTGCTATTCGGAACCTACAACTTGAAACACGATCGTGTATGAGCCCACGCTGTTGCATCACAAGGTCCACAAAATTCACACAAACAATGGGATTCATTTGTCACTTGCAGGCTTTGCCCAACTGCCTCACATTTCGACCGAAAATAATATCCCGTCAGCAAAGCTTGTCAACAAGGCAAAACTCGTCGTTCTCCAAGCCACACATTCGGGGCAAGCCACGGATCAAAGCCATCGCAAATCCCAAGTTACGCGCTTTCGAAGAACTAAAAACACCAGCCGCAAAAAGGCGGCCTTTTTTTGGGTGGACGCCAAAACCAACCTGAGCGCGATCAGGGTAAATCGCGCCACAGCCACAATGCGCAATAACCCAAACCCATGTTTTCAGCCACTCAGGGCTGAACCACATTCATGACTACCCTAACCCGCAAGTAACGTCGGTTACTCGTGGACTGAGTGCAATTAAAAATAGGGTTCAGGGTAGTTCGCTTTGTCGCCAGCAGAAATTAAGCCCTAACCCACTGAACATTTGGCCCGGGTGGGCGAGATGAGATGAGCAGACAAAATTTTCCAGTTTGGGACCCTAACCCGAAGCCAGGTGACGGTCTGCGGTTTTGTCACCGTGGCGGAACGGTGTCAGCAAGTGACAGCGATTAGTTAGTAGTAGCCTTTGATTACAAGCAACCGAGCACTACCCCGTGTTGCTAAAGACGTACGCTTCAGGTTACGTCGAACGTCTCGATAATAATGATAATAATAGACTCATATTGACATCAAACAGTAAACTACCGACAAAAAAGAGCTCATTTGCGCAGACCCACTCATCGGCAAACTCAAAACAACAGTCTTGACAAATTCAACTTACGACCCACCGTCTTCGATGTCAAAGACATTCATTCATAAACATATATAAGAACGAGAAAATTCCTCGAAGCAAATCGATATACACATGAACTAACGAAAGCAAATCAAAAACACAACTGGACACATAAAAATACAGATCAAAAATGACAAAAAACCGTCACATCTTTCAAAGGCTCGTAACACAGTTTGTCATCGGAAAAAAGACAATATGATATCCATCGCGCTTGCTTTTTTGGAAAAACATGAAACGAAATAACGACACAGCCATTCGTATTGCCCGTACAAACGCATACCATACATGAACGAAAATACCGCGCCATCCCAAACTTACTGAAATTTTTTGCAAGACTTTTTTGAAGAGCAATTCACACCAAGCCTATGGTAAAACGCACGTGAACTGAACTGGAGAACAAGAAAAATATATGTATGTATAATCTATGACGTCACCTCTATCCATCTGAGCAACCCAGCTGCGTATCTAGTCAGTGCTATGAGCGGGACTCGGAGCTGCTGCTAGCGAGATTCTTGATGCGATCCCAGATTTCGTTTTCGGTTCGGCTTGGTAGCAAGACTGACAATTCTTCAAACCGAAGATCGCTTCTAATGACCAGGTCGTCTTCCTCCTGCGACCAAGCCTTGCCACTGCCGGATTTGCTCTGACCTGATCGTCGCGACTGCGTCAGTAACGGTGGAAGCACCTGTGCCGGCTCCGCCTTTGGCTGGTCCGGAGCCGAGGATTGATCGGCCGCCTGTCCAGCATTTTGTTGAGGCATATTCGGCTGAGGAAGAGTTCGGGATGCCGAGCGCTGCGTCTTTTCCCGCGTCACATGTTCTTGCTCAATTTCATAATCCGATGGAGCCACTAGAGGCCGAGTAGTAGTCGCCGGAATCATGGGAGGCGATGGTGGAGACTGAGTAGACTGCTCCCAGTTAGCGTCTTCGTTCCAGTTGCTGTTGTTATTGTTGCTGCTGGTGCTGTTGTTTTCGCCGCCGGAAGGAGTTGCAGGACCACCGCGCAAAGATCCCGACATGAGCCGTCGCCATCTAAACTGGCAAGCGTTTGGCGTCCGACCAGCAACTATTCAGGCGTTAGCAAGGAATATGCCTCGAAGCGTGTACGCCTTGATAGCAGACGCATCAGCAAGACAGGGTTAGGGATTTGAGATTTTCAAAATGCTCAGCAACCACGACCCGCCAACATTAACGTGCTAATAAAGGGGGGGTGTCTGTTTGCAAGGCACCAGTACAAGATAATAAAAATGCGCATAGACACTCACAATGACTAGCAATATCTTTCCAGCCGAGCTTTTGCTGCTCTTTGAGGTGTCGCAGCAACAAATCGTCATGTGGGTCCCAGGATGTAGGATTGCGAGGGATTTTTGGTTTCTTCCGACCCAAGGCATCGAGATCCGTTGCAGAGGATGATGAAAGTGAGGCAATAGATGCAACAGAGCCTGTAGAGCCGGTTGACGCGGTGCGGCTAGATAATGAAAGAGATTGGATAAGCATTAGGGACAGTAACAACAGGTTGTCCTCAGCAGGGACAGAGCATGCGAAGGTGCTACTCACGTTCTTGTTGGTCGTCTCTTAGACGTCGAGGACGCTCCACTGGCATTGGAAGTCACGGAGCTAGTGGACGACACTATGCTCAATGGGAGGACGGAATCCGCAGACGACACGGTCGACGACGCTGGCGAGGTCGACACGGACAGCCCAGATACGACCGAATTTGATCGAGCATGGTGAGACGACGCGCCATCCATGTTCTGAGGGTTCGATGTAGGGCACGTCAATGATGAGACGTGCTGACCAGGATGAGGAGACTGGCCAGATGGCCCGATCATTGACGCTGGAGGGAGAAGGTCATGAGACGGCGCAGGGTGATGTCCATGAAAGCCAGCGTTTGGTCCTGGCGGCGGGTAGAGCGAATGAAGAGGTGGAAGCTGACGATTTATCTGGTTTGGCTGGGATTGCATTGTCATCGGCGGCACGGGCGAGTGGTGGGAAGAGAACCCAGGCTGATGAAATTGAGGGTCAGAGAGCAGCCGATGAGGGGGCGGAAGACGAAGTGTTCCATTCGATGCCGCATTGCCAGACGCAGGAGTGGAATCAGACATGTTTCCCTTGTGGAGGATAGGCGGAATCGCTTGATGGTCCTGGACGGAAGGGCTAGTAACTGAAGAGCCGGAGGTTCCAGACGAAGGTCGAGCAAGCGCAAACGACAAGGAGAGAGCGGCGCCGGCAGCTTCAGGCATAATAAAAAACAGATAATAGAAGCACACAAACTCAGATACAACCACTAAAGTACACGAGTGAACGATGAAGGTGCGAACGAGCAAACGATGGGACGACGGTGATGGATGGAGGAGGAGGACATGAGTAGTGCACTAAAGCTGAGCGGCGATGAGCGTGAACACGCAGCGTGGTGGTTTGGCAGCTGGCGTCTGGATGTGATCCGTATTTTGGGGCCGTACGGACGTGGGCCGAGTGGCGATACACAGCGCAGTCAGCCGTCGCTCGCGCACTTGGCAATCACAGGGTAAGGTCAACGTTCGTCAAATTGCCCCCAACTTTCTCGACTGTGTCTACGAATAGTGCGCGAGTTGCTGCTGAGGCTAGCCGTCGAATCGACGCTAATTGCGTTTCTTGCACCGCCACGTGCCGCCGCACGCACCGTGGCGGTGAAAGTGAAACCCTTGCCCGATACGATGCCCCTGTTTTCTCGCACAGAGAGCAGACCCGCGTGAGGATTATCACGGGCTGGAAACTGAACAATGGTCGCCCCTTTGCTGGCGACAGTGCAGCTGGGGGTTGAAGCCCAACAGAGGGTGGCTGCTCGCGGGACATCGTGTCCGAGTGATCTCATCGTTGTTTCTCGCCACCCCATCAGAGTCGATCATCATCTCATCGCCGCGCAGCCTTGTTACCCTCTTTGGCAACCTATCAACACAACCGCAATCTCCCCATTTACTTTCCCCGCTACTTAGCAGGTATGATGCAGGCATCCGCCAGACAGGACTGCGCGGAATATGTCGAGTGTCAGCAACAATTGTCAATTGATCTACGCGACCGGCGTCTGGGGTTTGTAGAGTGGTTTGGAAATGGAGCATCACTATCGAACAAGGCAAGCTTGACGTTACCCGCAATTGTGACCCGCCTGATTGATCTGGCCGCTGCAGTCCCGCAAGCCTATAGATGCCGTCCGGTACAAAAGTGTAGGAACGTAGTCTGCTATTTATCGATTATCATACCAATAGTTTCAAGGCATGGCAATATAATGTATTTGCATGCTACAAAGTGAATATTGCTGACTTCTAAGTTACCCAATAAAATTTTGCAAGGTTTTTGGAGCAACACGCCAAGTAGGCCCAGTGATGCGAAGTTTCTCACGGTCTCCAAGGAGCCAATCGCATGTCTCGTTCTGTGTGAACCATAACCCCTGAAAAGTTGCCTTCTAAGAAACTGCTGCTGATATCATATCCGTCGCACTCGCATCGATTTTCTAGCTGCTACACATGACCTGGTAACTGGCAATGAATGATGCCGCCGGCGACGACGACGACGACGACGACGAAATAACCACTGGCGGTCGTAAGACTAGAGTGACGTGAGAAAACGCGTGAATAGATCGTGATCTAAATAGTTAACTAGTTAACTTAGCGGCTTTGGTTATTATTAACTCTCCGGGCAGGTGGTCGTTCGATACCCGGCCACATCTCGCGCGGCCAATCATGTGCGGTCTGGCCCTGCGGCTCACGTTACCCTCTCCTGGCTCATGCGCCGGCTGGCGGCGGTAGGCAACCATTCATCTTTTGCTTGGAAGTAGTTCAGTACAGCACCATTTCCAGTTCAATGTCCCCCTCTAGCCGCAGGCATTGGCTGACTGCAGCAGCAAACAATAATATAAGCACTAGTGCAGACGGAGCTCATGACCCTGGAAAGGGTGCAACTTCGTCTGTCCCAGACCTCATCGCCGACGTTGAAACCTTATTTCGCCAGGTTAGGGCTTCAGGTTAGGGTCCCGCTGAAGGCACGAAAGTCTAATCCTCGATGCCCCATCTCGTTGTGGCAGTGCAAGACCCGCGCGCAAGCGCGTCGGGTTAGGGCCGTTTTGTTACTCGACCACCGCATCATCTACAGTGGTTCCTCCTGCCTATTGACTACCGCTAATTGTTACTACTTACTAGTTTTTTCCGTAGCACGCACTGCACGACAAACTACGTGTGGTCAATTCGATACGAGTCTAACTATAATACAAGCGCGCTATATACAGATCATCCCAATACAAGACTCAGCCTGCCAATCTAATAATACAAATAATTCCCACATATTGCCAAATGCCATACTGTGTGCAACTGCCGATAGCTTGTTTTGTGCTAGGTCTGCGTGGTGCTTTCCTCCTTTAGCGATTCCATCAGCTCCAGACAATACTCCCTTACCGGCGGACGCAGTTTAACTAAGTACCTACGAAACCGTTAGCCATATTTGCATTACTTTTGTCAAAAAACCATTGAACGTACTGCAATGCCAAATATCCCAGCTTTGACCGATCAGGATCGCGACATAATGGTCGCAGTTTAGAAATCATGCCTGGCGTAAGTTCCGGTAAGTCTGACAGAAACCTCAAAAACACCCGGTCTTTGGCGTCTAGAAAAGGTATAACGCTGTCCAATATCTTAGATGCCCATTGAACGTACGGCGAATTCTCGATACTAAGCGTGCCATCCGCCACCACATCGCCATTGCCGTTACTAGTCGCGGCCGCTTTTTCGCGAAGCTTCATCTTGTCGTTGTACCACTCCTCGTTCAACCACGTTATGGCGACGTCGACTCGTGCCCGGAAGTCCACCATCACATGCGCAAATAGCTTCTCCCGAATAAACCGTGCCATAACCAAGCTGACCTGCTTCAGCTCACTCTCCGTCCTGGTTCCCATTTGCGATGAAAGTCCACGAGTGCCGAGCCGACTAAGCAAAACTATCCAAATATCACCGCCAAGCGCCACGGTCGTCAAGTCCTCGATATCCTTGCCGGTCTTCTTACTTGAATCAGCAAATAAAGTATTTTCAAACTGGCCCCCACTAGCAAATATCCTCTCGATTATTTGCTGAAACAGCTCAAGCCGTTCGGCCTGGTCAAGTGGTTTCGGCGGCGGCAGCACGAACGTGTCAGCGTCAACCGACATCTCTCTGTATCGGTCGTCCTCATAACTCTCCGCATCGCTGTAACTCAGTTCCTCGACCGCAAGGAGCTTATTGGCCACCGCTTTCTGGTCCATGATCACGGGCTGTGTCTGATCCACGAGCACTTGCCGAGCATGCAGAGCCGCCGGCGACGCAACAATAACATCTGGCGGCTCGTATTCAGGCTCGTAGTCAGGCTCATAATCATCATCGTCATCGTCAACATACGTACTCGCCGGCACGGTTTGACCATTTGCAGACGACTCCTCGATTCTGATGACACCCGGTGGTGGATAGAGTTCGTTATATCGCCTACGTACAGCCATGATAGCGTTATCGAGCGTCTGCCGGTTCAAAGCTATCAATCCAGCAATCACAACTTCTGTAGCAACTTCATGAGGCAGGGTCTTGACATCAAAACGTGTAAGTGGTAGGGACGGGTCGATCAGCGTGTATAATTGTGCATATGATAATTGGACATCGCGCGTTGGCGGCGTTAACATAGCCGGCGAATCCGTCCGCTGCCGCTTAATGTTCGCTGCACCAATTGGCTCCCCTGCACGCTTCCTAACCAGATCCTCAACAGAAAGATTCTTTGCTTGAACGAGTTGAGCCAAATATTGCTGAATCCTTGTGCCATATTGGCTTGCAATGCTCGACGTCCTATTGATAGTCAACAGCGTATTCAATCCAATTGTAGAGCGACGTACTTCACAACGTTGCCTAATACTATACGCAAATTCTTTTCAATGAAGCGGAGTTCTAGTTTCAATCGCATGGGATCGCTTGTCGCGTACTGCGCTGTTAGCGGATCAAATGCGAGCATACGGGTAAGGATTTTGTTCGCGATCGTAGATCTCGATTTAATTAAGATGCCAGCAGCGTATAATGTGGCGCTTATACTGGGTTCAATTCTGTCCATCATGTTAACGTTTTGCAAGGGTAGTCTGACATCAGAAACCATGGTCTCACATGTTGGGCTCGTAGAATACGCTTAGTAACCTGTCCAAAAGACCTTGGGCTTCTGCCTCAAGGACAGGGTGTGGGATCAATGGATGATCTAATGGAACCTGCGTAAGAGAAACGTCCGATGAATCGGCCAGCTGCAGTCGAGTCAGTAATCCCTACAAAGTTCATCACACTATATTTACGTACCCGAGGGTCCTTCGTGCCAGGTGTCTGAACAGCAATTACTCGCTGTACAAACTTGATACAACATATCTTAATTCCTTCGCTACCACTATCCCATAATCCCAATATTTTACTCTTGATTGCCGTTATCCTGTGAAGAGTCTCTTTGTCACTTTTATTGGCGCATCTACCCCACGTTAGACGATACCTGGATTTAAGGTCATGCACATACATATGTTTAAATATCAGCGGATATATCGACGCCGAACACTGGATCAAATTCTTCACCACATGCAAATCCGTCTCTTCAAAAAGAATCTCAATGGTATGCAAACATGCGACTGCCAACACCTGCCTCTCGCCAGCATTCACCTCCGCCGAGGCAAACCCATCCGCCAAAAATGCGGCACACCACGACCGCAGCCTTGGCTCTGGCTTTTGCGCTATGGGTAGAATGCCCCGAATAACTTGTGGATAAATCGACGCATCCTGGAGCACGAGTTGTTTGGCCTGGTTGAGCTGGTCGATTTGCTGCTCTACGGTAAGATCGGTCATCACAAACTTGCAAATTCAATAGTCGTTAAATCCAAACGCAGTTCACAAGCACGTCTTCCGGGTATCTTCAAATAAAACGCGTCGGGAAAACGTAAGAACTGCCGTCGACAAGATCGGCTTCGCTGTAACAATGTAGGTGACAAACAACAGCTTCCAAAGATTCGAACCGGACGAATTCGCAAAGCCCTAACCTCAAAGTTTTCTTGGTGTGGTGGGAAAATCACGAACTACTGAACATGAGCCACTAGCACCAGGAAGAACACAAGGATCATATTACCCACACCATTAATATGAATCGTCGGGTCTCCATACTTGTCCTTTGACTTCAGGCTCGACAACTTCTATTCCCTCGCTCCGATCTGTCGCATACTCATTACTGAAAGCGATTACGGAGAACGGCGCCTCGGACAGGCTACGATGAGCGTGGATGATCACGATCATCCTCCCCCGCCGGGCGCCCAAGTTGTCGTCAAAGGCCAGCTGAATGTTGCCGATGAGGTATATCCGTCGATACCGCACATCTCGGAGAATTTCATTCCGTTGTCGGCTGTGGCCTCACGACTTGTCGAAAATACGCACTCCGAGCTTGTCAACATTCTCGAAACGCTCCCGGCCGCGAATGATACAACAAAAAAGAGGAAATTCCTCAACTTTTTGATACACACGCGACAGCAGTATATTAAATTACTAGTGCTGACCCAATGGTCACGCAACGCGAGGGATATCTCGAAGGTTATCGACGTTGTCTCGTGGCTCAGTGGACAAAAGAATTGCTTCTCGAATGTCGTTTGGGCTTTGCAAGCGGTGAAGCAGGACCTAGGAAGCGCTAGGTAATTACCAGACTTGCTGCCTCTATTTAATTTTACTGCAGATCAATTGCTAACACGGTCACAGGTTGCGGAATCCGGATATTGCGACAGCGCTCGAAGTATTTGTGTTAGGAAAACCTCGACTGTCATCGGTAATGATTATGGTCTATGCTACGCGAAAAGTTATTATATCTAATAAATATCGTAGTTTACTTACGTTCCACCAAGGCCGCTTTCGCCGCAAAGCATTCTTGATACACTTCACGATCTGAATGTTCTTCTCTCGCTACGGCTGGCCCTCAGTGATAACATCCCAGTACCGTTCCAGAATTACAAAATCGCGAACGGGCGAGTTACATTTTGCGTTGAGGGCGACTTCGAGGTGGATCTGGGGATTGCGGATGATGATCTGAACTCACGATTTTTCTTGATCGACTTCAGGTATATCTTCAAACCGACTTCGACTGTCACTCCGGCAATTCGCGCGTCCCTGGAGCGAATAGGCAATGAAATCCTAATTACGAAGGGTTTGGACGGTTTATATGAGTATTTGCGTACGTCAAGTTTTTATCAGGCGAGTCGATAATTTTGAGGCTAATCTCCTTAGACAACTTTACTCTTTCATATAAGTTGCTCATTCTACAACAACAATTATCGCGACTAACAAATGGCATATGGACCGGTACTCTGAACATCAGCTACTTTGCCGAGCGGCAGACTATAGCGATACAATATTGGGCCGAACAGCCAGGCCGGAAAGCAGTGGCAGAGATCGGCGTGCTGCAATCCAAAGTCCTTGGCGTGCGGTGGATACCACGAGACTTTTCGGCAGAAACATTCACAATCGACCAGAATGAAATATCTGCCGAGACAGTACTATCACAGGTCATAATATATCACATACAACAATTATTGGCTGCTATTCTGACAACATTTATATCCTCACCAATCCATAAATCACTCCCGGACTTAGTCACGCCCGTGTCGGATACGAAGCTCAAGATTGAGTTGACGCCCAGCCTGACGACTTACCTCACGGTCGAACATTTGACTGGCCGTATGGTTCTTGAGGGAACAACGGATCTCATAACATCAGCAGAACAAGCATTAAATACGCAAACCGACATTCAATCTTCGACGCAGATATTGACCAACCTTCGGCATCTCTCCATTCAACGAGAAGTTGAAGATCTTGTCAAGACTGCGCGATGGGACGTTATCAAACTCGCAAATATACGGGCGGACGATATACGTCAAAAGTACGGCGTGGGAGTCCGACAGACGACTACAATCCGTCAACGGCACTGGATTCGTGGTTGGTTTATTGTTGTGACGATTTCAGACAGCGCTATCTGTCTGTGGTTCAGTGAATTTAAGTCAGCTGAAGGAGGTTGGTCAATAGCATGGAATGAAGCACTGGCATTAGATGCGTTAGACACTTTATATTCACCAGAGAAGCTGAACCGGCTGGCAGCTGTGACGTCGGGACGGATAACATTTCATATTATTGCCAACGGTCTGCAAGAGAGGAACATACCGTACGAGTTTATTCCACCTCCGGCAGACATCCATGGCTCAATGCTAGAGCTACCGTCATTGCAGTTTGCGTCGTCAGCTGTCACCAAGTCCACTTGGGCTAAATCAGCGTTCAAGCTGGAATTTGTTCCGTCTGAGAGTGACGAAGAACGCAATGCGGTCATTGTTACCGGAAGCATGGAGCAATCAGCAGCGCTGAGTTCGGTTTCGACCAATTCGTCAGATGTTATACTGGATGGCCAAAATGGACGCTTCAGTCTGAAATTTTACGTTCCTCCAAACAGTCAGATCTTGCACCAGATGCTGGAGCGGCTGGGTCAGATTGAACGTTCCGTGAGCTTCGTCGAGACATTCCAAACGTTTAATATTAAACTAGATGAGATCTCATTAAGCCGAATAAGCTTTGAGTATGCTCCGGACTTACGGATGGCTATCACGATATCTGCTGACCGAAAGATGACGTTGGAATTGTCTGACTCGAACCCGCATCGACGGATACAATTTTTCCTCCAGGATGTTCTTGATAACGAGGGCTTGAGGCCATTGCTTGCAATCTTAGCAGCGACACTTCCATTACTACGATTTGCGAGTTACATTGATGCGAGCGATGCCTACTTCATCACGCACAGCACAAAGAGCTACCGCATCATTTACTACGCTCAGAAACATGCAATTGATATCGAACTTAAACACAAAGACGGCCGTCCGATGGTGTACGTCACAGACTCAAGCGGCGACATCCCAGGATTCAAGCAGGCGGATGTGTGTAGTAGTATATGGACGTCTAACAGCTCGGGAATGGTTGGCTTAGAGACCGGAATCGCCTGCGAGATTGAAGTAGTGGAAGAGCTTCTCTCTCGGGTTCACAGTGCGATTTCGTCTTGAGCCTGAAGGGGATAAAGATGCCTCACCCATGTGTTGATAACTACCGGAGGATAATGCTCTATTAGTTGCGGCATTGTAGTACTACATCATTTTGCGTCCGTCATGTGTTGATTTTGGTGTGGATAAAAATGGTTAATTGTACACTAGTAGTTTTGACCGATAATTGGTTATAATGGTTATAAGTGTGAGTGTAGGCTTACGAAGATTCGAGAGAGAATTGTATTTATGTATTATATTACTTATTATCACAAGATTGTTGGGTAGCAGGGTGGAAGAATTTGCACGTCACTTTGGTCGTTGTCATTCCCGAGTAAACTGTCGACCCCTGTGCGATAACTCAATTGCGAGCGTAACATAACCGATACGAGCTCTCGCGTTTGCAATGTTAAATTTGCGATGCTTTGACGTTTATCACCCTAAGTCGCTGAAAGTCATGATGCTTTACTAATACTTAAACTTCAAGGTCCCGAACTCTATGCCTTCGGGGTCGTGTCGGGTCACAACTGGTAAACAAACTACTCAAAACGTACAACCGAGACAACAGTCTTTTGGCTCGCACGGCCTGCTCGTTTATCACTCAAGTGCTTTCTCAACCTGAATGGTCTACCTAGTCTGCTGAGACTTCCTTCTTTCCAAGAAAATTACTGGTGCCAGCGAATTGCCCAACAACTCCGTGATCGAGCCGCAGTTAGGGCAATCGGTATCGCTGCCTGCTCTTTCGACCACCATACAACGTTACCGCCGTGCGAGGCGTTTGCGACACGCATATCATTCGTCATGAAAAATGATGTTGAGAAAGTAAGGATTGAAATCCTTAGAAACGAGATAGGTAAATTATTCTTCACTGGTTGAAAGACTCTTCCAGAATTGTCTATTCTGTCTAGCGGTACGACGCGTTGGTGCTGACGATCACCAATAGCTCAACGGAATCTGGAAATTCACAGTCTAGAGTCTATCGCCAAAGAGCTTCCGAAAACAGGCTTGTCTGCCGTCCGCTGTATTTCTCCCGAATCGGCATCTTGGTCGTCGAGCAGCCCGTCGTCCGGCTCCGGCTCTCCCGACCTGACATACTCCCCTGACATCGACGGAAAATCTCCCTTGTCAACATTCGCACCTTCGGACGACAGATATTATTATAACTACCCTGTAATGAACGGTATGTCCACATCGTCTCGGGTTATCGAGACTTTGCAGGTCACGATTGATGCTTTGAAGCGGGACTTGAACGTACAAACTGAACGTGCGAGGGAGGAGCGGCGGAATCGAGAGGCAGTGCAGCGCAAGCTTGAGTCGCAGAATGAGCAGTTTGATCTCATTCGGCATCAGAATGATATGTTTAATTCGATATTAAATCGCAAGGATCGGAAGTTAGACGAATTGGAGAAACGCCTTGCAACTGAAATTGAGTTGCGGAAAGATTCGGATAGTGAAATGAAGACGATAAAGGAGCGTATTCTCCAATTAGAAGTGGAGAATGCACGGGAAAGAGAGGCGAAGTTGCATGCTCACTCTAGTTACGACGCTTTGGTCGCGAGTAATCGACAATCGGCCGTTCGATTTCGGGAGGAAGTTAGATTACTTAAAAGTGAAATGGAACGGATAAGTAATAATCGGAAAGAAGATTTACAGCAGTTGCAATTATTAGAAGCCAAACTTGTGTCTATGTCTGCAGAGAAGGATAACGTAATTAAGATTCAACAATCAGCAACAGCAGTGCGCAACGAACAGATTGAAGATGTGAAGGTAGCGTTAAAAGAGCTTCAAAAGAGAGTGGAGAAATATGAAGTCGGTGACGACGAGTTACTCAGACAAGTCAAGGAGGAATTAGAACGGATGCAATGGATGAGCAAGAATTCGTCCGAAGAGAGCATATAGGAGTCTCGTTAGAAGAAATATGGAATTGTGCTGCATTGTATTATAGATTTAATATTGATGGGTTGGGAAAGTTCTTCGTATGATTTGTAACAGTTTAGATTCGCTGTATTATGTACAGACGGCCAAATAGAAATTGTGCGTAACGACACACCTGTGCTCCGTCATGAAGAGGCACCTGGGCGGTTGGATAATCGTGACCATTTTCCCTTGGTTCTATCGCTTTCCAGCAAGCCTTACACTGGACCCGACGATTTCTCTTGTACAATTATTATCTTTAAGTCTCTATTGCCTTGTGGAGAGACAGAATTTGTCTTCCTGATGTTACTTGATTCGGTTAAACTTTTTGGAGCTCTAATATGAAACCCTTATAAGCGAAGACAGCATAGGGTTAGGTGTTGAATAATGAAAGTTTCCGTGCCTTATCAATGCGCTGCTGACTTCCTCATCAGATCCAGACAGGAAAAATATCGCCGACGGCCGAAATCGGGTTTCATTTCAGTGAAGGCGAAATGAGGATAACACAGTTTATGAGTTGGGCCATGTATCAGAGAAGTAATTAAGCTGCGATTTAGCTTCTACATCTCCCGAAGAATTCAGGCAGATTACAAGGGAACGAGATGTCGTTTAGAGTGATCCCTGGTTCTCGGTTTGTAGCCGCTTCGAATAATTTCGCCAGATGGAGGCCTTATGCGTCTATTGCTGGATATTCGTATGCCGTCGCTCATAATCCGCTTGTTCACCGAATGAGACTGGTAGGTTCCGTTCCTTTGACCTCTCTAGAGGACGTTCTGACAATCTGCAGGCCACGATCAGCCACTCTATAATA
Organism: Lipomyces orientalis; assembly: GCA_030568275.1. Lineage (NCBI taxonomy): Eukaryota > Fungi > Ascomycota > Lipomycetes > Lipomycetales > Lipomycetaceae > Lipomyces > Lipomyces orientalis. Next base: position 149,619 of record JAJLTP010000009.1, read on the forward strand.
GAAGCTATGAAAAGTCACAAGATAATTCCAGATGGTAAGTGATTCGTTTATCGACAATAATCTAGTACTAACGGTGGCAGTGGTGGACGATTTTGAGCCAACATCGTGAGTATTTCCATACAGCCATCCAGACGCCAGCCTACCATCCTGTTTATGCACTCTTGCGCTATACTAACAATCCTAGACTCCTTTCGGTCGACTACGTTGATGGTCACCACGCAGCACTTGGCAACACATTACAGTATTCCGAGGCACGCGACCTCCCCAGATTCTCTATAACACGCATCAACCAGCACGGAGCACCAGCCCACCTGCTTTCGCCGCCTTCACTACGCTACACGATTGTCATGACCGACCCCGACACACCCCCGACGTCAGATGCACATGCGTCATCACACTACGCACATTTCGTCATGTCTGGCCTCCGCATGCCGGCCGCTGACGCAACAGACTTCGAGATCGGCAACTCCAATAGTCTCGAGGCAGTCGCGCCCGCTAATGGACAGGTTCTTCTCGATTATCAGCCCCCTATTCAAAACGGGCCGACACGACGGCATCGGTACGTGTTCCTGCTCTACCGGGAGGATGGACGGACTTCGCCGAAAACGCCGCAGGAACGGCAAAATTGGGGATTCGGAAGCACGCCGGCAGGTGCGCGGGAGTGGGCCAGCCGGTATGGCCTCACACTTCTCGGTATGTGCTCTAGTTTAACCAGACCCTGTCCCGCCAGATGCTGATATCGACAGGAGCAAATTTCTTTTACATTCACAATGAACCGGCTGATGTCGGCGGCACGCGAAATAATTAACGTGCGAAAAATTTCATCTTCGATTGTTTAAACCTCCATATTTAGTGACTTTCAGCATTAACAAGGGCTTCCACAGTGGCTATTTCTTTTTTTCACCGACATGGCTTTTGGTTGGATTGTACATAGTTTCACTCTTCTCTACCTTCATGTAATCATGTATACTACATATAGTTTCACATAACAATGTATTTATCACACCACATGACAACTGTATACAGGCAAAATTTCGAAAAAAGAGTATTTACAAATACATATACATAAAAGCCTTAACAAAATTCTCTCATCCATAGGCACCGATAAATTAAGAGTAGAGCGCGAAAAAAAGTGAGCCAACAAAATGCTGGATGTATATGACCTTTAAAACCACTATCATTTCCCGTTATGCCGCGTCCAAAGTCTAACGATCTCTGTATATGATATGACCGAAAGGACCAAAAACGTTAATAAATCTAGCTCGATTTATACGACCTCGTTGATGATTCGCGCCGCTTCGGTGTATGTCCGGAGCATTTTCTCGCACTTGATACGTTCTTGCGCGAGACCCGCGTCTTCTTTTAGCAACTCGTCGAAAAGACTCTCCTTGTAAAGCTCCGCGACCAGTCTATTCTGAATTGTATCCTTGCAAAAGTTGACGAGCAAGTGCATCACGGCCTTTGGAACCTGGTCTTGGATGGTCTCGCGGACGATGCCAAAGTACGAAGAGATTAAGCGCCGAATTAGTTCCGTCTCAAGCTGTTCTCGCTCCGAGAGAGTGGCTTCCTCGCCATGGGAAGACGGGATGCCTAGTTGTTCGAATTCTTTAGACAGATACGATGCATCATCGGATGGGTCTGAATGTCGACCATGATGCGACATCCGATGAAGGTCTGAAGGCGTGACAGCACCAGAAGAAGAAACCGCATTGGAAGTACCTAGTGTGTCGGAAGTATTAGAGTTGTTTTTTATTCCGTTAACCACGGACGACATAGCCGACTGTTGCGCAAGCTGGTCCTTCGAGAAGAAATAATTCAAGAACGAATCTTTCGAAGCCGAAGAGGCCGGCCCAGCAGCAGCGTTGGTCGATGCCTCTGTGAGCGATGCGCCCATGGACATCGACCCAGATCGAGCATGGTGATGATGATGGTGATGATGTCTCGACTCACCTTCACCGGGAACCGACGATGACAGCGCTGGGCTCGGCTTGCCGCCGGATTCGACAGCAGAATCGGACACGCCGTTTGCGCCAAAAACGGCCCTTTTGACTTCCATTCGCTCGATCTTGCGTTGTGATTCTCGAGCCTTCTTCTCTTTCTCTTGACGGGAAGAGAGAATACTGGACATGGCCGCGGCAGCGCCCAAAAAATTCGGGTGTTTGGTGTTGATGTATGCGCGCTGGATCGCGATCAAACTCTCGACGTATTTTGACGTCGGCCCTAGCCGCTCTCGCAGCAAATCTGACACGACCTCGATAATCTTCGACTGCAGCTTTGGATATCTCGATAGTTCTGGTCCACCACACGTATGGCAGATCTTCATAAGCTCCTCATAGACAAGCTCGACACAGCGTTGACTAGGCGGATCCAGTAATCGGATCTGCGGCTTTACCAGCAGGTCAAATGCCAATTCAGGAACAAAGAGCGATGGGCGCGGGCCAGTTGAGTTGCGGATGGCCGTGCGGATGTCGAGGACCGAGAGGTTGGAGGTCGGGTCGATTGCGTTCAACGACGTACCGAATACGTCGTTGTAGATGTAGTAGATTCTAGCACCGCCGCACAGTTCTTTGAGTGAAATATCGGAAGAGGTACCGTCGATGGACGCAATGAAGTTAGTCGCGAAGCGAGTCATCAGCTGAAGAATAAGAATGCCCTACAGTCGTCAGCTATCGACAATGCCGTATACATAACGGGAAGTCGTACTCTATTCTCTGAACCACTAAACTGAGGTTCTCCGTAAGATGCAAGCTCCTGCTGTGTTTGTCCCATAAGAGTGTTCAGCCTGGCCTTAATATCGGGTAGCTTTTCCCGAATGTGTGCCATCAACGTATTATTCAGACTCTTTGCCAAGTACTGAGTACCGCATCTGTAGGATATATTTCTATACGCAGGATGCGTCCTGAAGAATTCCTGCTCAGCCTTGAGTGCATCAGATAAGCTTTTGTTAATTTGGATGTCCTGCTGAGACCGGTTCACGACGCCAATAAATCCAAGTTTGAGAGGGTATACCCGGCCAGACAGGATATCAATCGCATTTGTGCCATGGTCCATGAGATCAAGCTTAGTCAACACACCGATTGTGCGCCGTCCCTGCGGATCAACCTGGCGCGCGAGCTTCAGTGACTCGGAATTAACGAGGTCCACGTTGGCAGGTGAGACGGCGAGGATGATACTGTTCGGCTTGTTGATATACTCCAAAATGAGAGTACGGGTCTGTCTTTCGATATCCGTAGGTTGGTCACCGATAGGAATCTGTGGCCATCAGCGGCTGTCGTATCAGACGGAAAAATTACACGCCATTATACCTTTGTCAAGCCAGGCAAATCAACCAACGTCAAATTCAGCACATGCGGCGAGAATATCTTCAGATTAATAGGCTGCTTATTAATCCCCTTATTATTTCCTGCAATGCGGACAGTGTCGTTCTCAATCTCACGGCGGACTTCCGAAAAATCGTAAAATTTGCGGCCAGGAACGTGCAGGAACTCGGCCCACTCCTCCGCACGCCTGCTTGTCTGGACCGACGAGATCGAGTCCGAACTGGCGTCGTCGAACGACGTACTGGCGGCGTCAGAGGGTAGATTGATGAGTTGCAGAATTAGTGGCCGACGAGTTACAATTCCCGTTCCGCGGGGGAGAAAGTCTTTGCCGACTAAATTACTGATGTTAACTCTGGTCGATCTCAAGTATTAACCGGGATGCCGTAATGACAATTCAACCAATCACAACACCAGTCGCGCGAGTGCCGTACGATGCCACTTGTATCCCGGAACATACGGCTCATTACATCCATTCAACGCGATATATCGTGCTTACAAGTGAGGTGGGAGAAGCTCAACATACCAATATTCTCAAGCACGGAACTCTTGCCGCACGACTGACTGCCCACAACAACAACCTGCGGAAGGTCAATGGTATCCGTGCCAATTGTGTTGAAAACCAGGTCCTGCAGCTTGTTGACCACCGGAATCAAATCCTCGAGTGACGACATGGTGGTGGTGGAGCGCGCTTTGAGTCCACAGGTCCCGATCTCGCGTTAGTAGTGCAAAACAATCGACAGCCGACCCAACAGAGTGCCAAAGATCCGAGATCCAGTAACCCGAAGTCCACGAATTCTAGTTTGCGATACGTATACTTAGAAATTCTCTAAAACCTGTTGTGGTCGCGATCCCGGTGATATTCCGAATGAAATTCCAAACCAACGCCAAACTACAAAACGCGGCAAGTTAATTTGCGTGCCCTATGTACCTACAATGATGTTCGCGGAGCATAAGCATGGTAGACTAGGGCACCACGCGCGGCCTGGGCAACACCTCGTCACCAAGACATACAGATCTACGGCCTTTTGTTGGATAGCATATTGATAGTGCTGATGACATAACATGGCACGACTGACACTGGCAAACGCTTTGGTTTCGTGACACCTCGATATGGCAGCGCAAGACTCGACCCCGATCCTGCGACACTCAGACTTTGACTTCCTGCCCGATCTGCTCGACCTTTTTGAGCGCGTGTGTGATGGATCGCTGCAGCCTAAAGACCTTCATAACGAAGCCGGCCGCCTGCGGATACGGATCAGTCGGGCAAGAAGCTTACTCGGGCAAGTAGTCGCGGGCGACGACCAAGTTGGCGTGAACGAGCAGAGAGCAACCATCGAGGAACTCAAGGACAAGATAGCCAAGAAACGGTAATTAATTATCCTGCGTTTCCAATGCATATTTGTTGTAAATGCTGACTGCGCTAGGTTTTTGCTTTCCAAAGCCGCCGAACTCGGAAAAGCCGTGCTGGAGCGTGAAGGAGGGCTGGAAGAAAATGAACTTGCCTTTGAGGAGCAGCCGCAGGAACAGCCAGTGAAAGTGAAAGAAGAGATTGAGGACGAGCCGCCGAAGATCGAGGTTCCGGAAGTAAAGTTAATACCTCAGCCTGTACAATCACCTCCCAAACAAAAGCAGCAGGTCAAATCGACGGATGAACAATCGGCGATTCAAGCGGTTCCAGAGCAATTGCTGCCACCACAGGACCAACAAGGCGAGCAGGCTTCTGAAGATATACTGCAATTTGACAACAACAATAATGACGAGATGCCCGACTGGGGCGAAGATTTTGACATGACAGGCGAAGACTTGCAGAAGACCATTGAAAGTCTTCCAGGCGAGCAGGTTTTCGGTGAAGAGACCGGCGACGTTGGAGAGGACAGTGACATGCAGGAATTTATGCAGATGATGCAAGAGGGCGCAATGGAAGGCCAAGGCGGCGAGTTTGTCGAGAATCAGGCTGATGACGGTGGAGATGAGCAGGACGGCGACGTGATGTTCATGATGATGAATGAAATGCCTCCTAGCGGCGCAGACACGACGCAGCAGGATCCAGGAGAGGAGAATATGGGAGGTCCGGAGCAGGAGGTGCAGATTGATGAACTGACCAAGGCGATGGTGGAGGACGATGTAGACGTCATGGCGCAGTTCATGCCAATGGATCTTAGTTGATCGAGACTATACAATATTGCTAACAGAATGTGATATTTCAATTCATAAACAAAAAGAATGTAGATAACATTGTAAGTTATTTACGTTGCCCGTGATATCTCGTTACTTCTTGTACAACCTTACATGAACTCCAGTTGCCTTTGACATCGTCAACATGGTTCTCTTTAACGGAATTCCGTCCGGCTCCGAAGTCTCCGAGCTATCTAATGTATCGAACTCCTGCAACAGCCGCACAATCGTATACCCAGCCTCCGTGAGCGCGTACTGCTGGCCCAGGCATATTCTCGGACCGCCGTTAAATGGCAGGTACTCCCAGGTCCAGGACTTGCCCTCTGCCCATCGCTCGGGTCTAAACTCGTCCGCATCGTCGCCAAAGAAATCTTTCCGACGGTGCATAACGTAGACGCTGTATGTGACTTTCTCGCCCTTGCGGATCAAAATCGGACTTTTGCCGTCGGGCCCCCCACCGACTGGCAAGACGGTGTCCCTGACTGCGTATCTATTATTCAGCGGGACTGATGGATACAGACGAAGAACCTCGTTCAATACGTATCGCAAATAAGCCGTACTTTTCAATGTCTCAAAGTTGATCTGCTGTTTACCTGGCGAATTCGGTTTGTCGCCAAATGTTTCAATAATTTCGGCTCGCAGTTTTTGAAATACACGCGGATAGCGAGCAAGCAAATAGAAAGTCCAGCCCAGTAGTCCGGCGGTCGTATCACGTCCAGCCAGTAAGATGTTAAGCAACTGATCGCGTAGCGTCTTCGGATCCTGGGTTACCTCGACGAGCGCATACAAGAAGATATACCGACCGGCTGTCATGTCTTCGATCTTTGCGGCCCCGTCGCGGTAGGCATCGAGCGCCTTGTTGACGTAGTAGTCCACAAACTTGTGCACTATCGCGGTGGCCTCGCGAAAGTCTTTGGGATTCAGCAGCCAGCAATATGACTGCATCTGTGCGCGGAACGCAGTGACTTCCTGGGAGTAGTTGAATGCGTGCGTGAAGCCTTGCTTGCCGGTGTCGGACCCGACAACAAAGGCAGCACTGGTTTTTACGTCGCCGGATTCGGGAGTCAGACGGAGGGACTCGACGGATTCTCCAAACAGGAACTCTGTCGCAGAGTCGAGCGTCATGCGGAAGAACAGTTCCTGGATGTCGCACGATTCTGTGTGACTGCGCGGGAGCCGGGCCATGAGATTGTGGACATGTGGTTCCAATTTGGCCACATCTGACACCTGCGAGAATATCAGTCTTCATCTAGGATCAGACACCAGGTCGTGATACTGCGCACCTGCTGTCGACTAAACTGCGGTCTCAGCATGGCACGTGAATGTGCCCATCCCTCATTGTCCAACGTGAAGATACCTTCGCCCAATAACGGCAGAAACGCGTCGTATCTAGTCCCGAGCCCGAAGTCGTTGAACTTTGTTGCGAGCATTGCTTTGATATTGTCTGGCTCCACGGTCCACGGATTGTGTTTTCCGAGCGTCGTGGTGCCGAAGGTATTTCCGTGCTTTGTATAATTATCAACCATGTACTCCATAAGCTTGTGCGCTCGTAGAGCACGCGTTAAGCTGAGAAACCTGCCCAAGCCGAAGAATTCAGTGTTCACACTCTCAAGACGCACGGCGCCATGCTTTTCTGCGAAGCGGCGCTCGATCCTCTTGCTGTTGAGCTTCAGGACGACGGCATAGGATAGCAGGGCAAAGACGACTACGACGAGAACGATTCTGGGAGACGTTGCAGCGGCGACAAGAGAAGTCGCTGGCGGCAAGACAAGAACAGACATTATTGCAAACACAGGACCATCTGACAGCGACGGGCGAACAGGAAGAGGAATCAAGAAAGAGACAGGCGGAGGCAGAAGACAGACATTAAACACGCACGAGGGCCACCATTTGCTGGCAAGATCACAGGGCGAATAGTGTGACAGGCACCTTCGGACCGGACGACGACACGCGGCTCAGTAAACACAGTTCATAAGCATCACGCGTCTATATGGCTCGCTTCCCTATCGGTACCCAGATCGACCACGGCGCAAAATCTTCCACCTAAACACGTTGAAGAGTGTAATTTCGCAATGTTTTATGTTGGCCGAATATGCAATATGAGTTTAATTGTTGGGTCTGGCCCACGCTCTTGGATCAGCCAGCTCAATTCCGTTAGCCACTTTATAATTATGAGCCGTAGTTACTCACTCAATGCGCCTGCAATTTTCTCGCGTCGTCCTGCATAGTGCATATAAACTGTTAAGATTTGTGACGAGTAATAATGGAACTTTCGAGCTAGCAAGGATATTGACAACGAGAGGATGATTGATTCTACCCGAAAAACTCTGGGATAGATAATATGCTGTCATCGACTGGCAATTGTCGTTTTAGAGGCTAAAAGTTTTAGCTGGCCCATAGAGATGGGCACAATAATCTCCTCAATTAAATCATGCCAAATCACAATGCTTTGCTTCATGCCTGCGCCATTATGGATTCTGCGCAATGTCAATTCAGAGCTTGCCTGCCGACTGCCAACTGAATGTCAATGCAGAACGTTGCCTGTCCGGAAAATGCGACTGGACAGTCGACATCACTGCCAGATTGACGTCAACATCCTGTTTGGGCAATTCTAAGGCTCTCGTACACAAAAAGTTACAACCTATATGTACAAGCCAAGAACGATCAAAATCCATTTCGGAATGCCATTCTACTATTCCTTGGATCTACTCACGTAATTGGCAAGCAAGCTTAGCTCAACTATTATTAGTTATTGCTACTTTCGTGTGGTCACTCCAGCCATAGATAACTCAGCAAATGTGCTGTATTTTGGTTTAAGATCCAATTCTCCATCCTGTTGAACTCATAATCCAATACGCCAATACCCAACCAATTCCTATTTTTTATAAAGCCGAACATGTACACCGTTTGCGTTCGACATTGTCAACAACGACCGCTTCGACGGCACACCGTCTTTCTCCGGCAAATCCGTGCTCTCAAGCGTATCAAACTCCTGCAACAGCCTGACGACCGCGTAGCCAGCCTCCGTCAACGCATACTGCTGTCCCAGGCAGATCCTCGGGCCCCCGTTGAACGGCAGGTATTCCCACATCCACACTCTGCCCTCGGCCCACCGTTCGGGTCGGAAGTTGTCTGCGTCGTCGCCGAACAAGTCCTTGCGACGATGCATCACCCAGACGCTGTAAAACACTTTCTCGCCCTTGCGCACTAGTACCGGCGACTGGCCATCTGCTCCTCCGCCGCGGGGCAATGTCGTGTCTTTATTCGCGACCCGGAAGTTCTGCGGAACCGAAGGATACAGTCTGAGCACCTCGTTTAATACGTGTCTGAGATACGTGACGTTTTTGAGAGTTTCAAAGTTGATCGGCTTCTTTCCCGGTGCATTCGGTCTGTCACCAAAAGCGTCAATGATTTCGGTCCGCAGCTTTTCAAACACACGTGGATGCCGTGCGAGGAGATAGAAAACCCAGCTTAACAGACCAGCAGTGGTATCCCGTCCGGCAAGCAAAATGTTCAGTAATTGGTCCCGCAAGATCTTGGGATTCTGCGTCTCCTCCACCAACGCGTCCAGAAACACGTATCGCTCAGACATGACGACTTCACCCTGTTTCTTCTGTTCTACTGACACGCGATGGTGGTCGAGAGCTTTGCTGACATAGTAGTCCACAAACCTGTGCACGATCGCGTTGCTGTCCCGGAATTTCGTCGTATTCATTAGCCAGTACCAGGACTGCAGCAGAACACGAAACGACACGACTTCTTGAGAATAATTGAACGCGTACGCGAAGCCCTGCTTGCCGACACCGGACGCGACAGCCGCAATCTCTTCCTTGGACTTGCGCTGGAGATTAGCAATGTCTTCATCGGCCGACGTCAGCTTGAGCGAGTTCACAGACTCGCCAAAGAGAAATTCGGTCGCAGAATCCATCGTCATTTTGTAAAATAGCTGCTGGATGTCGCACGACTCGGTCGCCGTGCACGGCATACACGCGATCAGATTCTGTACGTGCGGTTCGAGCTTGGCGACATCGGACACCTGCTGGCGGCTGAACTGGGGTCTGAGCAAGGCGCGCGAACGCGACCATGCCTGATGGTCAAGCGTGAAAATGCCGTCGCCCAATAGGGGATAAAAAGCTTCGTATCTGCCTAGATCAAAATCGTTGAATTGCGTGGCCAGGACCGCCTTGATGTTCTCGGGGTCAATTGTATTCGTATGAATCGCGCCGAGGATTCTCGTGCCAAACGTAGTTCCAAACTCGTTATGGTAATCCTTTGCCTGCTCGAGGACTTTGTGGGCTTTGAGCGCACGGTAGAGCTTCCAGAACAAACGAACGCCGAGAGGATCCTCGCTGCGATTGGGCAACCGCACCGCGCCGCATTTTCTAGCGAACTGCCGCTCGACAATAAGGTTGTTTATGCGCTTGACGAGAAGGTAAATTAAGACTACCGACAGCCCGATGAGGGCGTGTTTGAAGGAGCTGACGGCTGCGAGCGCGACGATGAGGGGGTCCTGGACCTGGACCTGGACCGCCATGGTCGATTCGGTCAATTTCTGTATCGATACTTCTAGCAGAGCAGCTGGTCAATGGTTACCGATGCCAGGGCCGGACAGCCCTGGCATCAAATATCTCTCTCGCGGACGCGGCAGACGGACCTCGGCCAGGGTTCCCCGCAGAAGCAGGCGTAGCTGCGCGTCATGCGTACGACACAGATGACGTCGAGTCGTCATTGTGCAGGATAAGCTAACAGATTGCAACTTCAAGGGTCTAGTACTGTACGCGCAAGTAATTGTGGGTGTAAGTATGGATCGAGATCATACTCGCGATCATGCCGAGGCGGAGGCCGAGCGGATAACAGTGACGACTACTTTGGGATGCAATGGGTTGCAGGTATGGATCAACTAATATTTCGCAGTGTTTCAGCGCCGCCAGTTTACGCATTCAGCGAGTGCAAGCGAAGTTCATAGTAGAGCAAGTTACTTTCCCCATCTATGCCATTGTCTAGCTATAATCGGTGCTTGTTGCAATATGATGTTGTGCCTTTCTAATTGTCTTAATAACACGGATTTTCGATTTTTCGATTTTCACATCTCTGAGCATCAGAAGTTATTCTTTGCTCATACTAATGAGTGACCAGCAGTATTCGGTCTAGTGACGTTAAATAATATTGAAATTCGTTGTTGGTGCAAGTGCGAAAAGCATCAATGTTCACGAGCTCAAACTTATCACCGACTCTGCTGAGCGCAGTCCTAAATATGGCGTTGGACAGCATTTGCATGAAGGTCTGCGGCCGCAGACAAAAAGTTGACTGCAGAACGCCTCAGGACATCGTCACTCAGCCAACTGTGTTGCTTATCTCGAATCTCAGCTTTACAAATTAATCCACAGCCTAACCGCGCTTGAACAGTTCTTCGAACAATATGTTCAAGAAATTACACCCTGTTAAACCAATTATAGATCGTGTCGAGATTATGGAGATGTACAAGGTCGACAAAGTCCCCTGGCGCCTCGGCCCAGCGAATTGGGGAAACAAACGGCGTGTTTGCTGAGATGGATAACACTATGAGCAGCACGGTCGCGGAGTTCAGTGCTAGTGTGGACAAAATGTTACTTGACATGCAATGCGAATTGGGCGGTCGGATTGCATGTACAATTGGGCTACGAAAGTTAATGTTGGGATGTGTAATTGTAATATATTACGGCAGCTATAGAGTCACAGACAGTAATGCAAGGTAAGCTAATAGTAACAAGACACGTAAAATGCTGAACCAGCCAAAACTAATACAGTTCCAGAACAGTTTCCAAACGAAGCGCCCAAAAAATGCTACAGCAAAAAAAGGTCAAAAAGCGTAATATTGGCCACCGGGGTATCTCATCCAAATCTGCGCCTCAGTCCTCGCCATTTGTCCGGTAAAATCGTAGACCCATTTGTGGTTGCCAAATTCGCCGCCTCTAAACATCTCCGACTTCATATCATGTAGCATAGCTTCATAATTACAACTAACGTGCCGCACGTAGTCATGATGTTCGACACATAACTTACAGCCATATTCCGACTCGTGGTCATGATCAATTGTAAACAAATAAGAGTCAGGCTCCAAGTCCATGACAAGATCTCGCCGGACTGGCGGAGAGAACATATTAAGCATATAAACAACTCGGGCAGTTGACACTCTGAAGTGCGGCCAGGGGCCGAACTCAATAGCGTGTCGCATTTCCGGCCACACGAATACCGTGGGCGACGGGTACGGCGACGCATAGTAGTATGGCGGTGTCGTCGATGACACCGTGAAGTCCTTGAGAGAATTGTGGAAGATTCTGGACGATACACGACACCTGCTATTGTCGCTTGACAACTTGGGATGGCGCGCGGTTGCGACTCGAGGCGGTAGACGAGTGCGAGTAATATGTTTCTCCGGCTTGCATGCTTCCGGCGCACCGGTGGCTTCCTTCGCTTGGTCGATTGCTTTTGCACGGATGTCGTCTTCAATACCTTCAGCGGTACCAACAATTCCGTTGGCGTCAACCTCCATACCAGCACAGTCAGGAACAGAAGAGAGAATATTTGTTTCCTGCTCCCGCATCCAATCATCAATAAGGTCAAATCGACTCACGGAAACACTGTCATCATCAGTCTCCTCAGCAGTTTCCCCCGCAGCGTCAGATTCAAGCGCGGTTTCAGTTTCAGAGTGTGCAGCATTCACAGTTATGGATGGAAAATAAATTTGATTAGTTAAGCAATCATCCATCACGCTCTCGAGGTGCATCAATGAATTCGTTCTTCTTGAGCATGACGAGGACGATGTACAATCGGGCGGAGAGATTATGGTCTCTCCACGCGGATTCGACAAGTTGGAAGACTCATGTGTGGTAGACGGATCTTCTGTTAATGGTGCCAGTGGAATTTCAGTCACATCCTTATTCGAAAAATCGAAAGTAGGATCCGCGAACGTTGTTTGCGGATCCTGGATGGCCTTATTCGAAATTCCTTTCGCAGCATCTCGGTCGGCAATCATGCCATTGGTGTCTATGGCGACAACGTTTTTGTTGGATTCCGTAATTGACTTCATAGTCCCCGACGAGTCTTCTTTCCCGGACGCAAAGCTAACAATGCCATTCTCGACAGGGAGACTGCAAGCGGTCTCCGACGTTGACTCATTTGTAGAGTCCACGGTTGCCAATATGGACCCATCGCCTATAGCGACAAATTGTTCGTTAGACTGGGTGATTGGCTCCATAAATCCTGCTCCGTGTCCGTTCTCCGAGGCAAAGCTATCCTTAGCCTTGCCAGGGAGAACGCAGGCGGTCTCCAAATTAGACTCAATTTTAGAGTCCAATTTTGCATCATCGCATATAGTGTCACCGATTTCCAAAGGAGACTCACTTGTATAGTTTAAGACTACCAATTTGGAGGCGGCGTCCATAGCGACGAGGCTTCCAATGGACTCCATGGTTCGCTCCATAACAGCAGAAACGTAAGCGTTCTCAGAGTCAAAGCTATCTTTAGCTCTGCTAGTCTCGATAGAGTCTATCTCCAAACGAGACTCATTCGTATGGTCCAAGGCTACCAATTCGGCAGCGTCGTTCATACTGATGAAGTTTCCAAATAACTCCATGATCGGCTCCATAATAGCAGAAACATAGGCGTTCTCGGAGTCGAAGCTATCTTTATCTATGCTAGTCTCGATAGAGTCTATCTCCATAGGGGACTCATTTGTATGGTTCAAGGCTACCAATTTGGCAGCATCCACCTTAAAGACGAAGTTTCCAATGGACTCCGTGATTGGCTCCATAATAGCAGAAAAGTCTGTGTCCTCAGAGTCAAAGCTATCTTCAGCTATGCTGGTCTCGATAGAGTCTATCTCTAAAGGAGCGACGAAGTTTCCAGTAGACTCCGTGAAGGGCTCCATAATAGCAGAGACGTCTGCGCTCTCGGAGTCAAAGCTATCTTTTGCTCTGCTAGTCTCGATGGGGTCTATCTCCAAAGGAGCGACGAAGTTTCCAATGGACTCCGTGATCGGCTCCATAATAGCAGAAGCGTCTGCGCTGTCAGAGTCAAAGCAATCTTTTGCTCTGCTAGTCTCGATGGAGTCTATCTCCAAAGGGGACTCATTTGTATGGTCCAAGGCTACCAATTTGGCAGTATCGTCTTTAGCAAGGAAATTTCCAATGGACTCCGTGATTGGCTCCATAATAGCATAAACGTCTTCGTTCTCGGAGTCAAAGTCCATGGCTACCATTTTGGCAGTATCGTCTATTGCGACAAATATTTCGTTAGACTCCCTGTTTGGTTCCGACATGAGTCCGTTATCGGCGACAAAGTCATGCTCAGCTATACTATGCTCGATGACGAGAACGCAAGGTGTCGCTAACGTAGACTCGGCTTTAGAGTCCATGGCTACCAATTTGGAAGAAATGTCAGTCGCGATGAAGTCCTCCTTGGACGTCGTGATTGTCGGCTGCATAATTCCCGGCGCGTCTCCGTTCTCGGAGACAAAGCTTTTACTAACAATGGTAGCGACCCCGCAAGCGGTTTCCGAAGTAGACTTCACGGCTACTAATTTGGCAGCATCGACTTTAACATCTACACACTCGCCAATCTGGATGACAGAAAAATCAAAATCAGACTTGGACTCAAGTACTCCCCAGTTGATAGTTGTAAATGAGAGTTCAGGCAGTTGACAAGCTGCTGGCATGGCAACACTGTGAAGAAAGGACTGTCCGTTGAAACATTCCGTATCTTTATCGGCATACTCAATTTCGTCCGGTACTGTGACGACTGTAGTCGCGATCGGGGAGAATCCTGTGCCATAATCGGATTCGGTCTCGAAATCCAAGCTTGAACTGGCGTCGGCAGTAACAGTAACAGCAGGAATCGGGTCAACTGGGGCCCTCTCTTTCTTCTTCTTGATGCTTAAAAAGCGAGCAGGGCTTCGTCGTCTATTGGTTGTATCATTCAACACAGAGCATGGCGCCATGGCAAGTTCGATCTCCTCCAATTTGATTGTCCGTGCGCGGAGGGAGGCACCAGTGCCGGTCTTGGAGCACAGTGGCTTCCAGATACGCCACTTTTTGGCATTCGATCGCTTTCCCGAATTGGGACTGCATGAGGTCTGTGTGGTAGGCGCAATTATGGTTGTGGCCGATGGCTTGCTGCGCCGACCGATTATGAACTGGGCGGTGTTAGTCACAATCTAAATCTGGGCCAAAAATGTACTATATTCACGTACTTTCATGGCAAAATGCTGAAGAAATGGCACATAGTGATTAGCTTGCGCTCTGCATATCATTACCAGGATAGATACTCACCTTCCCAACGACTTTGACAGATGACATGCTCTCTTCAGCAGACTTAGTCCGCAACTTCGATGTCTGGGAAATCAGCACATATTCCGGACATAATTATAGACGATATATATTTACCTTGTAGGATTCCAAGAAACGCGAAAATGCGCGTCTGTGCTTGGATCGATGTGGTTGAGAAGGGGTGGTGCTGTCTACGATCTAATGCACCCCGTCAGATTATATTCCCAGTCAACAAAAAAAATATAAAATATAAAACATACCAAATCGACGGCAGGAGAGGGAGTGACAAGGGGTGGATTGTACGATTTGTCGGGCGCGACTGGGTGGTCGCCAAGTTTGCTCTGGGCGCCGTCAGTATCAACATGTCATGTAACAAGTTATATCATACCGAAAAAGCAAGGGGAGCAAGAAGTGCTCCAATAAGAACTGAGAACTTCATTGAAGCGGGAGTGCACTTTGAGAATGTGTGTGGATGCGGTTGCTGTTACAGAAGATGTAAGATTGTAGCGGGCGAAATGGGGAGAGGGAAGACCATCGTGGAATCGGCTTTGTCGCTGCGTTGGAATACTGGCTACTAATTGTTTTGACTACCGATTGTTTGCACTGTCATTGGAGTCCATGTGAGCTGTCCCTTGCCAAATTCTGCTATTCTCGGGCAGAATGTAAATTATTGTCTAGAGCTAAACAAATAACCCTAAACCGACTTTATCCGAGTTGACGGTACAGTGCAAGTCCCACGTGGATTTTGCTAGGCGAGTTGATATGCAATAAGCACGTGCCCACGCGGCTTTGTCGTCAGCCAGAGAGCCGCACGACAGTGCGTGCTGCCATAACTAGACCTAGAAATGGGTGCCGGAAAATGGTTGGCAGCAAACCATTTTCATGGTGAAGCTGTCGCGACAACTCGTCCTGAGCAGCCCCTTGAAGTTGTGCGACAGCTTCGAGAGGCAGCACTTACGAT
Organism: Lipomyces orientalis; assembly: GCA_030568275.1. Taxonomy (NCBI): domain Eukaryota; kingdom Fungi; phylum Ascomycota; class Lipomycetes; order Lipomycetales; family Lipomycetaceae; genus Lipomyces; species Lipomyces orientalis. The sequence goes on from JAJLTP010000009.1 coordinate 165,380, forward strand.
TGGCGTCGGTTACATGATGCGCTACGTGAAAGCTGTGCAAAAACGATTTCAATCATCAAGGAATATCTTAGTGTCATGTACGCACTGCCCGATCTGCCAACGCATACCAGCACTTCAGGATGGTTAACTGGTGGACAAAATCTCAGCAGGGTGGTCCTATTGTCGAACAGGCGACCCATTTTTGCGATTTGTGTCGCTATACTGGCGGAGAAGCCAACCTCGACTGAGTCCGAGTGAATTGCGGTCGAATGCTACTAACCCACTGTAAGATTGAGCCACCAATTTATGGAAGAATCTAACGGAGCAGGACCGCATTCCTTGCGCGACTATCGCGTTCTGGAAATACGAATCTGGTGCTGTGGGCACATTGATTCATGTTATTGCGCTTTATGGAATCTGCCTAGTCGGCTACCAGCTTCGACTTAGAACTGTACACCACACCTACGCTATGAAAGTGACACTGAGGAAAAGGTCTACATTTATCCGGTGATGACCCATTCTTCAACGAAATGGGGACGTTTATTAACTTCGCTGGAAAGTCTGCCGGTAAGACGCCGCCAATGTCGGTAGCCAAGCTCGGCGAGCCTGGACCTGCAACCGAGATCTTGATATCGTACCAAGAACGCTTGCAAGACGTTTGCCATGACTTGCAAGATCACGGATGAGAGCAACAAAAAGGACTAGACAATAAGTAGGTGCCGCAGCGAATCATTCGCTCATGCAGGGTATTGACCAGTGCTGTCTGCAAAGAGATATAACTTTTGTCCCAAAGCATACACAAACATAATTTAAATCTAGATCCACAGAATATTTTACAACGAATAAACAGAACCCGTAAATTTGTCCTTCATAATCACCCTCTACTTTGATATGCTCACGTCGATTCGTCCAAGAATAATCCATGCAAAGAATACTGCCGCAATAGCAGCCGAAACGATGATTGGCTTATGCAGACTTGACGCGGATGAATATGTGTATGTGACCTACCGCAGTTAGTAAGTAGTATATTTAAGCCGATGCCAATACTTACATATAGGTCGTTCCGTCGATGCTCATCAACGACGTTCTTGGCAGTTAGCTTAACGACGGTCCGTCCAATGGTGTCCAGGTGAGATTTGAGCAGTAACTCCTCCTTGGAGTAATCTTTATAAGTAGAGAACACGTCCACAACATTCGCACCCTCAGGCAATATGATCGAGACTTCTGCCACGTCGTACACCGTGTTTTCCGGTCCCTCCAGAAATGGGACTCGAAGTATGTAGGTATTGCTTCCTGGCTCTTCCGCTGACAAAACCTTCAAGCTGCGTCCAAGGTCATGGTTCCAACCCAGAGTAAATGAATAATTCCAGCCACCAAAGATAGGGAATCGCGGTCGGAAGTCCAGAACGGGATCCCTGATATCTGCGCGGAAATTACTGGTAGAAACATTACCGATTTCGTCTGTGAAGTAGACATCACGTGCTCCGGGACGAAGGTGGACCGAAAAACCTTTGATTGCGGTAGATCGCTCACCAGCCATACCGGAAGCTTGCCATCGTAGTCGCGAGAATGTCTCCGAGAGCCTGTACAGTTAGTATGGACGTCTCGGAAGAATTCCCCTAAATGGAACATACTTGGCCGCAGAATTCGTCATCCAGTAGCGCTCTTCGGTGGCAAGATTCCCACCATAGTGCGACACCCACAACTCACGCTCAAGCTTGGTAACCTCAACGATTGGGAAGTGATACTCGTATCGAATCTGAATCGTTTCCGCGGCAAATGGTTCGGCATCTAAGTACGGACCATAAGTCAATGTAGTACCGTCAACTTGGGGATCATCCTTTGCTTTCGAGTACGCATTAGCTCCACGATCAGGAAGTCTAGGTCCTGTCAGCGAGAGGTCATCAAATACCAGTAGGGGGCACACTTGATCTTAGTTCTTTGTCGGGCAACCTTGTATGGAATCAACGCCTGCTTCGATCCAGTCCACAGTAGATTCTGGGCCTCGGGTTGCTTAATCAACTTCGGCTGAGGCTCCAGCGCACCAATTGATAGGGTAGCGATCTGGATGGTAGAAACCTCGCCTGTTGCTAGTGGCTTGCTGAGCTGCACCTTGTAGAACTGTATGCCACTGGAACCCAACAATTAGCTCTAATCCATCGCAAGCTAAGAAACATAAATCCGAGTCTGACTTACAGATCCTCATTAGCGGGTCCAGCCTCGACCGCCAAGTTGACAACCGGATCAACTCTCTTCTCCTTCACATCCATGATCACAACATGCTTGTCCGTCGAATTTCCCACAATATCCAACGGCATGGCAAGGTAATACTCATCCTGTGACTCTTCAGAAATATTTTCAATTATAAACGAGGCGGACTCGCGCAAATAAGACTTTGTCAGGTCGACAGTCCGCAACAAGTTCTGAATCTGAAATGCAGGAGAGGGGACAAATGATGCTACTGCTAAACGAACCACAAGCAACAGGAGCAAGTAGAGCTGCAGTGTCCTGTAGATCAAAGATGCCATCGTGTGTTGGCCTCGCGAATTGAAGTAGCCTGGACAAGATGTTGTGATTGTACAGCGACTATATGAGAGATATGGGTTCGCTGATGACCCAATTCAAGAAGGGACACGTCTACGGGTTACCAACCTGGTAATACGGCTCCTACTAACTGAGTGTATCATGGAGCAAAAACGAATGTAACTAACTAGAGCAGGTTCCGGTACTCTTGTCACCAGAATACTCATGCAGTTGTTCGCATAAATTGAAAAGTGACGCGACGAGTGCAGCCGTAACAGCACATGTTCGAGTCGTATAGGTGGACCCCTCCAGACCGCGAGTTACTCTCCCAATACTTTCCCAATACTTTGACTTTCCATTCTTAACATTGACTAGCCAGTATTCGATCGTGTGAGTGATAAGTAAATCAACCCAATATCTGAGACATATTATTGCGGAGTGACCAAAAGAGCAACGATGGCGCCGTCAAGGGTAAAGGAAGAATCACCGGAGCTTGATTTAAAGCCTCGTGCACGCAAGCGCAGGTGGGATGTAGTGGCGCCGGACACTATTCCAGTCAAGTCCGAGGAAGATCTCGAATCGAAGTTGGAGGCGAAACTAGAATCAGTGGAAGCTGTGCCAAAGAAGAAGTCACGATGGGACGAGGTCGAAGCAACACCGCGGAAGTCGCGCTGGGATCAGGCACCGTCATTGGAGGCTACGCCGACTGGGGCCGCAGCAATGGGAATGCAGACGCCCTTGCACCCGTCTGTGAGTGCGGGTGGAATATTACCTATGGCAACTGGAAATGGGTTTCTGCCGGATGAAGAGTTGGATCGATTATTGCCATCCGAGGGGTACATTATTCTTGAACCACCGGCCGGATATGTGCCCATCGTTACCCCAGCCAGAAAGTTGATGCAGACTCCAGCGCAGACTGGTAGTGGTGGTGGCTTCATGATGTTTGACGAAAATACTGCTGTGAGTCCAGGTATGGCTAAGCAAATTCCTACGAATATTCCAGGTGTTGGCGAGTTGCAGTATTTCAAACAGGAGGATATGAAGTACTTTGGAAAGTTGGCTGACGGCAGCCGTGAGTCGGAGCTGAGTATCGATGAGCTCAAGCAACGGAAAATTCTCAGGCTATTGCTGAAGGTGAAAAACGGTACGCCTCCGATGAGGAAAACGGCTTTACGGCAGCTTACAGACAGCGCACGGCAGTTTGGCGCACCCGCATTATTCGACCTGATTCTCCCGCTATTGATGGAACGCACACTCGAGGACCAGGAGCGTCACTTACTTGTGAAGGTCATTGACAGAATTCTCTACAAGCTTGATGATATGGTTCGACCATTCACACATAAGATCTTGGTAGTTGTTGAGCCAATGTTGATTGATGAAGATTACTACGCACGAGTCGAAGGTCGAGAAATTATTGCTAATCTTGCCAAAGCGGCTGGGCTTGCTCATATGATTGCAACCATGAGACCCGATATTGATCACGTCGACGAATACGTTCGGAACACCACTTCGAGAGCCTTTGCAGTCGTCGCATCAGCTCTTGGAGTCCCTGCGTTACTACCATTTTTGAAGGCAGTGTGCTCGTCGAAGAAGTCCTGGCAGGCACGTCATACTGGGGTCAAAATTATTCAGCAGATCGCCGTCCTTATGGGATGTGCCGTTCTCCCTCATCTTAAGGGTTTGGTTGATTGCATCGCGCCTTGCTTAACTGATGAGCAAGCCAAAGTGAGAACTGTCACTTCCTTGGCTCTCGGAGCTCTCGCTGAAGCAGCGGCTCCATATGGCATCGAATCATTTGACTCCGTGCTTGAACCTCTTTGGCTCGGGATTCGCAGGCACCGTGGAAAAGGTCTCGCGGCATTCCTGAAATGTATTGGATTCATAATTCCGCTTATGGACCCCGAGTATGCCAACTACTACACGAAGGAGGTCATGGTTATTCTCATACGAGAGTTCAACTCGCCGGATGAGGAGATGAAGAAGATCGTACTTCGCGTAGTCCAGCAGTGTGCGTCGACAGAAGGTGTAACCGCACAGTATCTCCGAGATGAGCTCTTGCCATCATTCTTTAAGAGCTTCTGGGTCCGTCGTATGGCTCTCGATCGTCGAAATTATAGGCAGGTTGTTGACACTACGGTCGAGCTAGCACAGAAAGTTGGGGTTGCCGAAATCGTCGAGCGGATAGCCGATGTATTAAAGGACGAATCTGAGGCGTACAGAAAGATGGGCGTTGAGACTATTGAGAAAGTTGTGGCTGCATTAGGTGCAACAGATATTTCCGAACGATTGGAAGAACGACTGATCGATGGTATATTGTTTGCGTTCCAGGAGCAGACTATCGAAGACAATATTCTGCTTAACGGATTTGGCACCGTTGTCAATGCGCTTGGTCTACGAACTAAACCGTATCTGTCCCAAATTGTATCAACAATTCTCTGGCGATTGAACAACAAATCGGCAACGGTTCGGCAGCAGTCTGCGGATCTCATTACTCGGATTGCAGTTGTTATGAATAATTGCGGTGAGGATATTCTTCTGGGCAAACTTGGAGTTGTGTTATACGAATATCTCGGTGAAGAGTATCCAGAAGTCTTAGGATCTATTCTGGGTGCTCTTCGAAGTATTGTCACCGTGGTTGGTATTTCTGAGATGCAGCCTCCCATTCGCGATCTTCTTCCACGGCTCACTCCTATTCTGCGAAACCGACACGAAAAAGTACAGGAGAACACGATTGATCTTGTTGGTCGAATTGCAGATCGTGGCGCAGAGTATGTCAGTGCCAGGGAATGGATGCGTATCTGCTTTGAATTATTGGATATGTTGAAAGCTCATAAGAAGGGAATCCGACGAGCTGCTAATAATACATTTGGTATGTAGTCCTTCTTAACGATGGTTGTACAGTAACATGCTAATGCTGGAATCAGGTTACATTGCGAAGGCCATCGGTCCACAGGACGTTCTCGTCACTCTTCTGAACAATCTACGTGTTCAAGAACGTCAGTCGCGTGTGTGCACGGCTGTTGCCATCGGAATAGTTGCAGAGACCTGTGCACCGTTCACAGTCCTGCCTGCTTTGATGAACGAATATCGCGTTCCAGAATTGAATGTCCAGAATGGTGTTCTCAAGTCGTTGAGTTTTCTCTTTGAATATATCGGTGAAATGGCCAAGGACTATGTTTATGCAGTGGCGCCACTGCTGGAAGATGCGTTAATCGATCGTGATCAAGTTCACCGACAAACAGCCGCTACAGTCGTCAAGCATATTGCCCTCGGATGTATCGGTCTTGGATGTGAGGATACCATGGTGCATATGATGAACCTCCTAATGCCCAACATCTTCGAGACTTCGCCTCATGTTATTGACCGCATCATTGATGGTATCGAGGCTATCAGAAATTGCGTTGGTGTGGGGATCGTCATGAACTACACGTGGGCGGGTTTATTTCATTCGGCGAGAAAAGTACGACAACCATATTGGCGATTGTACGATTCTGCATATGTGCAGAGTGCAGACGCAATGGTGCCATATTTTCCACAGGTCGAGGAAGATGAGTATAGGCGAAATGAACTGGACGTCTGGATTTAGTGCAACTTTTGTTTTAGATGGTGCTTGTGATAATCATGTTTATGAACATCGTGCTTGATGGATAGCAAATGGAAGTTTTTCAGTTACCAACATTGTAGTCATTGATTAGATCCTGAGCTTAGTCTATATCTCATGCAGGTACTATCACGGCGTGGAAAAATATGCCCACTGCCGACCATTTCCTACTCGGTTTCACAGTCCTGACAGCTGTCGCAATTTAGAATGGAAACTATCGATATCTAAGTACGTTCCTTTCAACCACCGTCCGTAGTTACCATCAGTGTTGTCCGCGTCAGTTGCTGGCGGTAATCTAAACTCACGGCGACTGTGGAGTACCCTTCTATTCATAAACAATGCAACATCGCCAGGTTTAAATCTAGTTTCAAACAGCTCTGACTTGTTATATAGAATACCTTCAAACGCTTTAAACGCTCTTAGAAACGTTCGGAATTCTGCATGATTTTCAGCTGTCTCAGACTGTGTGACGAAATGCTCGAACGGCGCTTGGAATGGCGGCGAGTAGTTCACACACTTTATCCGGACTGGGGGATGCTCTGGTGTAGGATTCATGTAGAAATTATCTAGTTCGATCAATGGCCGCGTACACATGTAATGATAGCCGTCGTTGCGATAGTGAAAAGTTATTGGGAACTTCGTAAGAGTGTAGAAAGAGATTGGGTCGACCTCGAGAAGCTTATACGCTACATGGAACGAGTCAGCGTACACTGATTCTCCGCCTTCGGCGCTGTTGGCTATGCAGTGAAGAAGTTGTACTCCGGGTGGGGACTCGTAGTAGAGGAGATCCATATGGAGGGGGAGATTTTCTGACGTATATCTACAGAGAATTAGTCTGCGAGAAAAAATGACATCAATCAGGCAACTCTCACGCAATATTCTTCGCGTCGGGCAGCGAAATGACATCCCACGATGAACCATAGAATGTCTCCTTAATATATCCTATCTTCCTCGCGATGTTCTCGACCACAATTTCCAAATCGCTTGTAGATTCCGTCGTCGGAGCACGTTCTATAAATGCCAATCCCGAACTGTACAGTCCGAGAACTACATCTTTAAAAGCTTCGTCGTCTTTCATATAGTCATCGTATGATCTTGATACCAAATTCTCCTTTAGCGTCTCCGCGTCCCACAACTTTGTATCTCGTACAAATCGCCATCTATTATTATACCGCCGCAGAGGTGACGCGAGCTGCTCTATTAGCTCCTGAGAATACACGCTCACATGATCCTCCGACTCTTGGGCAGTCCAGGTTATTTCATATTCTTCGTTCTTGTTCACCTGCACGGCCCACTTCGGGTGGACATCCAGCGGAATCTGACCAGTTGAGAAACGTTTCTGCTGCGTAGATGTGTCCACGCATTTACTGCAGGAGCACGCGTCGCGAAGAAGCGCATTTTCAAAAGTAGCCTCTTTGAACGATATTTCATATTCATTGCTGGATATTTGAGCATTTACGGTTTCTTGTGAATTTTGAGGGACTGGAACCGTTGAGTAAGGGCGTAAGTCTTTGAGCTGATTGAATATGACATTGCAGGTCGACCAGGATCCAGGACGATAAAAAGCTAATTGTCGAGAAACGCAACTAAAACTGGATAGTCTAGACATCTTGCCGCCAAATTCATAAAAAAGTAACCACTTCCACGTCTATGGTTTTGGAGAATATCTAATTGTATTGGCTGTATTTTTACCTTCTGGCTGGGAGATGGGAACAGACTTTCCGGGGATTAGAACACCAAGAGATGATTAGCCGAAGCAATGCGTTCTAATATATAGAATACCAATCCAAGTCTAAAATCATACCCCATGAACTAAAGCCCATAACTGACAAGCATGAATAACAAATTGTACAAGTCCTAGCGAATAAACTGTATAGTACAACTAGAAGACACCCAAACAAATCGTAAAATACAAAAACCTACAAGGATATTCTAGATGCTATCGTAACAAGCGAATTATGTACAACTCCTCAATCTTTCAAGTCTAGTGGACAACAGCAGGTTCACTGTTGAACAGTGGACACAGGAAGATCGTCAATTTCGTCACACAACATCACATCCCATAATCTATACAATGGTCCGCTGGGCTCAACTATACTGTGCGGTGCGAGTTCTAGTGCCAGCGCCATATCCTCAGCAGTAATGATATTGTCATCTTCATATTGCTGTGTCCGTTGTGGTTTGGCTTTAACGCCTTTTTCGAAATCCGGACTTGGCTTGATTCCAGTTTCTCCGGTGCCATTCACGCCCTCTTTAGTGCTCGTCTGAGCGATAAGCTGGGTTGATGCATTTGCTAACGAGACAAAGTGCGTGTCAGCCAATTTTTTGTGCTTTTTTGGGCGCACGCGATCGAGCAATTGCTGCAAGAAGTCCCTTAGATGATACTCTAGACCGGCCAATATAATATCTGGAACATCATTCGCGATGCCATCTAGCAGTCCATGCTCATACGCTATTCCCAGAATTCGCGTTCGCAAACTATCTGTATCTGGAAGTTCAAATGATTCGGTCGCGAGTGGAGCCTGATAGCTCTGTGTGATCTCTTGTGTAATGTCTACTAAATGTCAGTACCATGCACAGAATAGAATGGGGTGGTTACAATACTAGTTTTCGATTTCTCCTTCTCCTTGACACTTGGGAACCTGACAGATCTGGCTTGCCTTGTGAGAACGACTGTCGATGGTATTGGCCCATTCTTCCCTGCGTCCTGCGCAATGGTCAGTACGGAAAACGGACCTAAGATATAGCAAACCGCTACCCACTCTGGTTATCGCTTTGATTCTCCTTCGCTCCCTTGGCGTAAATCCCATAATTTCAGATTTTAATCTGGCAACCACAGGATCACCCGACTTCTTCGATACCCGGAATGGCGCGTCTCTCGACCGTCTATTCCACGCCGGCAGCCCATTCGACGAGGGCGGCGGATCTCTCAACGCATTCGCCAAACTCGCGAGCAAAAATTGATTATGCATTCTCACCATACTCTTGTCCAGAATCACTGAGAGCTCGCGCTCGAGTTCAATTCGTGTGAGATGGCCTGTTAGGAAACTCGTGATGACTTCCCGGTATTGATCCCAATGGGTGCCCAGCGTCCGTCGAAAGTCATTCATCAGCGGCTCGATTTCAATTCTTCGTGCCGGTCGCTGTGGCTTTGACGGCGTGCTAGTCGCAGTGGTAGTACTAGGAGCGGCTGCGCCGCCAGATGGTGTGCTTTGCATCCCTGACATATTGGTCGCGCTTGCTGCTTTCTTGGGAGGATGGGGCGACGCGCGAGAGACCGCGGATCCATTCACGGCGTGACTTACTGCGGACGGTGTCGATGTCCGCGACGTAGCCTGCGCTAGCATCAGTGAGAATCAATTATAGAGTGTCGAGGAAGGCTTGTCGACAGCGGGACTGTCTGAAGTGGGAGTGGTCGATTGCGTGGGATATTGCCTCGGAAGTATCGGGTGTCCAAATGCGGGAAACGGTCTAGAGTCGACACATTCAGCTTAAGCCACGAGATATTCCAACTATATGATCTACTTGAAGAGATGGTTCATAGATATGCAATTGTCGATGGCTATGCCTCTGGCGTGTTGGAGATGGTAAGTTGATGATCCGGTCACGTTCTCGCAAGCTCCAAATTGACGCTTACTTATGGTACAAGCGCAACAATTATTCACGAATACGCCTTATATCACAATAAAACTGTGTAGTTAGATGTTCAATAGACGGGACATGTGTATCAATTAAATGCATTATATGTAATTAAATCCATTATATTAACAAGCCAACAAGGAACCCAAACAAATCCTTACGCGCAAACAGTCAAATGCCAAACAAACCTCGACGTATATTGTTGCCTACAGCGCCAACTCCGGCTCATTTCGCACCAACAACCCATGCTCGCTAAGATAATTCTTGACATCTGCTACTTTATACTCGTTCCTGTGGAACATACCTGCACCAAGAGCTGCATCTGTGTTCGTCTTTTCGAAAACTTCGAGGAAGTGCTCGGGCTTTCCAGCGCCAGACGATGCGATAACTGGGATCTTGACGGCGCTCTTGACGTCATTGATCAACTCTAGGTCGAATCCTGAGTTTGTGCCGTCCTTATCAATGCAATTGAGTAAAATCTCACCGGCTCCCATCTTCTCGACTGCAGTTACTAGCTGTCGCACATCGAGGTCTCGTAGTTCGCGACCGCCTTTAATTGTGCACTGATACCAGGCGTACTCCTCTCCATTGGGTCCGGGGTACGAAGTCCGGATAACGTGATGTTTCGTAGCTTCAGGGGAGGAAACATACACTCGCTTCGGATCAACCGAAACGACGACGGCTTGCGCGCCATATGACCTGGAAATCGTTTCCATTGCCGTCTCGCCCGTCAAGACCTGCCCTCTTTCGTAAAATTTCTCGGCTGCAATGACCGCGTCGCTGCCAATAGAGACCTTATCAGCGCCTGATCGGAAATACACCGATGCCACATCTAATGCACTAATTTTCGTGCCATCGGGATCTATTAAGTCCCTAATGCCACCACCGATAGTCAATGGTACGAATACGGTTTCGCTCGTTTTCCTTAGAATCTCAAGCATAGGCATGTCCACAAGCGGACAATTTCTAAAAGACGTAATGTTGAGAAACGTGACCTCGTCAGCGCCTTGGAGATAATATCGCTCCGCTACTTCGACAGGCTTTCCCAAATTGCGAACCTTCCCCCCAGCGCTCGCCGTCGCGCTTTTCTCACGAACGTCATACTGATCTCCCTTCGTAACAACCAGATCCCCATCGTCATTTGTCCGCACATCCAAGCACGCAATCAGGCGGTTCGTTAGGCCCAAATTCTTCTTCAAAATCCCTCCGTGTAACGGCTGCGCCTTCGATATCCGGTTTCCCCGCAAAAATGCCCGAAGCACCCGTAAACCTGCGACACCGCTTTTTTCGGGATGGAATTGTGTGGCGAAAACGTTGTCCTTGCACATGGCGCCGACGAATTCCTCACCATTGTAATTCCCGACCGCGACAGTCCAACCCTCACGTACAGGCACCTCGATGTCCGCGCGGTACGAATGCACATAGTAATACTTGCTCTCAGCGCATAAGCTATACAATCCTTCGTCCTCGGTGTTAGTAACCGATGCGCTATTCCACCCGATGTGCGGCACCGACTTCGTCGAATCGTCGAACTTCTGCAGTTCAGCCGGAATGATACCGATACCTTTCACGCCGGGTGACTCAGTCGAGCCGGCGAATAACGCCTGCAGACCAACGCAGATACCCATTATTCTCCTCCCGGAGGCGATGTATGCGCGCAATGGCTCGACGAACCCACGGCTCCAGAGCTCATTCACGAAGTGACCAAAGTTGCCGACCCCGGGAAACAGCAAGATCTGTACAATTGTCAACCATTGTGTTTCATGAGATGAGTATAAAAGAAGATGCGTACTTCTGCTTCATCAAGGCCGTCGCTTGGCTTCTTGATCCATTTTACTTCATAGCCGAGCTTTGTGAGAGCATTCGACAAAGATCGCAAATTCCCGCTCTCTAGATCTAAAACGTGCACAATACTGATACTCATCGTTCCATCTATATCTAAAATTATATCAAGTCTATAATAGAAGTGGAGTGCGTGGTATGTTCCGCTTTCAGATTGGCTTCTATCGACGTTTTTGATGTGTAATTTAATTTCTGAGTCATCTAAGTTTGGCGCCAATTTTAACGAAAAGCCCGTGGTTGAGCCCATATTCTTGGTAGGGCTTTGCCTAAATGTGATGGCCATTTAACCCACGGATGTGCCATACAAATTGCATTTAGCCATCCGGGATAGACAACACTGTCCCAGTCCTGCTTCAATTTAATTCCAATTTTAAAGAAACTGTAGCTACTGTACATGAACCGCTCATAACTCTATTGTCTTGTAATTTGCACATCCCACGGGCTTTTGTATATTGTCAGGCCTATTCAAATCTCAGAGACCATGTGGGTTACGGTCAGTTAATGTCGCGCGGGAACCTGATGTCAACAACAACTGACTTTCTAAAAATCATTCAGTTAAAGTCTCAGTTTCAAACCAGACCAGTTGTAGACCGCTAGCTAGGGAAGAGACTAATTCCTGACTTATCACAATGTACAAGTACGGGAGAGGCAAGGCAGATGGCTCTGCTTTAGTCGATCAAGTGATTGGTAATTGTGAGCGCTTCAATTTATACAGGAAATATCTAACAAGAATATTTTTGATCAAAATTCACAATAAGAAATCTCCGTCTATGTACTATAGTACAGATGTCGCACAGCAGTATCCCTTAGCTTCCCAACTCGTTACTTCGACATAGGCGGCAGCGAAAATGGATACCCGCGATTTTTCAATCTAAATATGAATAGCAGCAAACTGAAAAGGCAGAGAATCATCGTCGACCAGGTCCCAATCGCCATGGTCTGCTTTGTCCGGTTCGAGATCCGTGGTGTTTTTGTGGCAAGAGAAATCGCGCCGAAGGCAAGGAAGGCGTACAGGACGGCGATTGCCTGCGTTTCAAATCCATACTGGCTAGAAAACCCCGGTGCTATGTACTGCACGCCGCCGTTTCTGTCGCCGGCGACATAAGGTGTGTGGCGGATGTTGTTGAACATGTGGCCGGAAGTAAACATGAGCATCAGTACGAGTGACAGGCCAGCCCAGATTGCGCGGGATTCGATGACGGGGCGGATGAAGGGGTAAATGAATTTGATGCTCCCGAGGCCGGCGAGGGCGAGGAGGACTGGCACGGCGAGTTTGCTGTAATCGCGCTGTCGGTGGATTGTGATCTGCACGCCTGGGACGTGGGATTCGATAAATCTGATGACGGACCCGGCAACATCGGGGCTATTGCTTCCATTAGCACCAAGTCGACTGCGAATCGGTACCTATACGTACACTCCGACAATCTCATAATTAAATGGCTTCACTGGACCCGCATCGTCACCAAGAGTCGGCGCATAAACCCACAAATTCGGCGCCGTTTTCAGCTGCAGCTTCTGGAATGTCTTCTGCCCATCCTTGAAGTCCAGCACACCAAAGTACAAGCCGTCACCATCCTTGGGATGCTCATAATGCCATGAATGGGCGACTAAGTTATAGTCCGGTGCAAACTCCCTGCAGAGATGGCATCCCATTTGCGGCGCCTCGGCGGTCAACAGGACGACGAGACCGTAGTCTCGCGGTGCAGAAACAACGGTGTCGAAATTCTGGTCGGTCAGTCGGATCACGCCTGGTCGCAGACTCGAGCTCTTGAGGAGTTTGTGCATGTACTTCGCATCGTACACCTCCTCGTTCTTCGCCACAGCAGCAACTCCGACAATCGTAGTTAGTAGCGCGAAAATGAAAACACGCAATGTTGGCCGCATGGTTGAGACTATCAGCGAATCAATTGAGTGCCGAGGAATTGAGCCTGATCGGGCCTGATGTCCTCGGATCGCGGAGGTTGCTCTATGAACACGTAGCGCATCGTTTATGCAAAGGGTTGGGGTAATTGTTGTTACCCGGCCCTATTTATCTAGTCTCGATTAATTTTTCATTCACAGGCGCGAAGTTGGGTTGGCATGGTAACCAGTGGGAGTTACCCTTCCCCACTAGCAAACAAACAACTTGCATCGCTATTTATTACATTCATCAACTTCGTGACTTTATTCACAGCACTGCGACAAATACATTAATGGCTGCCATAATAAACCAGGACATAGCCGACTTGAACGAAGTAAGTTATTCCAGTCCGCTTCGAGTTGATTGACACTAAGCGAGGCCATAGACTCTAGTATTGCTGCAAATGCACTACCAGGACTCGGTCCACACAACGCAATTACAAGGACTGTACGAACAAGATAGATTATCAAAAATTCTGGCTGTGAGACTCGAACAGCAGAAATCTGAGCTTGACCTGCGACTTATGGAGCAGGAAAGTGAAGCGACGAGGTTACACCTCGATATTAAACGGCTTGAAGTCGCGCTCAAGAATATTACGAAAGAAAATACGAAACTACAAAGCGATTTGACACTTGGCGAGAAACGGTATACTGCTCTCGAACAATTGAAGGAAGCGGTTGAGAAGAAAGGAGCGGACGCGAGAGAAGAGTGTGTGAAGGCCACCGTAGCAGTGGTGGAGAGTCAGAAGAGGGCGAATGAGGTTACGCACGAGAATCTTAAGATGATAAAGGAAATTCAGACGTTGAACGATATGATAAAGGGACTGACGGAAGATGTGAATGCACGGGATAAAGCAACAATCGAACGAGCTAGTCTGGCGGAGAAGAAATCCACTGATTTGGAGAAACGGTTACAAGCGGCAGAAGATGGTACAAATAAGATCGAGAAAGAGAATGCAGCATTGAAGAAGCACAACAAGGAGCTTGAGAGTAGATGCAAGGATCTCGAAAAGAAACTGTTAGAGACAGAGTCAGACTCACTGCGGGAACGAAACGCTACCAGGAGGACCGAAAAGAAGGAATTGAGGGACCTTGAGAAGCAGCACGGGGACGAGATAACGGAACTAACGGCGAAGCTCACCAAGCAGACTGCGCTCACTGAAAAGGCCGAGAAAGAGCTAGCTAATGTTAAGGAGCAGTCCCGGACAAAGCTTGCCGTGTTGGAGAAAAAACTACAAACGGCACAGTCAAAGATCAAAAGTACGACCGGAAACCGCGGCAAATCAGCGACAATCGAGGCACTGCCACCGGCGCTGCTGTTCACACCTGAGCCTGACCGGAGGCAGCCGCAGAACGTGCGCTCGCGAGCGAACGCCGCTCCAGACAAGCTGTTGGAGAAGTCAACCTTTTCAATGACGCCTTTTTTGAATCGCCAGGCGAGCGTGATGCCGTTGAGTCCTGTGGATACAAACCGACAAGATGAGAAGTCGACTGAATGGTTGGTCGAGTCCGCGACTGATGAGTCCACGGAAACTACGTCAAGAACAGATTCAGATTACGTTGAGCCAGCAAAGAAACAGAATGAGTCAAAAGTCAGAGTGTCGAAGCCAGACCAGTCTCGCCGATCCACATCAACGGCAGCCTCGCTAGCCGCACTTGTTTCTGAGGAGTTAGGAAACTCGACATCGGCAGTTCAGCCAAAAAAGAAGAAACGGAGACTCGGAGCATCGCGCGGACCAACACTGTTTGACGAAGCGGAGGGCACCCTGGAGACTGAACCAAAAAAAGGAAGGTTGGACGTAGCAGCGGGCACGAAAATGGCTGTGCCAGTTGCGCAGAGGGCCTTCTTGGGAGCAAAGACGATTAGTCCGTTGAAAAAGCGAAATGAAAAGTTGCGGGACATGTTTAAATTGTCGTGATGGTGACGCATTGGCGTACAGTATATTTAGGTTCTAATTGCGTTGGCGTTGACGGCATTTCGATAATCAGGATAAGCTTGCCATTGTCGCTGCCGTTTAATGAAGTGATAGTACAAGCAAAATAGCTGATTGCCGCACCTGCGTGGGCTTATCTATTATTATTAGTTATTATTTGTGGTCGCTTAGATGCCAGACAATCGGTGCCGTCGGGAGTCTTAGCTAGGGCAAGGGTTGTGTGGAAGATTTATTGTCTCTCGGCTAAAAGCGGAGAAAGGGACCGGCGCCTCGGCGTTAATAATTTCCCGCCCCAAGTTGATTTGCGCCTTCTGGTTTACTGTTTCACCAGCTCCCATAGGAAAATCCCTTTCTTAACGGCCGTACGACTACTAGATAGACATACGAATAGTGTAAAATGAAAGATGATGGCATACGACGTCGAATTGGACGGCCGCGTGATTTCTTATTCAGTAGCCAATGGGCACGGAATGTCGATCCTGCTGGACTGAATGGATGCACCACAGTTATCGTTGCTCTAGTTAGAAGTTTCCATATGATGTAGCATATCACCGCATGCGCCGCACCTGTGCCCGATATCGCACTCGCGTGTGTGTCTATAATTCTAGCCCGTCTGTGTTTTTATCAACATGGATCTTTCACGTTCGCCTAGCCAGGCAGCGATGGTCGAACAAGGATCCGGGTTGGACAATCGTTTATTTAGGCAAATGAGATTGGTAGTTTTTTTTGTGGCGACAAGGTGTACACTACGATCTGACTCTGACTGAGCGGTATGGTTTGCCAATCCTTGAGATCTTTGCAAATATAGGCAGGATTTCCCTTGGCCCGGGGGTGCGGCGAACTCGGCCCCCGGCAAGCCCTCAAAAGATAGTAACTTCCAATTGAGCGGCGCTGGTTAGCAACTTCCGCGGTAACTATATGAACACGTTTAGCGCGAGCGTTGATAATCCACCGTCCACGCTTTCGATCTGCGATAACACTACCAACGATTTGTTCGGATGGGAATGTGGCATCACACAACTGCTCGCTCGCTCTGAACTGTGTTCCCCTCCCATATGAAACCTGTAACGCTGTTTGTCTCCATCGCAATATAGCTCATCCTGTTCGCTCACTGTTCCTTGTTTTCTCTGTCCCTATCTCTGATTATTCTGCACCCCACATATCCGTCGACAATGTCCTCTTCGGTCGCCTCCTCGCGGACACGGCCGCCCTGGGCCGTCCGTGTTCGACATCACCTGGCGACCAGATTCTCGTCCCTCAACCCCCCGTCCAATGTCCCGTTCGAGAATCCGTTCCGCGTCCTTCGTCTGCTCAACAAGAAACAGTGGCTCTTCTTCCTCGTCGCGCTTGCGGGCTGGACGTGGGACGCGTTCGACTTCTTTACCGTCTCGCTCACGGCATCTGCCATCGCGGAGTCGCTCGACAGAACCGTGACTGATATCACCTGGGGCATCACACTGGTCTTAATGCTGCGTTCCGTGGGTGCTATTGTATTCGGTCTTCTCTCCGACAAGTACGGCCGCAAGTGGCCATTCGTCTGGAACTGCGTACTCTTCATCGTTCTTGAATTGGGTACCGGGTTTGTTCAAACCTACGAGCAGTTCCTCGCCGTCCGTGCTCTGTTTGGTATTGCTATGGGCGGTATCTACGGTAACTGTGCTGCCACAGCCCTCGAGGACTGTCCTGTCGAGGCCCGCGGTATCATCTCGGGCATGCTTCAGGAGGGATACGCGTTAGGCTACCTCCTTGCCGTCATCTTCAATCGCGCGTTGACAACCACGACACCGCAGGGCTGGCGCTCACTGTTTTGGTTCGGGGCTGGTCCTCCAGCTCTGATAATTCTATTCCGCGTGTGCTTGGGCGAGACTGATGCGTACATGGCCCAAAAGCACCTGGAACGCCAGTCTCACAAGGCGGCATTCATGCAGATGGCAAAGGAAAGCTTCAGGAACTACTGGCACTACATGATCTACCTCGTTGTCATCATGGCCGGCTTCAACTTCATGTCTCATGGCTCCCAGGACTTGTACCCGACCATGCTGGAAGTCCAACTGGAGTTTAGTGCGAACAGGACGACCGTGACAATGTGTGTTGCGAACCTGGGTGCAATCGTTGGCGGTATTGTGTTCGGACACGCATCCGACCACATCGGCCGTCGTCTCGCCATCATCATTGCATGCATTCTCGGTGGTGCGCTGATCTATCCATGGGCATTTGTCCGTAACGACGGCATCATGGCTGCCGTCTTCTTCCTGCAGTTCATGGTTCAAGGCGCATGGGGTGTCATCCCTATCTACCTCACCGAGCTCTCCCCTCCCGCCCTCCGCACATTTATCGTCGGTCTCGCATACCAACTCGGCAATCTTGCGTCATCGGCCTCTTCCACGATCGAAGCCACACTCGGCACGCACTTCCCCCTCGAAACTCAAGCAGGTGCGAGTGTCCAACGATATGATTATGCCAAAGTCATGGCGATTTTCATGGGCTGCGTGTTCGGATTCGTGCTTGTCGTCACTCTTTTTGGACCGGAGAATCGGTCCGTGGACTTATCTGTTGGGAAGAAACAAGTCGACTACGAGGATGCTGATGTCGAGAAGAATGCGCTGGCACAGCATCAAGAGACCCGTCTTGTGTAGTTGGGTTTTCGGTAACTTTTTTTAGTCGAATGGTTTTGACCGGTTCGGAAAATAAGAGTTTGCCTTTGCAAGGCAGAGCATGATAGCAAATCATTTAAAGTCGTCATTTGTTAAGTCTGCAATTTATACGTGCATCGGATAATCCATTATCTGTGGACTAAAGCTGGTCCTTGTCGAATATGTAGTTACCTGGATACTCAAATAATGACTAGCTCTCTCGTAGTCTTCCCGCTGTGGCCGTTGTTTGTCCAACACCCGCCGCTGTTCTCAATTAACTGTATCTAGTATTTGTCTTTATCTTCCAATGTTGGTGCCCAAGGTGTTGTTTCTGCACTTCGAAGTCATCCGACCGCGCGACTTCGGGCGTTGGGTACACGTGTGGTCAAGGAGAGTAGCAACACATGTGTACTCAGTTCATCATTATATTAAAATACGCGTAATTATTCTACGTAAATTGAATTTTCTGTATCCAACAATGCTCCAATGCTTGCTTCACCCGCTCTGTCTGTCCATCTGTCCGGCGGTGGACCTCAAAAGTCCACCCAGTCGAGAACGTACAAGTGCTCCGACCGTTGAGTTGCGAGCAGCTCATTCTGTTGCTGAAGGAACCGCTCTTGCTGCTGTGCATTGAGGTCTGCAGCTGTTGCATGACCTCCATCATTGTCTGTCCTGTAGCTGGCTGATCCATATTGTACGATTTCGCTATTTTGTTGCTCGGTCTCAAATGGAGACGAAGATTTTATGTGCACTCACACCACGGGTAGGTACACAGGGAAATATAGATTCTAAAACACCATACTGTTCTCTACTCCACATACAGTCCGTGGTCTTTGCGTGTCGCCTACACGCAGCCCTGACATTATGTGGTCTCCACGAGCTCACCATCGACTGTGCCAGCCGTTCTTTGTCCCCATAGATAAAAGTGTTCCGTCTAAAACAGTGCAATCACAGTCGCCGAGATACCAATCCATGTTTCAAGTGCCGGTCGCTGTATCCTTCTAACCAGTGGAACGTGGACAGTGAGGAAGTGGACACGCAAAAGCACCACGGTTGGTTACCAGACGCACAGCTTGGGTGGTCTAGCAGGTTGTCTGACATATAACAAGTTGTCGAACGGAGTCGGACGGTTTATGTTTCGGATGAGAAACTTCGCGCCCGACCCAGCTCGGGTCGATTTCCACTGGAAACCGCAAGCAACGACCATGGCGCCGACATGGCAACGTCCAATTCTCACTACCAAAGAAAACCAACAATAAACTAAATAGCAACACGCCAGGAGGCCGCTACAGTGGAAAGGACTGAAACAATGTCGCACTTATTCCGACCAGCGACAAGGATAAACTACAGATGTAACTTAAAATTTTTTTGTAGCCTGATAAAGATGCTCTTTCTAATAGAATGGGCCAAACCACCCAAGCTTTTTTGGGTATTCACGAGCTTGTGTCACTGTCAGAATAGTCACCAACACGGGATACAGCAATGACTTAACAAGCTCGAATTTTGTCTAAATTTATTAACCTCCCATTGACAGCACCTACTGCCTTCGTTGGCTCTATGGCGTAATATGTCTCCTCTAATAATACTTTCCCTGCAACTCGGGGGCGTACTCGATGTCGGCATATCCCAGTGTTGACTTTGGAACGTAGAACGTGCTACGGTTATACATCGTCAACGGAATGCCCTCCTTGACCTTGGCTACCAAGTCTGGGTTGGAAATGAAATACCGACCGAACGCGACCAACGAATCCTTATGCGCTTCAGCGTACGCCTTCGCGGTCTCAGGAGTGAATCCACCAGCCGCGATCCAGGTACCTTCCCACAACTTGTGAAACGGATTTGTGCTCTCGTGCTCCTTAGCTTCACGGTCCACGTTGCCTGAAGCTCGAGGCTCGACCATGTGGATGTACGCGAGCTTGGGATGGTTCTCCTGCAGCTTCGACACGATGTACGAGAACTGGGGATAAGGGTCCGCCATACCCATAGACTGGAACTGCGAAAACGGAGAAAGTCTGATGCCGACCTTCTCGTCTCCGATGGCAGCGGCCACCTTGTCGACGATCTCGAGCGGGAATTTGGCACGATTCTCTACCGACCCACCATACTCGTCGGTACGGTTGTTGCTCAAATCCTGGATAAATTGGTCGACGAGGTAGCCGTGTGCGCCATGGATCTCTACGCCGTCAAAGCCCGCCGCGACGGCATTCTTGGCGGCAGTGGCGAAGGCGTCTTCAAGAGTGTGGATTTCCTCGATTGTGAGCTCGCGAGGGGTAGGATGTCCTCCTTCAACGATGCTGCTGGCACTGAAAACATCAGGCTGCTTAGTGCCTGGGTTGACACGACCGAGAGCCCAAATCTGGAGGAAAATGAATCCCTTCTTGTCGTGCACGGCGTCGGTGACTTTTTTCCAGGCCGCAATCTGTGCGTCGGTATAGATACCGGGAACATTGCTATATCCGCCAGCGAGCGAATGAGCGTCAGTCGCTTCGGCGATGAGGAACGTGCCAGGGACGAGGCAGCGCTGGGCGTAGTGCGCGGGCATGAGGTCTGCGAGTGGTGAGCCATCATCGTCATTGCGGAATCGTGTGCATGGAGCCAATGCAATTCGATGGCCGAGCTCGAGGTGGCCGAGCTTGAGGGGCTTGAAAATTGCGTCGGACATTGTGGGAGGGCTCTTTAATTTTTTTAGTGCAAATGCTCAGATTTCGCGAAACCCGAAGCGGGAGGAATTGCTCTGCTTATAAAGAGGGCAGACCCCGAATTGCATTGACAAATATTTGTCAGAACTCCCGAAAGTCCCCTCCGAGACGCACGGACCGACCTGACCGACCTCGGAACAGCCATCAAACAGACCCTGGCCAACGTGCCGACTGCGCGCAAAACGTTCATTGCCCAATTCAGCACCGACATTCATTATTTCCTCTACAAGCGATATGTCACTTAATACTGGGTAAGTAAGGAACTTCGCAGTCCAATTCAAAAATTTGATGAACTTTTTTAGTTTCGGAGCGGAATAAACCTTAATGTTTTACCTCGGTTCGGCGTAGAATACGATGCGGCGCAAGTACTATTATTTCGGTAGACCCGACGCGCTGCACTAAAACCTTTCCCACTGGCGGATTGCAATCCACTCCCGGGTCAGGCTGAGGCTTGTCTCCTTGCCTTCTGGTCTGGCCAGATGTGCATGCAAGACGCCACCACGCTTCGAATTTTGTTCGTAAGGGTCGTGGACGTCTAACAATACAAGTGGCGGATTGTTGTTTGTTAATCGAATTCAGGGGTAGCTGTCATGGAGGTCATCCCGCCTTGGCCTATTCTTCCCAAGCAATCACGGCGCACCACACTAAAAGCGAGCAAACGAATTATATTATAATACACAATAGAGACTGGAACATGTAATGAATAAAAAGGAAACACATTATATTTCAGTGCACAATACCAACTGCGGCTATAAAGCATAAATACCCAATTTTACTTTTGCATTCGACAAACATGATATATAATCCATCATCGAAGGAATCCCAGGAGAGAAGCGGGAATATCATTACACAATATGTTTAAACCGGTTTACCACCTATCCATTCGCTCCAGCGCATCACCTCTTCCGGAATAACACCCTCTCTCTTTGTCGGCAGTTTCTCCTTCAAGCACTCCGCAAATAACACAGACGTACGCGGCTCGTTAAACAACGGGATAGCGAAGTCGATGGCATTTCTTCTCATAATATAGTCCTCGTCCAACAAATCTTCCGCGCGCGCCTTGGCGAGGTTGAACACGCTTCGAATGTCGTATTTCTGGAATACTTCTCGGAGCTTGCGCTTATCAGTCTTTGGGAACTCGATCAACGTAATCTCAATCGGTTTGCCGTCAAAAGTGACGTCTGCGAGCGCAGCTTCAAGATACTTGCGGACGGCCTTAGAGGCAACATAGACCTTGTATCCCATTGGCGCAAGAATCTTGGCGACCTGGCCGAGCGGCTTGGCATTGATGTCACCGCCGAAGAGGATACCGGATGGGGGAACAGGAAGCTTGAAGTTCATAGTCGACTGCATAGCTGTCCAGTAGGCCTCGTGCAAGTCGCGGCCAAAGCAAGCAACTTCACCGGTGGACGCCATCTCAACGCCAAGGAATGGATCAGCACCAGCCAAACGAGTGAATGAGAACTGGGGAACCTTGACAGCAACATAACCTCGTTTTTGAGCCATCAAGTCAACTGGCTCGGGGACGTCCTTGCCGAGAAGAGCCTTGGCAGCGATGTCAATGAAGTTCACGCCCAAAACCTTTGAAACAAAAGGGAATGATCGAGAAGCACGAAGGTTGCACTCGATGACCTTCAGATGCGGTTCGTCGGGGTTCTCTGGATTCTCAGCCTTGATGATCTGCATATTAAATGGTCCTGAAATCTTCCAGGCGCTTGCTACCTTATCCGAGATCACCTTCAAACGAGCAAGGGTTCTATTGTCAAGCGACTCGGGAGGGAGAACAAGAGTAGCATCGCCAGAGTGGATCCCGGCATTCTCGACGTGCTCGGAGACGGCGTGGACGAGAACTTGGCCATTGTGGGCGACAGCGTCAACATCAATTTCCTGCGCACCTTCAATGAACTTGCTGATAACCACCGGGTGATCAGGTGAAACGTCGGTTGCGAGTGTCAACTTCTCAACGAGCTCAGACTCATCGCGGATAACTGACATCGCGGCACCAGAAAGAACGTACGATGGACGAACAAGAACGGGATAGCCGACAGTGTCCGCGAAATCCTTGGCAGCCTGGAGAGACGAAAGTTCCTTCCAAGCAGGCTGGTCAACGCCAATCGAATCAAGAATAGACGAAAACTTGTGTCGGTCTTCAGCCTTGTCGATATCCTTTGGATCGGTGCCGAGAACCTTACAGCCAGAATTCTGAAGCTTGAGCGCAATGTTCTGGGGCAGCTGACCGCCGACGGATACCACAACTCCCTTAGCATTCTCAAGCTCGTAAATATCCATGACTCTCTCATATGATAGCTCCTCAAAGTACAAGCGGTCGACTTCGTCGAAATCAGTCGAGACAGTCTCGGGATTGTAGTTGATCATAATGGTCTTTTTGCCAGATTCTCGGAGAGCACGAGCAGTGCTGACAGCGCACCAATCGAACTCGACAGAGGAGCCAATACGGTAGACGCCGGAGCCGAGGACCATGGTACCATGTTCATCGAAGGTTATATCTGACTGCGTGGCATTATAAGTCGTGTACAAGTAATTGGTGTCAGCAGGGAACTCGGCCGCGAGAGTGTCAATTTTCTTGACGAACGGCATGATATCAAAGCCCTTTCGGCGAGCACGAACCTCTTCCTCGCTGGAGCCTACGGCGAGCGCAATCTGCTTATCTGAGAATCCGAGCTTCTTGGCACGTAGGAGAACATCCTTGGTTAGACCGAAAAGGGAACCAATATTCTCAAGATTTTTTTGCATATTGACAATATTCATCAGCTTGTACAAGAACCACTTGTCAATCTTAGTGAGCTCGTGAACTCGGTCGACAGTGTAATTCTCATGCAGCAAAGCCTGACCAACCGCGAGCCATCGACGATCGCTTGGGTTCGCCAGAACAGAGTCCAGATCTTCGAATTGAGCACCCTGGAAGCCAATGAATGACGGATCAACCTGACGAATTGCCTTTTGGATAGACTCTTCGAAAGTACGACCTATAGCCATAACCTCACCAACCGATTTCATGGACGAGCCAATATCGCGCTTGACATGTTGGAACTTTGAAAGATCCCATCGTGGAATCTTGGTAACGATATAGTCTAGAGACGGTTCGAAGTTGGCAGAAGTAGTCTTGGTAACGTGATTCGGCAAATCGGGAAGCGTGTGACCGAGAGCGATCTTGGCCGCAGTGTAGGCGAGTGGGTAGCCAGTAGCCTTGGACGCTAGAGCAGAAGATCGAGAGAGACGAGCATTGACCTCAATGACGCGATAGTCTAATCCATCCGGCTGAAGGGCATACTGCACATTGCATTCACCAACGACGCCTAAATGACGGATAATCTTAATAGCAGCTGTTCGAAGCATATGATACTCCTCGTCGGATAGAGTCTGAGAAGGCGCAACGACAATAGAGTCGCCAGTGTGAATTCCAAGAGGATCGAAATTCTCCATATTGCAGACAGTGATACAGTTTCCAGCGGAGTCTCTGACGACCTCATACTCAACCTCTTTCCATCCCTTGAGTGACTTCTCAACCAAGATCTGCGGGGAGAGACTCAAACTCTGCGATGCTAGATTTCGCAGTTCGGTCGGGTCGTTAGCGAACCCAGAACCCAGTCCTCCGAGAGCATAGGCGGATCGAACAATAATTGGATAGCCAACTTTCTCAGCTGCAGCGAGAGCGTCATCGACGGTAGAGACCGCAATTGACTCAGCAATAGGTATGTTGATCTCCTTCAGCGCCTTAGCGAACAAATCACGATCTTCGGAAGTCTCCAGAGTCTTAATTGGGGTGCCAAGGACTTTAACGCCATATCTGTCGAAAATACCCATCTTGTCAAGCTGCACACCGACATTTAAGCCGGTCTGGCCCCCGAAGGTCAAAAGAATACCATCCGGTCGCTCACGCTCAATAACGTAGGTGATATATTCAGGGGTTACCTGTACAAATTAGCGTCTTGTGCAGCACAGTTGTCATACCATGACGTACAGGGAGATAGTAAATCTCATCAGCCAAAGCATGAGAAGTCTGGTTGGTCGCAATATTGGGATTGATCAAAATCGAACTTTTGGATGCCTCCTGGAGAGCCTTAATGGCTTGCGAACCTATAGTAGGCCATTAGTGTGTTGTCCCAGTCCACATCTGACATTTTGAGAACGATCCACGCCGTTGCGTCTCCTGTAGCACGTAGTGTAAACAACACCTACCGGAGTAATCAAACTCGCCAGCCTGCCCGATACTCAAGGCACCGGATCCAACAACCAACACCTTAGACACTTCAACAAGACTTGGAGTTGATTCGGGTATGATAGTCGAAGCACCCTGATATGGGACTCTCTTGCCAATGATCTCCACAGCAGGTTCTGAATTTCTGCAACATGTTGCTGAAGAAAACTTGCGTGCCAGTTTCAAAGCAGAAAGCTTCCGGGAGACCGGAAATGTCGACGACGCGTTTGACAGTCGGACCGCACGATGTGCAGTTGAGGTCCATGCCGTTGCCTGCGTCCGAAGAAGTATTAGCCTCGGCATTTCTGTGTTTCTTCAGAACTCTGCTTGTTGAGATACGAGTCTCGAGACCAAGAAGAGCTGAAATACTGGGCGATATTTGTAGAAGAATGAAATGCTGGGCGATCGGAAAATTCTGATGATGTCGTGTGCTCCAAAAGTTTTTTCTGCCCCTCCACCAAAACTCTCCACCAGTGCATTGTGCAAACTTGGCACCTACCGAGCTACCACGGATAATTCGCGGCATCTCACTTATATGGTACTACAATTCATATACTTTTTATCGAACTAAGTGAAATGTGGAAAAGTTCATTTACTTGTAATAATTGTATATTACTATTACATGGTCAAGTAATGACAACAATAAGGTTATGTGTGATGAGCTTCGTCACTCGTTTTTGTTCGTGAGTCACCCTTTCACCCTTTTTAAGGTTCTATAAGGTCCTTTAAAGCTGGTGTACCACTTCCTCGATTTTGGAGTCGTGAAAGTCTCGAATCACCCAGGGAACAAATGAAAATGTCTTTATTGAATCATATACACCTAGCAACTTGCAATTGAGACGGGCCTTGATATATAGTGGCCCAATAGTACTCCACAACGCTGGCAAGTTCATTGGCTCATCACTACTTTGATATGCCGATCTCCGTTTTACAGATAGACAGTAATATTGTCAAGTAGACTGGACAAAGAATTGTATTGTAGAGCTGAAAGAAATCGTCGAACCTGCACTTATGTAACAGCAGAGCTCCTATATAGCACTATGATGAGATTCCGATAAAGAGTTAGAACCGTAAATAGTAATATAAAGAATTCAAAACCAAGAACAGCCCCGAAGATTCAACAATCATCGCGAAAAGGTGACAATGAAAGTACAGTACATTATAACACACTACAAACCCCCCGCCCAAGGAGCCAAAGTCCCAAATCCAGGATTCCAGCAACCGATGACATCACTGATCCGCAACCGAACACAGAGTTCGCTGCCGAGTCCCATTAACTGTTGGTAGATGAGCAACCGCAACAAGAGAAAGTGGATACTGACTAGGGCAGCTCCGAATATTCGCATTTGCGAATATTATTCGACGAATAATTATTCGCACCACTTTGCGTTGCGAATAACGAATAACGAATATTATTCGCAAGATGTCCACGCAACGAATAAAATTGCGAATATTATTCGACGAATATTCGTTATTCGCAACCTCTGAAACGCTGAAACTCACAAGCAGTGCTCATAGTTTATTACGGTTCCAACACAAGAAGAAGCAAATGCATTAAGGCACAAAACGACAAGCAAATGAAATGCGGGGGCATAAACCGCAAAACGAAAGACGCAATCCACAAAACGCAGGAATGACGCACTGTTCGGGCCTGCTCCTGACACTAGGCCGCAGAGCAAGCTCAGTGCGCAGCTCGCTATCAATTTACTCCTTACCTCAAATTGAGCTGGAAGGCTGTAAGGCGCCATCTTGGCTCTTGAAACTGTGAATTAAATTTATTAGGGGGCATACCCCTGAGCACGTGATTAGATGCGAATATTCGCCGAATAATATTCGTTATTCGCCGAATAAATTACGAATATTATTCGCACTGCTCAGGATTTGCGAATAAAATAGCGAATATTATTCGCAGTGGTTGGGACTTGCGAATAACGAATACGAATAATGCCGATTACTGCGAATATTCGTATTCGGAGCAGCCCTAATACTGACAGCATCTGTGAGCAGATATCTACGCCGCTCTTCGTTTCGCACAGAATTTTCCACGACCCTAACCCTACACGCACCATCTACCCAAACCCATTAGACTTTGACCTGGGTCGACCCTGCTAGCTCAATTGGCAGAGCGTGAGACTCTTAAGTATAGGTTATCTCAAGGTTGGGGGTTCGAGACCCCCGTGGGGTGTTTTTTTTTTGCTGGCAAGAAGAATATCCTTATATTAGTTCATTCTTTAAGGCGATTATGTCGACGTGCAGTGCAGTACGGGTCAAACAACGCCGACATAAAGGTCTTGTGTTAATTGATTTAGTCTGACAGCCGAAGATATTAACGCAAGCTCAGTGTTGCGGCCCCATTAAAAAAAGTCGCCATGACAGCTGCAGTTTCGTAGACTTCTTAAGGGTGCAGGAATGAAGAGTCCAACTCCAACGAATCCGCTTCTTGTACCGTTGGCATGTCATCCTTTTCAAAAATCGGCAGTTGGTTGACGATTGAATCATCGATGTATCGGGCGAGCTAACAAGCCAAACAATACCCTGAAAGGCACACAGTGCAATCGAGCACGACTGCGGCGTCGGCCCGAGCTCACAACCGAGCCGCAATGTCATAAATGCGCAATTTTGGATTTATGGTGTAGATTGTTGTGGTACTTTTGCGTTTGAGGCTTACGTGTGAAACGTCCGACATAGGCACTTATACCTTCTTTAGCCACTCAAAGGCTGTGTGAACGCGAGAAACTAGCTGCCGGCAAGCATTCCGCAAGTCTGTTCACACAACACCAATACATTGGCTTTCATAACGTAGCATCAATTAGCAAGCATGTCCTTGGAATCAGCATTGGAAGAGGAGCGTTTGGAGATCCTAAAGCTTCTGGAGGCAAAGAAGCCGAAGGCCCCCGAGCCTCTACATGTTCACGCGCGAACCTCGCGTTCAGCATCGCCGATGCGATCCCAGACTTCCAGGTCGAGCTCAGAAAGTCATGGAGGATCTGTGGGAGGGCTTCCTTTGACTGGAGGAATGATTACGCCGTCGTCGCTTGTCAAAAACTTTCACAATCTCTCACCTGCCGCTCAGGAGCTACTACTGTCTACGACTGCTGTACCAGAGCTGATTACTGGATCACAGCCACCATCATCCTCGGACCGTCAACGGAGGCCATCAGCAGGGACTATGCCAGGCTCATCAATGCTTCTACCGTCAGCTGGTCCTGAACTGCCACCGTATCCGACGCTAGGAAGTGGTTCCTCCTCAATGTTGCTGCCGAGCGGAACCTCACAGCACCATCGCGCATCGTCATTTGGATCGTATTCAGATGGTGGACCGATACGAAGGTACAAATCCGCGGATGACGAACAAGCCGTTCGAGTGTTTATGTCCCAATTCAATTCGCAGCCGCAATCCGCTGCTGCGATCGGTTCCCCCACAATCTCCCCCCAGGTCTCTGGAGGTGGGCCGATGTCGCCAACCCTGTCAGCGTCCAGTCGGTCACACTCCCCCGCTTCTACGCGGCGACCGTCGCATGCGCAGCAAGCAGAGGAGGACTTCTCTAACGCGTACCGGCGGCTTTCGGATGCTGCGTTACTAAAATCTGGTGGTAAACTTGCAGCTTTAGCGTCGAAGCGGTCACCGTCATCAGATACTCGGTTGCAAAAGGACGAAGAAGATGAAGGTGCCATTGAATCGTCGTCGTCCTCGGAGGAAGATGAGGATAACTCGGATGACTCAGATATTGAGGAACAGGTGTCAAAGTTGGAGAAAACAAGCAACACGAGGCAGCCACAGAGTTTGTTGGCGGCTATGGAAGAAGAACGGAAGGCGGTCACTGCTACCAAGAAGTATAGTGTCCAGTCACTGATTGCACCGCCACCACCGTCACATATTGATGGAGCGACATCTTACAAGCGGCATCTCATTCACCCAAAGACGGCCTTCGACCTAGTAGAAGACGCTACCAGTTCATTCAATTCGCCTTATACATCCGACAATGAGGAGGCCATTGATATCAAGAAAGCAGTCAATTTACCATTTAAAGTTTCTGACATTGAGGCCAATTCAGCAGCTGGTCGAGTTTTGCGCACCGTAACGCGAGGAGATTACGAGAAAATCAGCCAAGATCCACTGCTGAAGAAGCGGTCCTATATTGTTGCCACCGATTCGTCTCCCGAGTCTATGTACGCTCTTGAGTGGACTATTGGTACAATTCTACGTGATGGGAATCTCATGTATGCCGTATATGCCATGGAAGAACCTGAGGATATGCCATCGCCGCCATCAACGCCAACAGCTGATGAGTCGGCTGCGGCTTCAGCATTGGAACAGGAGAGAATCACTGCTGCAAAAGAAATTACATCGGTGATTGTAAAGTTACTCAAGAAAACTCGGCTGCAGGTAGAGTGCGTCGTGGAGGTCATGCACTGCAAGTCGCCAAAGCATCTTCTTTGCGATGTGATCGATTACCTTTCACCAACTATGGTAATTCTTGGATCACGTGGTCGGTCAGCATTGAAGGGCGTTTTGCTCGGTAGTTTCTCGAACTACTTGGTAACAAAGAGCAGTGTTCCGGTCATGGTCGCACGAAAAAAGCTCAAGAAGTCGAAGCATCATCACGGTCCCATGCCGAAGTTCAGCAATAATTTGAGAGAAGGCGTTACGAGTTTGAGTTTGGCCAAAGTCGATTAATATTTGCATTGTATATTTTCGCATGTAAACAACTTGGAAACGGCGTAGTAGACAGGATAGTAGGATGGTACAGGAGTAATTTGATCTCTTTTTAGTATGTAAATTATTTTTCTACTTTGCGTTGTTCCGTTATATGTAAGTACGTTCTAGCCTTTTTGGTTCAATTGTTGATCTGTAATACATGACTCCAACAACCCAATATTGCCAATCATCCAATTATTTATTCCTATCCCACACACTTCTCTTCTTCCTCTTGACAGCACCATAGATATCGCCGGCATCGAGACTCCAATTTTCGCCCATGAACTCATCTTGTCGGTTCTGCTTCCGCTTCTTCTTTCCTTGATCCTGTAACCGCAAGAAATTCTCTTCCTCATAGCCACGAACCCTGTCTTCGTTCGCCTGTGCCCGCTTCGTTCGAGTACCACCACGACCGTGTCCAAGAACGTTGGCGCCAACCGATGGTGCGGCCTCTGGTGCTGTCGATGTAGTCTCTTCCAGATATTCCTCAAGTGCTTGATTCCTTTGCATGCGTTTAGTCTGTTTTGCGGCTGCTGGACCCACCAGATTCTTTGTAGAAGGAAGTTTGGTGGGGTTAATTTTCGGGGGCACATATTTCTTCATTGACGGACTGGACTTCGAGGACGACTCCGGCGGGGTGCTAGCTACCAATTGGCTTGGTCGCGGCTTGTAGGAGAGCGGCAAAACGTCGTCCTCCTCGTCATCGCCTGCACTCTCCACTCGTTCTGATCCCGGCCTCTCGTCATCGTCGCTGGAATTGTCCCTTTCACTAGCATCCTCATCCGCCAAGAGGGTCGACTTGATGTGCTGTGTACGTGCGGAGGCTGCAGTCCGCAATAGCTTCTGGATCTGATACTCTATCTTCCTTTCCAACGGTCGTACGCCTCGTTCAAGGATAACTCTGTCTGTGACTAGTAGCTTTCGGATAGCCGTGTCCATTTGTTTCGAATCCATACCGCCCTCCTCTCCGGTCTGCATGTGCGGTTCGTTCGCTATCTCGTCGCCGGCGACTTGCGCCAGCGCAAACAGCAACCTCAATCCAAGATTATGAACATAGCTAGCGATAGTATCTGCTTTAAGCCCAAGCAAGGATATTCCCGGAGAGCCTTTTCCGAGATTTGCAAGATCACTTGAATTTAGGAGAGTATCAATACTTTTCGAGGTTGCGTCGACAGATGAGATCACGGTCTTCAAACTAGAGATTACCTCGTCCGTGGGACTCTTCTCTAGGTCTGTAGCCGAGCCGTTCATTCTGTGAATGCCTCCCTTGCTATGACCTTATGGGATTTGGCAATGAAACCACTTTTTGCAACGGCGAGATGGTGATTTTTGTAAAAGTTTTGGTCAAGCGTCGAACTCTAATCACCACTAAGTCCCAAAGTTTAAGGCTGGGAGTTTATGGTGGCTTATTTTGGCGCTCCCTGTATCGGCGCAATTTACGCCTAAACACGCCATAATTACGCAGACACACCGGAATAGGGTTTGGGGACTTCGGCGGCTCTCCCAACACTGTGAATGGATGTGATTGTGCCAACTCACCCCACAGACAGCAACCCCACCGACGTCAGCACCGCTCTCGCAATCCGTCCTCGTTCATGGCTCAATCACTGAGTAAACGAGGCAATTTGCCTCCTAGCGAAGTGCCGTGCAAGTTCTTTAGATCGGGCGTTTGTCGGCGCGGGAGCACTTGTTGGTTCAAGCACGAAAGCAGCAAGAGTCCTCAGTTGAATCATCGAAGAGATGCTTCGGCATCCGTCATATCGTCAGCCAGGAAACAGGCCGACATAGACGACTGGCTTGAGTCTTCCGAAAGCAGTGACGTGAATACTCGAGATGAGAGCGGTTCAGAAGCCGACACTACGACCACATCTGTCGTGAGCGTGTCGCCATACAAGGACTCACCAAGGGAGGAGGAAGAAGTTGAGAAATGCGCAATTTGTCTTGAAGTACCGACGGTCTTTGGTCTTCTTCTCAATTGCGATCATGTTTTTTGTTTGTCCTGTATGCGCGAATGGAGGGTCACCTCTGGCATGGCCACGCGAGAGTTGACAGCGTCAGGCTCGGAGACCGAAACAGTAGAGACTACTCGACATCGGGACCGCGATACCATCGTAGTCGACTCACTACCTTTGCGCGCAGAGCGCCGACGAATTGAAGTTCGACTCAACAAGTGCTGCCCGCTCTGTCGCACGCCGTCAGACTTCATTGTCCCGTCATCACAATTGCCTGTAAAATCGACAGCATTCGCTAGAAGGAAGTCGGGCGAGCATACAAAGCAGTTGACAAAGCAGGAAATTGTTGACACCTACTTGGCAACCTTAAATCATATACCGTGCAAATATTTCGCAGCGACTCGCTCATGCCAGTTTGGCAACGACTGCCACTATTCGCACCGTGTGCCAGCCCAAAAGCCAAAGAGAATGTCGGCTAGTGGGCGGTCTAGCACATACCCCGAATCTCCGCGGCGGCAAGCAGCGACTGGACCGTATCGTGAGTACGTGTTCACCCCGCAAGAACTTCAGCTATGCGCGAGCCGTTTCAGGCGGCAGCGTCAACTGGAGTATACTCGTATCGATCGTGACGATGTCGAGCAAATCGCGGATGAACATATGTTCTACGACCGTCTGGATATGCAAGACGATCTGTCGTACGACTTTGTTCCAGCGGTGTTTGACGTCAATCCGCGGGACAGCGTTGAACCTGATCCAATCTTGATCATATCGGAACACATATCCAGGCTGCGAGCGCTCATTCTCGAACGCCATGGAAACTAGGTTAATTGAAGGGGCAGGCTTTGCATATTGCATTAACTGAGTGCCATCATATGTTGTTGTATGTGTTATATTGATGATTATGGAATGCTTGGCGTAAATGATTAGTGTTTGGTTACCTGGATTTGCTTTGGTCGCTTTTGGTACCAGGAGAATTGGTTTTCAAAGGTTGAATGGATGAGGATTTTAGGCATGCAGCTGTAGTTAGTATGTTTGGCTCATTGGCAAGCAATGGTGGCGGAATTAAGGGGCATGACATTGCATTGATAAACATCCGGAAATTAGATATAGTACAACATTATCGTAGGAAGAAGCAGAAAAGAAACAGAATCCTACATATGGCCCAAACACCTGATACTTTTGCGAATGCTTTTTGGTTAAGTATGGTCATAACGTTCATTCGTACACACACCGCAAAATGTGAAGATAAACCTCCAATGCATAGATCTAATCTCGCAAATTCTGTAGACCGTTACGCAATTCATTTAGCACAGTGTTTCCCTTAGCCGTAAGATAACCTATTTAGTCACCACTTTAGTGCTTGAACAATGACAAAAATTACAGACTAGACCAGACATACCTCGCTGTCCCCACGCCGTACCCTTTGAGGACGTACTCCAACCTTTCTGATCCGTCTGGTAGATAACAGCCTTATTCTTTGCACTCTCGTCCTTTTCTGAATTTCTGGCGTGCTCCATCGCACTCGCGTAGCCTCTGTTCAAATAGTCCTCAACCTCGCGGCTATTGAAGCCTCGAACGGGAACGTGCTGCATTGGTCCGTATCCGTGGTTTTCGCCTGATCGAGGTTGATTAGGTCCCTGTGACTGTTGCTGCTGGGGCGGTTGTGACGGTCGGCGTCGCCAGTTTTGGTTGTTGGAAGCTCTGAGAGTGTGTCAGATTGCACGGTTCGATTGAGGACTTTGAAGTAAAGTGAGACAACTTGGATCACAATGAATTCATCTCGTCAATCTCGATAGATTATTGTACATAATGGAAATACAACTACTGAGATGAGGACTAACCTGTGGTCATCAGTCATTCTTCTTGTAGGGGTCGAAATTAGGAACGATGACTGCCTGCAGAGACGGCAGCAGAGTGCAAGATTCACTCTCCACCCTTTGTGTGTAAAGTTCCTAAAGAAAGTTCAGCGAAACCACCACCGAAGTGAGATCATCAACATCCTACAAAAAATCTAGTCCCTCAAATATACCACCTCCTTATTACCCCAAATCTTCATTAAGTTAGCTTGATCTAAAGTGGATATGCAGGCACCGTTTTCGGTGCCAGCTTTGTATTCTGGAAAGAAAGGTGCGATCAGCGTGTCATCCGGGCGAAACGTTGTCGAGTGGAGTCCATCCGTTGCACCAACTGATATTGGCAGCAACGATGGCGGTGGGCTAGTAGATGGTACAGTTGTAATTAGACTTGATGATATAGCTGGTATGTGTACATTTATTTGACCTATTTACGTTTTTTGGGAACCTGGATCTGGTAAATTAGGACACTTTAGGATAACCAGTCAAGCAGGTCTCCAAGCATCTCCGGCGACTCATTCAAAAGCTCGATTACGAATAACAACTACTTCTCATACACAATTTACATTTGAACTACCAACACGAGCGAACTTGGAGGCATTGAAAGCGGTCCTGGCATCTGCCAATGCAGCATCATCGTCATCATCGGCTGCTCAGTCGCCGTCGACTCCAGTTACGCCAGCCGCAGCCACACCCGGAGCTGCTTCCAAATCTGATCCGACCCGGAAGCTAGCACAAGCACTTCCGACGAAAGGATTGAGCGATGCAGATTTACTTGCAAATCGGGCACTGCAAATGAATCTTCTGAAGTCAAATGGCGATCTTCAGCAACAGTTTTTAGACGCTGTAGTTGGTCAACGACTACCGGCGGACGAGTTTTGGAGAACCCGGATTCCGTTATTGCGAATGCATTCGTTAGTCCACGCACAGCGCCGCGGACCATATAATGTTCTTGCCACGGTTAAGCCTGTGAGTACGACACAGTCGGAAGCTACCGGTGGAGGCGGTGGTACAGCGCAAGTGAAGGTTTCGTTGTCGCCCGACAAAATTAGAGATATATTCCAACAGTACCCAGTTGTCCGATGGGCATATGATGAGAATGTTCCTCCCTTAGCTGAGACGGCCTTTTGGTCGCGATTTTTCCTGTCCAAGTTATGTCGGAAGCTAAGAGGCGAGAAAGTTGGATTAAATGATGCGCCAGATAACGTCATGGACAAATATCTGGAACTTGATGAAGATGGATTGACGGCTGAGCAACGTGAAATGGAGAACGAAAATGCAAAGGTAATGAGATTTGTGGACGTCGAAGCAAATGAGATGGATGACAGTCAGGTAAGTTCATGCTCGGCACTCTGATTCCACCAATACTTATGAGATGCAGAAAGCTGGAAATCGACCTGATATAACAATGAGGCAAACTACGCATAAGGATACACTTTCCATTATAAGAACCATTAACAAATTAAGTCAAAAGATAGTAGGGAGTGTAGAAGGGTATGCCAATTGCACGAATCATGACCTTTTAAGCTAACAAACGTATAGAGAAGCACAACAGCCACTTGAAGAGCAAGAACAGCTTAAAACAAGGGAATTGGCACTACAGGATCTGGAGCCTGAAACAGCGGTTTCTCATATTGAATTGCATTTGCATCGGAATTCCGATTCGCTCTACTCGTCAATTTCGGAGAAGGAGTGTGACACAGTTGCATTCGATGCAAATGACTCAGGAGCGTCGAAATTTTTAGAGTCTATGATTGACTCACTTCCAAGTTCATCTGGACCTATTCATGAACTGCTATCGTCCGCCGCTCCGACTTCGTCCGCAATAAGTAATGCACAGACGCAAGTGTTCAAGCTTATTCATTCGCGACGGCGTACCGAACAGAATCAGCATAGCAGCGGGGATTCGGATACCCCAGCAGGTGATGCAGAGACAATACGAGATATGAAGTTGTCTCATACTACGGCTATAGAGTTCCTTCACCACTTCTGGGCCTCGCTTTTGTCAGGCGAGCCATCACGGGCTGTGACGGCTCTGCCACTTCTTTCGAAGTCTATCGAGAAGAGTAAAACGCGATTGGAGGCTGTAGTTGATCGACATGTGAACTCGAATGCATCTTCGGATCTGGTGAAGTCGGAGACGGAGAAGAGGCGGATACAAGGATATGTTCAAAATACCCTAGACGCGCTGGAGTCTGCAGCGAAAACTTATCACGATCTTATTGAGGAACAGCAGGGAGCGTTGACTGCACCTCAGAGTGAGAATGGCACACCAGTAGGCACCCCGCGATAATGCTTTGTTTTGTATCCAATTTCGGAAATAGATTTAGAAGGCTAATTACTGAGAAGTCGGAGGCTTTCTGTGTGTAACTGACAACCGACGTTACAACGAAAAACATGAAGTTCGGTGGTATTGTATTGCCCAAGGCAGATCTAGGGATTTCGCTTGATTGCCAGCCTGATAAAATGTGCAAGGTAAAACTTATTCTCCCACTCTCATCAACAGATCATAAGGTAAGGTTAGGGAGGTGTCAGATTTGTCATTGCGTGCGCACTTGTTTCTCTTGTATGGAAAAAAAGATAATAGTAATCCAAGCAGGTAATAGTTCGCTATATTTCTTTCTGTTCAGGTTTCATTTGAAACTGATTAATAAATGCGTTGGAGCCACCTTGCTTGCTACAAACAAACTTCCAAATGATGTGCAAGCCCCTTGGCCAAAACGCTGATAGATATCCGCTGTAAATGCGTAAGCAAATCTTGATGTCAAGCTGTAAGTCTCACGACATTTTGTGCATCGGGGCGTACCCACGACACAAATTTGCCTCCCGTTAATTTTTTCATCTTGATCTCGCCTTCAATTCCTCTGCACTGCTACAGTCCATTCCGCCATCCGCCTTTGTACTCCCTTACTCATTTTCTCTAAAATCCTCAAAAAAATTTTAAAAGAAGAAAAAAAGGTTCTTTTTTTATCGTTGTCTCATTACCAGCCGTCTGATTCTCTTTGATTCGTCGGCTCTTAAGTTGGGCGGTGATTTTTCTTGTCGGGAATTAGCAAACGAATAGGAAAATTTTTGCGCCAGCAGGAAGTTAGGAATATCAGATCTATAGTCTGGTTATGATAGTGATCGTTTAGAGATTTGTCGTTTCATTGATATATCTTTATTCGGTTAGCCAGATTGTACTCGACAATTGCATAAGGTATAACGATCCGTGATGAGTGACAGCACATCTCGCAGTCTATTAACTCGACCTTACTCTAGTTCGCAGATTGTTTCAACCTACTCACGAAATTTCATTCCAAGTTCAACAAGTTCTCAGTAATAATGTCTGACGCTGCCGTCGCCTCTGCCACCGAGAACCTTAAGAGTCTCTCCGTTGAGACTGAGCCTGCTCCAGAGCAGACTGTCGACGTTTCTGCCGCTGAGGTTGCCGATGCCAATGGATCCACGGAGGAGACTAAGACCGGGGCCGAATCGGCTCCCTCGTCAACTCCTGCTGCTGGTCCTGCCCATTCTGCGTCGCTCTACGTCGGTGAGCTAGAGCCTACGGTCACTGAGGCCATGCTCTTCGAGCTCTTCAACCAGGTTGGATCTGTTGCATCGATTCGTGTCTGCAGAGATGCGGTCACCAGGCGTTCGCTTGGATATGCATATGTTAACTTCCACAATGCTAATGATGGTACGATGCGACCCCACTTATGCGTAGTCAAAGTTTGATTTGACAGCTAACATTATTAGGTGAGCGTGCTTTGGAGGAGTTGAATTACACTTCTATCAAGGGCCGTCCTTGCCGTATTATGTGGTCTCAACGGGATCCGTCTCTCCGTAAGACCGGTGCAGGAAATGTGTTCATCAAGAACCTGGACACTGCTATCGACAACAAGGCTCTTCACGACACGTTTGCTGCTTTCGGCAATATCTTGTCCTGCAAGGTCGCTGTTGACGAATACGGCCAGTCTCGAGGCTATGGTTTCGTCCACTATGAGACCGCCGAGGCTGCTGAGAATGCCATCAAGCACGTCAACGGTATGCTTCTTAACGACAAAAAGGTTTTCGTGGGTCACCACATCGCAAAGAAGGACCGCCAGTCTAAGTTTGATGAGATGAAGGCCAACTATACCAACGTTTATGTCAAGAATATCGACGCTGACGTCACCGATGAGCAGTTCACGGCCCTGTTCGAGAAGTACGGGTCTATAACTTCGGTGTCTTTGGCTAGGGATGATGAGGGCAAGTCCCGTGGCTTCGGCTTCGTCAACTTTGACAAGCATCAGGATGCGGCTATGGCTGTTGAAGAACTCAACGAGTCTGAGTTGAATGGTAAGAGGTTGTATGTGGGTCGTGCGCAAAAGAAGCATGAACGAGAGGAGGAACTGCGTAAGCAGTACGAAGCTGCTCGCATCGAGAAGATGTCCAAGTACCAGGGAGTTAATTTGTATATTAAGAACTTGGACGATGAGGTTGATGACGATAAGCTTCGCGAGGAATTCTCCGAGCATGGGACCATTACATCTGCTAAGATTATGCGTGATGAGAATGGCAAGTCGAAGGGTTTCGGCTTCGTCTGCTTCTCTTCGCCAGACGAGGCAACCAAGGCTGTCACCGAAATGAATCAGCGAATGCTCAATGGCAAACCACTGTACGTTGCGCTTGCTCAGCGAAAGGATGTTCGCAAGTCTCAGCTTGAGCAGCAGATCCAGGCGCGCAATCAGCTCCGCCTGCAGCAACAGGCCGCTGCCGCTGGTATGCCTGGCCAGTACCTTCCTAACCCCATCTTCTACGGTCCTGCGGCCGGGCAGCAGCCCGCCGGATTCATTCCTCCCGTCCCAGCCGGACGAGGTGTTCCATTTCCCGGTGCCAACCCGCAGATTCTTCTCCAGCAAGGTGGCATGCCACCTCGTCCCGGCCAGGGTGTACCCCCGCAGCAACAGTGGCAACGGGGAGGAATTTCTGGCCCTAACGGCCAGCCAATCCCTATGTACGGCATTCCTCCCATCGCCTATAACGGCTATATTCCTGGCCAGCCTCCTGTACCTATTCCTGGTCAGGTACCGCCGCAGCAGATGCCTCAGCAGGGCGGCCCGCAGCAGGTTCCTTCACAACAGGCGCAAGGTGGACGGGGCCCCCAGCGAGGCAACAATTACCCCCAATTCCAGGGCCAGCAGGGACGCTCCAACGGTCCCCGCGGAAACCGGCAACACAACCAGCCCCACCGTCGGGATGAGGACGGCGCTGCTCCAGCGGCCGCTCCCGCCACGGCTACTCCGGCCGCTCCGGCCGTCGCTCCGACCGGAACTGAGATCACTGCGGCGTCTCTCGCCGCTGCTGCTCCTGAAGTCCAGAAGCAGATTCTTGGCGAGGCTCTCTACCCTAAGATTGAGGCTGAGCAACCACAACTGGCTGGTAAGATTACCGGCATGTTGCTTGAGATGGACAACGCCGAGCTGTTGAATTTGTTGGAGGATGAGGTCGCGTTGAAAGGCAAGATCCAGGAGGCCGTTGCCGTGTACGATGATTACTTAAAGAATAAGGATGCGGAATAAATTTGATGCTGATATGATGACGGCATGACGGGAGATGATGGTTATGGCGTGGATTGAAAAGTTCGCTTTGTCACTCGTGTGTTAGGGATGGTTGTATATTTTAGCCTCTCGTTGTTTTGTATTTTTTGAGCTCATTTCGCTTTGTTGGCTTTTGCTTGTTGCCTTGTGTCAGTAGTGGCGGAATACATATATTATCAAAATAAGGCACTTTTCGAAGGGAATATTCTTTGTTTTGCTCTTGCTTGTTGAGGTTGTATGTAAAATAGTTGTTACGCAGCACGAGCAATACTATCAGGAACATGCCAAATCGCCTCCATACTCAGATTGTATTTTCTGTTTAATGACAGAGATTGCAGTCCCGTGTCCGTAACTATATTTGTATAAGTTAAATAAAGCAAATCGGTTTGTACGGCATTGAGGGAATTGCACAGGGTCAGGGCCTATTTCAGGGGTCACACCAGTCAGGTGCCGCGAAATCTATGTCTCGGGTGTCATTGATATGATACAACCCGCAATTCATAGGAAGAGAATTAGTGTCTCTCTCAATATTCACGAGACTTGGCAGGTTTAATGTTCTGGTGAGACTTGGAACGTTAATTTGGTTTGTCAGAGGGTCCCGGAAATCAACACCGGAAGCCGCTTGAAATTTGTCTTCGTGTCTCTATCTCTACGATGTTAGTTAGTTGTAAACTCGTGAATCTCGAGATGTAATCAATACATTAATTACGGCTAATATTACAACTTAGTCTACAATATGTACGTATTACAAAGCTTGCCAACGCTTGCGTGTATAAGTTAGGTATCTTACTAAAGTCCGTCATATGGGCAGTCCATACTAGCATGGCCATCACGTTCACACAAGGCACACCATAATTTCTTGCCTGATTCTGTCTTCATTGGAGACTGTCTGCTGCCAGAAGCAATACCTGGCGCAGACTTTCCGTTGACAGTGCTTCCATAACCTCCAACCTTGCAATCTATGATATCGTGTCCTAAATAGGTCAGCTCACACCTAATTAAGCAAGCATAGAATCATTACGTACCTTCGGCCTCACATATCTCACACCAAAGAACAGAACGACTGTGGTTATTCTCTGATTTGCCAAATCTGGCATTTCCGTTCAAACTAACATTAGATGTAGGCATTAACGGTGCCTTCGAAACTACTGGTGCCTTGGGAAGGGCTGAAAGAGTCATGTCCTGTGAGTTCTGCAATTGGTGTTGCAAGATCTCATTTTGCGCCTTCTCGTTTCGCAGAGAATCCAAGGCAGCTGAGAGTTGCTCTCTCACTTGTACTAACTCTTTCTCCAGTTCCTGTTCACGGAAGACTTTGCTTTCAATTATGCGTTCCAAGTGAGCAACTTCTTGCGCCAGCTTCTCTCTATGTTTCTTCTCGACCGACAGTTCTTCGCGAAGCAATTCGTCTCCGAACGACCCGCTCGAGACCGAGCTATCGCCTATAGCAACTACTTTCAACTGCTCCTTCAGCTTGTTTATTTCCTCTTGCTTTTCTGTAATTGCCAATATAGCTACTTCTAGTTCTCCACGGACGCTTTTCTCGATAATGCGAGCATCTTCCAAACCCGTTTCTAGTTCGGTAATCATACTTTCCAAAGGCTGAATATTACCAACAACGCCATTCGCCGCATGCACTTGACCTCTTAATTCGTCTAGTTGTGCTTCGTACACATGCATGCTTGCGAGATTGGCTTGTTCAAGAGCTTCCATCGTGTCGCGAAACTCTTTTCTCTTGTTGTCGAGCTCTAGCTGTAATGCTTTGAGTTTCGCATCTTTATCTTGCAGCAATGTCCGCAAATCGAGCTCCCGCTGTGTCGGTGGCTGACTGTCCGCCTCGCCATCGCTCACGCCACTCTTTTGCGCTTCCGAGAGGGCTTGAAATTCGGCT
The DNA here is from genome assembly GCA_030568275.1 of Lipomyces orientalis. NCBI lineage: Eukaryota > Fungi > Ascomycota > Lipomycetes > Lipomycetales > Lipomycetaceae > Lipomyces > Lipomyces orientalis. Next base: position 206,301 of record JAJLTP010000009.1, read on the forward strand.
AGCGTGTTCTCCATGTCTATTAAGATCGCACTCTGCCTTGTGAACTCTGCCTCCTTAGCTTCTAGCTTTGCTGATGTCTGCTCCAACACTAGGCGAAGAGCCGCCATTTGTCTAGTAACCTGGTCATCGAGAGCGGACGATTTGCTGATAATGTCTGACTCAGCATCATCGTCAGAGGTACCAGTAGACATAGCCGACATGCTTGTACGTGACAAACGAGATGCTGTGACTGGCGCTGTTCCGATGATGGATTTCCGCTTCGCGGCATTAGGGGCGGATGTTCTCGGGGCTGTAGGGGTATTTGCGGAATGTGATGTAGATGACGGCGAGAAGAAAAGGGATGGTCTGTTCATGCTTGTTCGGGAAGTGCGACCTGACCCAGCCATATTTGCTAGTGATGTACGACGACCAGGAGTCTGAACTCCACCTGTTGAGGTCGAAGCTGCCAAGGGCATGGGAGATTTGGAACGGTCAGCCAGGATGGATCCTCGTGATGGTGCACGCTGAGACAGGACTGAGCTTGGTCGTGGAGTACCGCCCGGAGTCGTCGTACTCGTGGGGTTCGTACTTAGCTTTACGAGGGGTACAAAAATGCCTGATGTTGAATGTGACGGATTGAAATACCGAACACTTAGACATTAGCTTTGATCAAGACAGCGAAAGGACCAAGTGAACTTGACATACCCATTAACTGTCCCATTGTTCTTTCCTTTATCTGCGTCGGGGCCAAGAAGATCCACGCCAGCGAATTCACCGTTCTTCCCGACCACTTGTCCAATGTACAGAACGACCCCTCGCAACCCACCTGGCACGTAAACGAGATCACCAACACCGAACTCGACGGGCTCGTCAGCAAATCCGCGAGCTGATGGCGGTCTGGGTGATGTTGTGCTCGCAGAGGAAGGAGACCGGCAGTAGACAGAAGAAGACCTCGACATTCTTGAACGAGCTACCGAAGGCGATGGCGACGGCGCAGGTGGAGGTTGCATAGATGGCCGTCGAGCGGGACGCGCAGCCGAGCTCGAAGGACGCTCCATGACAATAGTATAAAGCTATACTATAGACCGCAAGTATACTTCGGTAGATATCTGGCCACTGATAACAATTACTGTGTGAGAGCGTGTTGCTGACGCTCTGTGCGAGAAGGTTTAAGTAGGGGTCGGATATATGAATGTTATTGAGCGTGTTTATATTACCCTGTTCTATGCTTACCCGGAAAGCAAACGTCACTGACGGAAACTATCATCATTTTTTGTGCGGTGCTTGCGTTACTGACGATATTTAGTGGTAGTTGTCATAATTGATATACTGATTTCGGTGTGCTGGAAATCTATGATATAGATGCACAGTAATGAGAGAGTAGCGCAATACTACCAGGTGCTAAGTATTACCAGAAACCTATCGCAAGCTCAATCACCGCAATGTTTTGTCCATCTAACTAGAGACCATATGCATTTCAGGGTGGTCGAATTATAGATACACTCGCAACATGACATATGGAGAAGCACATGTTGAGTTTATTACAGTCACAGCAGGACCATTGTGACTTAGATGTTTGTTTCTTCGGGTTCGTTCGCCATTTTTGGTCTACTAGATATCCTGGTCAAAGCAGACTGTTTGTCGCCACTCTCAAGACCTTGTGCTTAGCCGTTACTGAATATTGTGTAATTCTTCTAATATTTGTGTTGATAGCTTTAAATAGTCAGTGGCGGTTCGACTTCAGACGGATCCCGTGCGGGTTGTGCAGTGCCTTGCGGCAGGCCCGTTTCTCCTCCATGTATGTCATGGGTTGTATTATCCGTAGAATATGCTATTATGCTAGCCCATATCTACTGTTGTAACTTGATTGTGTTCATCTGCCGGTTTCGCCTGTATTCTGTAGAATAATGGCCATTTATTCTTTGTCAAGCTAATGCTGTCCGACCAAGAACCGAAAATCACACGAATGAATTGTATTTTGTGAGTTGAGCCTTTGGATATGGCTCTAGCTCGGAAGCACACACGCTGTCACTCCATACACCATCTACCTCTCCCAATATCCGTCACTTTCCACGGCCGCAGTGGATTCTGGCCTATGCCCTACCTTACTTAAATCATTCTGCCGCACTTCGCAAAGATACGACAATTCGCGTTCTACAGTAGCACACCGATGTCGTTTTCGCCGCCTGTCGGCGTTGCTCCAAGCATCGATTCCCCGAATCACCACACCACTTCCTCCTCGACGGTCTCCGCGGACTCTGAAAGCGAAATAACGTCCGATAGGCGATTTAGCTTGAACGACGCTGTGCGGAATGAGCCCGGAAACGTGATATCGACGACAGCAGCCCGTGGTAAAGATGTTCAGGCTACGAGTGAAGGGTCACCTTACGGAACGCGGTACCGTGGCCGGGCGAGGCGTGTGAACTACAACGAGGATACGGACGACGAAGAAGGTCTCACTCATCCCGATCGCAGGGTGAACGGCCAAGAGTCGCGTCAGAATGGCGTCGTTTCGAAGGAGTCTCGTCCTCAAAATGGTTCCAAGAAGCGGAAGTTGCCCGCGTCTTCGCCCAGCATGCCAGCATCAACAAGCAAGAGATCCCACGCGGTCCTACAGAGAATCAAAAGTCAGACTCCACCGTCAGCTAAGAGACGCTCACTTGATAATGGGAACAGCGTGATCGGAAGGACTACGAACGTGCAGAATATTAAGAGAGTCGTTTCACGGTTTGGTTCCTCCACGGCTGGTACTATTAATGGCACACGAAGTAGAAACAGGAACCCTAGTAAGAGCAAAAGTGCGAGTCCTCCTCCTGCGAGATCGGACAGAAACCTGACGAAACCTCCGTTACTGCGAAGGGTATCCTCTGTCAAGGTTGAAGTGGTCAGTAACATACTTGATTTCACTGACGCGCGAATGTCAAGTGATGGAGTACTTACTCTCATTGATGGAAGTACATATGCGGCGAATGGTACGGTTTTTTTTTTTATGATTTGATTCGTGCTAACCCAATTAGATTGCATATACTTAGTGTCCGAGCCACCTAGCGAACCATACTACATAGGCCGGATCATGGAATTCGTTGAACGACCCGAGCTATCTCAAAAGTCCGCCACGCGCACTGGCTTTTCTTGTTCAATACTGGACGTATATCAGCTACGCGTAAACTGGTTCTACCGGCCGAAGGATATTCCCACTCGATCAAATGACTCTCGTCTACTTTTCGCGACCATGCATTCAGATATTTGCCCACTGCTCAGCATGCGAGGACAATGTGTCGTGACACACCGTGCTCATATCAAAGATATCGTCGAATATAGGAAAGCTCCGGATCATTTCTGGTTCGACAAATTGTACGACCGCTATATCTGTCGATTCTACGAGATGATTCCGACTGAGAAAATTCTCAACGTTCCGGAGGAATTTGGCAAGGTTCTACGTGAAAGAGTCAAATACGCGGTTATGGAAATTGGACGTGGAAAGGATCTCAGTAGCGCGGCAAGAAACTGCACACGATGTGGACAGTGGTGTCCCCCGGACGAATCTGTCTGCTGCGCAGTTTGTGGCAATGACTATCATATGAGCTGTGTGCGGCCACCGCTGACAAAGAAGCCTACTCGTGGATTTGCATGGGCTTGTGCAATTTGTAGCCGTGACACGGAACGCAGGATGGCTGAAAGGAAGGGCAAGCTTCTTCCCGGAACGGGCGACGAGATTGATGACTTCCACAATGGACAGCACGAAGGCGAAAATGGATCTAGCGACTCTTCATATAATTCTCAAACAGCAACTGCCGTTTTAGATGACGAGGAGGAGTTTAGGCCGCATCAAGCGCCAGAGTTTAAGATTTCTGATAGCAAACTCACCAATGAGCAGAAGAAAGAGCTGTCTTTATGGCCATATAGATATCTTGGAGTGCACTGCAAGCTAGAAGAAGTTCTCGACAACAACGATAGGATCTATCCACACGCGGCGTCGCGGATCGGTAACAAGCATCAGGCAGTCGTATCAGAATGGGGTCAGCGACCGGTACAGTTTATTGGGCCAGATCGGGCAAAGGCCAAAAAGAAGAAGACAAATAAGGTATACACCAAGAAGAGCGCCACTCCTGTTACTCCAGCCACTATGGAAGAAACTCCACCCGCTTCTGATAGTACAACGCCAACCACTCCATACTCTCGCCAACCATCGCTCTCGGACGGTCCATGGGTGCAGGAGAAGCCGATTGGTTACATCGAGCGTGGTGGAGATGACACGGCGACCTTACTGTGGAAGGCTCCTATAGACGTTCCAGAGTCCAGCATAGACGACTTTTTAGAACGAACTAAGCCATATGCCAATGCTATAGGCATGACATCAGCATCTCCTAATTTTATTGACAGCTCCATTCGCGCACTAATGGATTGTGATTTCGACTCGGACAAAGCTCTTGAACTGGTTTCACATTTCACACGCAAAATCCTTAAGGAGCCGACTCTTACGCAGGCAGAAGTGAAACGATTCGAAGAAGGCGTGCGCAAATACGGATCTGAACTTCATCCGGTATATAGAGCGGTCGGTACAGTTCCATCTGCAGACATTGTGCGGTTTTACTATCTCTGGAAGAAGACTCCGAACGGTCACGCGATATGGGATCACTTTGAAGGGCGAAGAGGAAAGAAAGATGTCACAAAACCGAAGGGAGACGAATCTGCAGCAAAACCTACAGTATCATCACCTTCTCATTCGCAGCCACTTGTCGATCTGGTGGCGGACTCGCAGGACGACTCGGCGTACGACATGGAAAAATGCAGGAACCAGAATCAATCGTTCCGGTGCAAGTTCTGTAACACCACAAAATCGCGTGCGTGGCGCAGAGCACCGGGATATCCTGTGGCCAAGACAAGTCCTACTGTTGCGCTATGTCTTCGCTGTGCCGAATTGTGGCGTCGATACGCAGTGGTGTGGGAGGATCCTATTGAGGTACTTAAGAAGTCGAATCAGCGCGGCTCGGGTGGCCAGAAACGAAAGGTCGAGGAGGAAGTTCTGAGAGAGCTGGAGGAAGGAAATAGGTACGACTCTGAATCTTTTGGTCTCAAAGATTATGAATCCGAGGTCGAAGACGACAGAAAAGCCGATGTATCTCTTCAGCAGGAGAATAAGAAGGGCTCCTTAAAACGATCTGCCAGCTCTACATCTTTTGCAAGTGGAAGCACCCCTATGTCTGGCTATGGCGCATCCAAGAAGAAAGGACTGCTTACTTCGGACTCGGCTACCTTGCCGTCGGAGTGTGGGGTGTGTGGTAGTGCCGAACCTCGGGAGAAGCTGCTACGATGCCACAGTTGCCAAATGTGTGTGCATAGATCCTGTTATGGTGTTCGTGATGCAAAGAAGAAGTGGCTGTGTGAGCCCTGTCGAAATGATAGAAATCCTCGTCATTCAATGGTACGTCACTAAACAGTAGTCTGTTTCTGACGTGTTACTAACGGGTCAGATAGACGTACGAGTGTGCTCTTTGTCCGGTGCAATTATACGAAGATATACCTCACGGAGAAAAGACGCCGCGGGATCCTCTCAAGTTCACTTCTGGAAACAACTGGATGCACATACTTTGTGCAGTTTGGACACCGGAAATCAAGTTCACTGACTCGTACACAATGAACGCGGCCGAAGGCATTGGGTTGATTCCGAAGACCAGGTTCCTCGACGTATGCGAAATCTGTCACCTGCATAAAGGAGCTTGTACTTCATGTGCAGTTTGCCATGTTCCGTGTAAGTCTTGTACCGTCTTTGAAGATGCAAAGAGTGTACTAATTAACGATCAGTTCACATTGGCTGTGCGTTCAAAGCTCACTATAAATTCGGCTTCGACGTCCAACCTGTGAAAAGTACTCGACGAGATAGTGTCTCTATTGTTAAGCTCGGGTCGGAGACAGGAGTCATGACTCCTATGATCTGGTGTCCAAAGCATGACCTTCGCAAGCTAACTATACACGAAATCCTTGAACCTGCCCCAGCAACTGCCCTGATTGATACGACATTGATGTCGTTGGTAGGAGGGGGTGTAGGACCTGAGAAGGCTGCGCTGAATGTCTACACGCAGACTTATAAGCAGGCTGATTTATCGTTGACTGGTACGGTCCGTCGCGCGCAGCAGATAATCGCAGCGTCCAAGTTCTTGAATATGAACTTGGATACAATGATGGAGCGAAAGAATAGTAAGTCGACTACTGAACAGAGTCGCAATGTGGTAACGAAGGGTTCGCGACGAGCTAGTAGTGCAGAGACGATTTCGCAAATTTCGCAACGTTCTGACGAGACGGAAAGCACACACACAGCAGATACGGAACCACATTATAAGGTCTCTGGACATGAATATCTAATCGGTTGTTGATGATTGAAGAACCATGCAATTGGGAAGTGTACATGTGTAGTTTATCTATAGTACAATCTGTTATGTTATTGTATCATTAGAAATTGGTTATGTCATTGGGCTGGCCGGACTCGGAGCACTTTTTTTTTCTTACTGCGTCATGGTTGTGGGGTGGTTCTTAGCATTTCATTTTTGACTACAGGATGTATTTCGTGTAAATAAATCATCACGTTTTATCACACGGCACATTTGTCACCCATGGCTTCCGGAAGGGACCTTGTGTCAATTTTTGGCGTGAAAACTTAAGTTACCAATGACCAGTTATGACATTGGCTCTTCTGGTTGAGGACATTACAAAACTTCGCCTCGGCCCCCTACTTTCAAAGCTAACTATCACGACATAGCATATTACATAACAAATAGACTTTAGATATATTTAAGGGGACAATATGGTCCAATGCGACTCCAAAACATGTACTCCTCTGAAGATATACGATAATATTATACCCCAACAGCAAATGCATGCAAAAATTCCAACATTCAACTCCATTATGTAGCTGTCAACTATCAATCAAAAGCGAATTTACAAGTAGTTCATATCATAATAGCCAAGCACCTTATTGAAATGCAACTCAATCCATGTTACCAGAAGCAATGAAAAAATTGCCATTATGCTGTGTCAAATGACAATATCTAAGATAAATCAAATCCGGCACCAGCCGTGACCGCAAACATCAGCTTACTCTTCAAGATCTCTTTCGTTTCATACCGCGGAAGTTTCAGCATGTTCACACAGGTAGATGCGGTCGGAAGGCGATCCTGAGCGAGGCCGGATTCGCGGATCGTAAATGATGGCTTAAGTGAAGCGAAGCCTTGCAACGGTGCCCGGGAAACAGATGTCACAAACTTGAGCACGCTCCGCACCTCCCTAAAGAGAGTCAACGACACTTCCAAAACTTGAAATTAGCAGTTACCACATACTCATCATTTAGCTCCTCAACAACCTCCCAGAAATATGTAACAGTGGGATCCTTCTCGTAAAATCCGCCATACACGGTATTCTTCTTCCAATCCTCAATATTGATCGGCAGAGCGGCACCGCCCACTAATGTCTGCATTTCATTTGGGCTAAACATAACCAGCCACGTTGGCGACAGCAAATCGTTCATTCCAAACAAAAACGCTTGCGTCTGTCGATAAAGTTCCTTGTTTAGCTTGTAATTTGCAACTTCATGGATATATTGCAGCCTATTCGCCACAGTCACCGCGACATGAACACCGCCCCGAATGAGTTCAACTGTCTGATTGTGAGAATTGGTGATTGTGAAGTTGAGTCCGAAATCGGCTTCAACGTCTCCCTGGTATTTCTTTAATTTGATCAGACCACGATACAGATCGGGATCCAGACTCCACAAATCGTCAAATGTATTGCGGAAGCCGTTGCCAAATACTGTATTGTTTTGCACTTGCCACTTGCTGAGGAAAAACTGGGCAAATGACACTTCAACCAAAATGCCTTGATAAAGAGCTTTACCTATAATACGTCCAAGAAACTCGAAATACTGCAACTGCTCCGAGCTTGTGGCTGCCGGATTGGGATACAGCATATTCTGACTATTCTCCAAGAAGAGTCCAGTGGCTGGATCGAATCCCTCCTTGCACACCCCGACCAGGAACTCCTTGGTGATACCACCACCGTCTATTCCAGCTTCGACACCGAAATCATTAACAAACGTAATACCAATAAGAGACTTCAGCTCTCGTCTAAGGCCATTGAGTTGATTGAAAGCATCTTCAAGCATATGAGTTCGTCGAATTTCAGCTTTATGCCTGCGCCATCGTAGTTCATAGTCGCGATCCAATCCATTCTTAGCTCGGTCATGGTCCAGCGAGCGGTCGAAGATCTCGACTCTGGCTTCAAAAGGCAGTAGAAACGGGATCTTTTGCAGAATTTCTATCCTCGGCGTGACCATCATTCTTGTACGTAGGTCTCGACGTGCAGAAGATGGCCCGACCCCCGTATCCGACACCTCGAGTTCCGATTCCGACGTATCATCATTATCCAGAACATTTTGTTCAAAATACTGATCCATCTTATCTTCGTCAATAACAGCTTGGGTCGTGAAAGCGGGAATGTCAATACTATCTTCTAGTAACCAATAATTCTTATCCAGGAAACTCCGCCGAGAGTCCCGATAGAACAACTGACGCATGACACCAATCGCTTTTGCCTTGATGTTGTTTAACGTTAACGCTCCACTCTCAGATAACGCGACGTTATTATCACCTCCGCTTCCAATCTTAATTTGCCGGCCACGGTGGATTATGACGGTTGTATCTTCATTGCACACGATTAAGAAAACCAAAATCTTGAGAAATGTGCCCAGATAACGGACGTTGAATAGCGACAATCCATACTGCGTTTCGTCAAAGAACTCGTCGTCATCCGTCATTATCATCCAATGCCAACAAATATCCAAAAAGAGTGACAGGATCTCCCATTCTTGAATGGCGATATCATGGTACTCATCACCAGCGGCTGGTGCCCAAAGACTTGCCGCACTAGATGATACAGTGGGCCCAGAGCTCTTGAACATGATGGTGTCAAATAAACGCGAGTCTTTCAATGTCTTGAAGAAAAGAGGTAGAGTGTATTCAGGACTGAGATATAGGAAATAGCGAATTTCACTATTTTTTGAGGGCCATATCCGGAGTAAACTTACAAAATATAAGCATATTGCAAGCAGATCGTCAGACTCTGCTGCAGTGCTACTGGAGGATAGCATGCTTGTAACCGGCGAAACTGCCATTTCAATGTTATGTCGCTCTTTCAGCACCTCAAGATTGTCAAGCACAAACGTTTCAATATCTCCTGGCGACGTTGACAGTGCTTTAGAAAGACGCTTGCTCACACCGGCAGACAAAGCCCGCAATATATTAGACAGAGCGCGCATGAGAGAAACTGTCAGAATCGGACGCATTCTGATCCGCTGATGACGCCAGATATAGAGGATATTCGCTAGGAGCCACTGTAGCCTTGTATCCTGTTCAGATTTTGATTTGTAAACAGTTGCAGTCCCAGGGGACTGAATAATAGGACTGGCAATAAGAGGAATAATATCAGTGGAAAAGTTGAACATTTCTTTGACTCGAGTCTGGGCACTGACATCCGCGACATTTTCGAACAAATGTGGTGTCGACAGGAAGAATTTAACATAGTCCAGAAGTGCGCTCTGTTTATCCGGAGCCGATTCAACCGCAATAATCACGTTCTCGACGACTCTCGCAGAAGCGCTGGCATCATGAATCCCTGAGATGAGATAACTATACGATTCTATCACGTCCTCTAACGGTACCTTCGTCTGGACAATCCGTAATAATCGCAGGCACGAATTTCGGATCTCCTCATTTGCCGCGTTTCTAACACATCCGAGTAATACCCGTGCTAGTTTGCGCGCTCGAAAGGAATCAATCTCGCTGACTGTTTCGTCGCTACCAAGCATCCGCTCCAGCACCGGAACCAGACTATCATCATGATAAATTCCACTTGAATCATTTTTCCCAAAAAAGAAAACAAACTTTGCCACAATATCGCCTGCACAAAGATCAACGGGGTCCTGACCCGCCAGCCTAATGAACTCTTCCCGCACGCGATCTCGGGCCTGAGCAACGTCTTGTCTTCCGCGATAAAACGATTGAATAGCAATCGCTGCTCTCTCTCGTTTTCGCGCTTGTTCACGTTGTGCCCGTGCCGCTGACGCGTCTTTCAGGATCGATTGTGAACTGCGGTGAGATGCGGCGGATGATCTGGCAAGATTGACTTGTCGCCCGTGCCGGTAGTTTCCGGTGAAATTTGGTGTCACCATTATGAAGTAGCGTTATACGTAAATAAATTTTGCAATGCACTGAATTCGGGTGCTATCTAGCAGTAGATGTTGCGCGTTCAATGAGATGAGTGAGCATCGGTGGCGGACTCGGTATGCTAGTACACTCTGGAACTCGTCAGAATGCCGGACAAACTTAATTCTCTAAGCGCAGACAACATACACACCTTCGTTTAATACAGTCTAGAATATGAAGCAGATAATGGAGAACGCAGTCTGCACTAGGACGATCCAATGATGCTTGATGGCATCGACAATGTGGCAGGGGGTAATACTAGACCGCATAGTATAAGTAAAAGGAACTGCTTATCACGGTGTCGAACGCACGAATGCATGACCTGGACATAAGGGCGAAAGCAGTTCCAGTATTGCTGTAGGGTTAGGGCCATTAATCTGCCCTGACGGAATGCCCGCCATGAATATTTTTGTCTAACAATCCGACAACAATCATAAAATTGCAAGGTCCTTCCCGCGGAGCCGCTACATCGGTATACGCAAAAGTCGCTCATCCCAGTTGATCGCTCACTACTACGTTGTCAGTTTCTAGTGCGAATTCATAAAAATGTACTCGGCACAACGAGGAGCAATTGCGCGCACAACGGTGCTCACGCGAACCGCTGTGTCGACACAATGTCTATCTTTTACAACAGTGGGTCCATCAATTGCTTCAAACATGATCGCGGTCGCCTTTGTCAATAGTTCAGTTCGGAGTACAACTCTACTACGCAATGTGGGAGCCGCTCAGTCAGTAAGATTTTTCACATCTGTGCGTGCTGTCCGGAATCCACAGTCAAAGAATGAACCGCCAGAGGGACCACCAAGAACTTCACAAACTGTGGAGCGAGAACTATCAGAACTCGAGCAAGGTATTCCAGTTGCAGAATTCCTCGCCCGCGACAAAAAAATTGTGGGAAGTAGACCTTTGTTGAAGGGAGAAGACGCCCAAGTGCATGACGCTGTAGCGCAAGACCAGGGGATACCTAATGAAATACCGGTTGATGAAGGGCACGAGGGAGGTAAAAGTGAACGGATCGAGGAATTGCCGACACAAGAGGCAAAAGGGCGATGTACGCCCGTAGGAGAAATCTTGGAGCGAGATAGCGACGCACTGCGGACGGCGCCAGATTTCGTGAATGAAGTAGTCAATGAAGGTGTGGCGGAGGCTCACTTGAGCAGCCCGGAAAGTAATGTTGGTACTAGCGGGAAGGATCGTCTGGAAAACGCCAAATCATCAGATTCAGCATCACGCGCCACCTACCCAGTCTTGGCCGGCCTTGCAAGCCATCTCATAAATCTTCGACTCTCTGGCCTAAGGCTGGACGAATACATCGAGCGAACTGGGGCGAACGAACTTGGTTTGATTCGCGATGATATTTTTATGAAGAAGCAGGCGCTTGCAGAGACAGAAGCAGAAGCGGCTAAGAGAAAGAGCCCGAATGAGCCGTACCCCCATGATCCGCATTGGCAAGCGGTGCAGGCTCGAAAAGCCAAAGAATTCGTTTTACCTGGAGCTGAAGATCCTATTGTGTCACATTTGGTAAATCTTATTATGCGGGACGGAAAAAAGCAGAGGGCCCAGAGAATTGTTGCTGAGGCATTCGTCATCGTTCGCTTGAGAATGCAAGATGATCCGGTTAAGGTTCTACGGTATGTCGTCGAGCAGACGATGCCTCTCGTGAAGATTAAGAAGGTCAAGTCTGGAGCCAAGAGTTTCTCGGTTCCGAAGGCTTTGACGGCTAGACAGAGGCACAGAAAAGCACTGGATTGGATTCTTGAGGAGGCGGAGAAGCGACCGTCACCTTCCTTCGGTGTGCGATTGGGTGATGCTCTTGTCGCCGTCAGACAGGCCGTTGATACTGGAGCGGCCCTAGAGAAGAAGAACGTTATCCACAAGGTTGCTATCGAGAACAGAGCATATATCAATGCAAAGTTTTGAGTGATGTAATGTAATGGGGTATATAAGTGTACATAGAATGGAGTCGGGTGTTTATTATGCGAATCGAGGCTGTAACCGATATCGTTTTGTCTATTGCCCCTTCGTGCTCGACATGATTAAGACTAGCTACAGCATGGTGTGCAAAGGCAAGAAAGTGTATAGCAATAAAGCCGTAAGATGTCGCAATATTGCTAGAGCCGGACTTCCCCAGCCTGCACTTATTGTGTGCCTTCTTTTTTTCAGTCCGACAATTCGTATTGCCGTCGTAAGTTTCAGAGAGACGACGTTCAGAATGCACATGAATGAGTTGCTGGAGGCAAAGGTACGCCCATAACATTCCAATCGGTCCAGCAGTGCTGGATATGTCTTGCGTTCGTGGATTGCAATAATGCAAATCTCGGACAAGCGACTCCTGAGGGACCAGTCTCTGATAGCCTCCTCTACAAAAAGGTCGTAAATCTTCGCGGGGCGTTCTGGAGAACCCTAACCTGATGGTCAATGACGAAAGTTATTTCAGATACACGCGGCGCTGGCTTGGGTTGACGAGTAGGGCTTCGCGACTAGGGTGAAAACGCAGTCACGGACCCATTAAGGCAGTGAGTAACGGTGACAGGCGAACTGCACACCTCGATGCGACGGCTAACATTTGGCACATCCTTCTCGGCACTGCATCTATATTCACAATACATCGACATCGATATCGACATTGATCGCAACAAAGAATGCCGGTAAGTTTGCTTCGTCGCTGATGCTTGATATAACTTATGCCCAACTATGGCGCTATTGATGTGTTCGCGTAATGGGTTATTTTGTTGGAATGATATTTGTGTTGTCGATTTTCAGTACTTGCAACAGAGTCTGACGGCGGAATTACTATAGAGCCACAAGTCTTTCAGGACAAAAGTCAAGCTTGCCAAGGCGCAGAACCAGGACGGTCGTGTTCCCCAGTGGTTCAGACTTAAGACCGGTAACACCATCAGGTATGACGGAGATCGTGACTCAACGACATAATAAGTCACTTTGAAACTAATACAGTCGCACAGATATAACACCAAGAGACGACAGTGGCGCCGGAAGAAATTGAACATCTAGACGTGTGGGTGGAAGGAAGAAGTTTGGCCGGTGTTTGTGTGTTTGCTCTATAATATAAAGTTGGCAAGGCAAAATGGTGTGTCATGGGTCATATATTTGAGATGTCGAAACCAGTTTGTTATATATAGTAAATATTCGCAGACGATCTCTTGACGTATAAAATATGGGAAGTTGGAATTTCCCTTGGGTTTCCAAAGAGTGACAATAGAAGGTTAACGATGGAATTACCATAGAGCTGGAAAACCAAGGCATTGATGCAGTCTAACCTTTGCGGAATTATGGGACTATTGTTAGTTCAACGGCGAAGTTAGTGTTCAACGAGAGAACCACACTTCAGCACATTCATTGTCCCGACATTAATCAAAAGTTGCCTTTAAATGAAAAGTCCTCGAAATATGTAGTAAATATAATTTCCTGTTCTATCGAGAAGCCTGGCCTTAATTCGCGACCTCGAAGTCAGGCGAAAAACTCAAACTGTACACCGATGTAAAAACTCACAAAATTCCTAATTGTTCTCCTTGCCCTGAACGCGCTCTTGTTGACATCACGAACTGTTGCTAAAGCTCGCACAAAACATAAAGATGGTATGCTACCTTAATAAAACAACTTAGATTAACAAGCTAGAGATTTACTAACGCTGTCGGTTTTACCAGTCAGTCCAAATTTTCGGAGATCAGGTCACAGAGGAGCGAGCTGAAAATGCGCGTAAGTTCCTTCTAGCGTGCAATTTACGTCTCATAGACAATATCTAACGATTTTTTTCTGCTACAGGTCTATCCGCGTTTGTCGGTGCTATTGCCGTCGGTGATTTAGTCAAGACCACACTCGGGCCCAAAGGAATGGACAAGCTCATGCAATCCGCGTCCACAGGCGAAGTGCTAGTCACTAACGACGGCGCCACAATTCTCAAGTCAATCGCGTTGGACAATGCGGCTGCCAAGGTGCTCGTTAATATATCAAAAGTCCAGGATGATGAGGTTGGCGACGGTACTACGTCCGTGACGGTGCTTGCTGCGGAGCTGCTGCGTGAGGCCGAGAAGCTTGTGGACCGCAAAATTCATCCGCAGACTATCATCGAAGGATACCGGATCGCGTCGAACGCTGCTTTGACTTCTCTGAAGAAGTCCGCAGTTGATAACAGCAAGGACGCAACAGCATTTAGAAAGGACTTGATTGCGATAGCAAGGACGACTTTGAGCTCGAAGATTTTGAGCCAGGATAAGGATCATTTCGCTGAATTAGCTGTTGATGCCGTGTTGCGTTTGAAAGGAAGTACGAATTTAGATCATATTCAGATTATAAAAAAGGCCGGTGGGCGACTTGTTGATTCGTACCTAGATGAGGGTAAGTCAATTGCATATTATTACTGATGCGCGATGCTTACTGAGAGGGCAGGGTTTATTTTGGACAAAAAGATTGGAGTTAATCAGCCAAAGCGATTGGAAAATGCAAAGATTCTCATTGCAAATACCCGTAAGTTCTCGATATTAGTCATCGTTTGGCTATACTCCATTGCTAATGGATCCAATAGCCATGGATACGGATAAAGTCAAAATCTTTGGGGCTCGGGTAAAGGTCGATGCCACAAGCAAGCTTGCAGAGTTGGAGCGAGCAGAGAGAGTAATGCGCCAGTACTTTTCTGGATTGGATTGTTATGCTAATATTTATTGTGGTAGGAAAAAATGAAGGCGAAGGTTGAGAAGATTAAAGCGCACGGAATCAATTGTTTCGTTAACCGTCAACTCATTTACAACTGGCCAGAACAGCTCTTTGCGGACGCTGGCATTGTCTCTATCGAACACGCTGACTTTGATGGCATCGAACGGTTAGCATTGGTTACTGGCGGAGAGATTACTTCCACATTTGATCATCCAGAGTTGGTTAAACTTGGTCACTGTGATCTCATAGAAGAGATTATCATCGGCGAGGATACACTATTGAAGTTTTCTGGTGTGGCGGCAGGTGAGGCGTGCACAATCGTTCTCCGCGGTGCGACCGAGCAACTGCTCGATGAAGCTGAGCGATCTCTTCACGATGCGCTTTCCGTCCTCTCACAGACTGTGGTCGAAACCCGAACCGTACTCGGGGGCGGCTGCTCGGAGATGATCATGTCGAAGGCTGTTGACAATGCTGCCCAGAACGAAAATGGCAAGCGTGCCCTTGCCATCGAGGCTTTTGCCCGTGCGTTACGCCAGCTTCCCACGATTTTGGTAGATAACGCTGGCTTGGACTCTAGCGAACTCATCGCCAAGCTGCGATCGGCGATCTACAACGGCATGAGTACTTCCGGCCTGGACCTTGACAACGGCAAGATCATTGACATGCGAGAAGCCGGCGTGGTGGAGAGCTACAAGCTCAAGAAGGCGGTCGTGTCGAGTGCGGCGGAGGCAGCCGAGCTGTTGTTACGTGTTGACAATATCATTAGAGCTAAGCCGCGGACTGCTAATCGTGGTCAGGGAGGGATGCCGTTTTGAGAAACATAGCTAAGTTAATGATTGTGCGTGTGTCATGTAACACCCTCTGGTTAGGAATAATGGCATTATTTATGATTACCTTGAACCCTTTATTGTGTTAATGAACAGCAATTAACTACGTATGATGCCTCATACGTTGCCGCGAACCCAGCCTTATATGTATGTCCACCGACATAAGAAACAAAACGCCGGCCAAATCGACAAAATACAAAACTACAATTTTACTTCTCCATCAATCTAACAAAACCATCGGTAAAATCTCGCCTTAATAGTATGGCCATTTTCAAGTGCCTGCTCGACCTTGAGTCGCTTCTCGTACGCCCAATAAAGCGCCTTGGAACAATCGTCAATATCCTCGATACTTTCGGCCAAAATATAGCCTTCACTATATAGATTTCCTATCTGCTTTTGCATCTCCGAAAGAATTCTATCGCTCATTAACGACCAGAATGGCTTAAGAGTGCTGTAACGTCGATGTTGAGCATATGTGTCATTGTTAGCTAGAGAGTCTTCGACCCTGTCGAGAAGCATTTCGATAGTGATTTCTCTTCTTCTAACAGGAAATTCGACTCTCTCGCAGTATAAACAAGTCGCGGTCCGAGGATGCATGTTTTGTCGAGGATATGGGGCTTTCCCAAGCGACTGCCTCGGAGTGGAGATCGGCAGCGTCATAGTCGAGGGTTGCATGCTTGGTTCATTACTAACGGGCAAACTATCAGCTTCTGCACTGCGCTGTCTTCCCCTTGACCGCGAACTCTGACTCGTGTTGGGCAAGTCCGACGTAGTCCTGCCAGTTCTCGCTGACACTCCAGTTGGAGCAACAAACTGCCGCGAGGTGTTGTCCTGAGGTCTGCTCATGGCATGTCTTAGCACTCTGGCAGCGTGGGTGGCAAGCTCAGTTTCATCGTCGGCAAACTTGGCGTATTCTTCCTCATTTAAATCATCACCAATAAGCATTCTCACAAATTCAAATGCTTTTGAACCGGTATCTGAAATAGGATAATACGCCATGCCCTGCATTGACTTCAAAAACCGCTTAATGCCGAACAGTCCAGGCCTTCGACAATAGGTCCTGCAATATCCGTCATACGCAGCCTGAAGTCCTTTAAGGTCATCGTCGTTTGTCTGCGATCGATCGGAGAATCCATCGAGGCGCACCTCAGTGAACTTGATATGAGACTCACTGGTAATCTTACTACTCTGCAGTTCGTTGCGTTGTCGTTTGCCAGCTTCACGACTCGCGTCGATGAAATCTCGGCGCGCTATTGCAATCGATTCTGCAAACGGTGAGCTGTCAATCATCGGAAGATCCCTGCTCCTACGCTGGGATGATTCGTTTATCGCAGGATTGACGGAGATCCGATCAACTACTATCGTGACAGCCCTGCTTGCGTCCACCAGGACCGGATTATTCCTCACAGTGTTCTTCAGCGTCTCGTGATTAATCTGGATAGCTCCGCCAAAATTTAGTGATCGCATGTCCGGATACTCTGGTGTTCTGTAGGACGCTGACGTGGAGATCGGTAGACCGGATTGATCAGGGGTGCCTGAAGCCCTACCGATTGAATTGAGATGAAACAATGAATAGCCCTGCGTACATAAGTGGAATTAACATAAGCTCATAAGAAACCACGAAATAGCTAGATTACCTTCCTGCGACTGACCTTTCTGGGTCTGACTGGCTGAGTCTCAACCGTGGCAGCCGCCATAGCTACATTGAACGGCGAAACCGAGTCTGCGTATGCGCTTAATATTGAAAACTGACAGGGCAATAGACCATCTTGGGGGTATTGGATGTCGGGCTGAGCACGCGAGCCGGTTAAGGTGCGGCGCATGGAGTCGCACTCGTTTTTGACTAGAGTCATGCAACTCGGAAGAACCGAGAAGGAGCGAGCCTCAACGCGCGCCACAGCAATTACGAAGGCTATATACCTCTTCCGGTATGTATGTCATATAGTTGCTACCCGTAACAGCTTCGGGCCGTAAGCTCATATTCATGCTGTACGACTATAGGGAAACTAGCATTTACTAGTATAATAACTTTCTGGTATACTCAGTCAAACGGCGAATAATTAAACGTCGGTAAATCTGTTTATTTATCACTACTCACTAGCAGTGTGCCACTACTGGTCTTGTGCAACATAAGGTAACGTCATATCATTCGTTTAATCACTGGAACTACAGTAGAAATTATATATGTATGCCACAGGTGGGTGGAAAATTGGGAGGAGCATTCAGAGTTTTTGTTTGGACTAGTAATTGAATCTGTTATCTGTGCGTAAGGACTGATACGACAATATCTGACATTGCCTGCGTACAATTCATTATTCCTTCGGTCATATTGAAATGCCGCAATTGAATAATGCCCACAAACTGTTACGACGAATAGATCAATGCTTAGGGTCACTATTTTTGGTCCCTCATAAACTCACATACTACTATGCGAATGAAACCATAAACGTCACAGCTTACCTGTTTGGTTAGTTGCAGGAATCAATCGGCACTGGATTTCATGAACTTTTTAGCTACTTGACATCCTTTCTCGACATTGCAATAGTAGCGCTCGCTCTGATTTGCGTTTGGTCAACTAACAAAACGGTACCGTCTGTCTAGCGTTATTGAGAGCATTGTAGTGCCATCCAATCACTTGGGTATCCAGCTTATGGCATGGCTAGCGGTGAATCGACATCATCTGGCACCAGCGTTAGCGGCATGTCGCTCACGTATGTGTTTATTACTTTGTGATGTTAAAAGATGCCGTGATGGACCATGGGGCAAGAATGCGTTAACGCAAGTCACAGGATTCCAGAGCGATTAAAATGTTGTATATGCAAGGAGCTAGCGCGGGATGCGGCGAAGTTGACATGCTGCGAGTCTAATATTTGTGGATCATGTATGTTCTGCTACTATGGATTGGATGTGCTTGGAAATGATCTGCTGATGTCGAATTGAAGGCCGGAGAACGCTCCCTGAAGCATGCCCGATATGTGAGCATGCTCCGTTAACAGAATCAGATTGTGTGGACAATATGTCCTTGCGTACGACGATCAATGTTTTCTTAAAGCATGCAGAGAAGCGAGCTCGCGATGCGATTGCTAAAAATGAAAAGAAACAGAAGGATGCCGCGCAGCATGCGCCATCACAATCACTGCCACAAGAAGCTGCCAGTTTAGGCATCGCTGCCGTGGGAAGTGCTAATAATGATAACGATCGAGCATCTTCCGTCGGCCCGAGTGTGGGATCAAACGCTTCATCTGGTCCTTCAGTATCAGTTCCCGCTGGATTTCCGCAGGTATGTCGAAGTGTACAATTGTCGGATCTCACAGAGCACTGTTAACACCACAGTCATAGCCTTTGTCTGACGGTACGCCTGCTACAACAGTATTCAAAGAAACTGATCCTAGTGGATTCATGGGTGGCGCGATGGGAATCATGCCTGGCATGTCGCCAGTGGGCTTTGCCGGAGGCTTTACGGGAATGGGAATGCAAGGAGGCTGGAATGGCATGGGAATGAACGCAATGACAAGTGGCAATAACAATAATGGTATGAATCATATTATTTGGCTTTGTTTTTATATCACGAGGAGGCTTTACCTTTCTACTTTACGTCACGCAAATTTTTGTAGCGTTTGTCGTCGTCCATACATCCTCTTAGTTTGTCATCCATCTAACAAAGCCGCGACGATCTTGACGTCTGTTCTTCGATTTTCACACTCTTATCATGGGCTTTTTATTTTGTTGGGTTCAAATTAATAACTCTTTATTCGTAAAAGGCTACACCATTCAACCGACGAATCCTAACGGTAACTTCGCATACTGGAATCAGCAACAGTCCTTCCCGCGACATATTCAACAGCAGCAGTTTGACAACAACGGCGAGAATTCAGGTGAGCTTATTGGGTCAGCTTCTCCGGAGCGTGGAAAACTTCAAAATCCGAACATGGGAATGACAGCCGCGGGGGATAATAATAATGTTAGCGACATGGAACATCCGGGAATGGGCGGTCAACAGGGCGGATACTATCAGAACCAATTTTACAATAATCGAGATCGATACGGATATCGAGGCAGGGAACGGGGTGGATACAATAGATATTATTCTAATCGTCATCAATACGGCAATCGGTACAATGACTATGACACGAGCACTGTTCTAGTAGCTGCAGGAGACGAAGAGAAGCGATATGAAGAGAGACGATGGGAAGAAAGGAAATGGATCCCACATAGCAGATATGGGCATTCGACTTCTGTGATTGAACTTACCCAAGCAGAGCCCTTGGCATCGTCAACGGAGACAGCAACGGAGATTGGTGGTGAATCGGCTGGGGTTGTAAAGCCTTCGGAACGTCGTGAATACTCTGAAGGATCATTGGTTCCAGCCGAGACTTCGGACAACACTAGTGTACCAACCTCTAATGTTGCTGATATTCCTGTCGAACTTCTCCACGCTCCCACGGCACCTCGCAGCTTCCGTGAGAGGCAAGCTCGACAACGGTTTGGAAGTCAAGGAGAAGGTTATCAAGCCCTCAGTCAGTTTCGAGATTACCGAGAGCGAGCCGGTTACCAAAATCAAAGATTCGACGATTCGACGGCCCGAAACGACTTCAACCCTCGATCATTTAGTATTCGTGGCAGTGCCGCCGGAGGATCTGGGAACAATGTCAATTCGGAGGAGGCAAGGAGATTTTGGCGACACCAATCTAGGTATATTTCGCGGAATGATGAAGCTTGAGTTAGTTGACACTAATCTTGTATGCAGCGAAGTGAAGATTCTTGCCACTGGAGACGAATACAAGGACGAGGAGAGCCAAGATGTCACTCAGAATGCCTCAACGGATGTTGTGCTGCCCTCTGCCGTTGTGAAGCCCGAACGCAAGGGCGTGAGTGACCCTAACAACTGCAGACAGAAGTCTCTGTCTCGAAGCAAATCACGTTCTCCATCTAGGCCGCGATCCTACTCGAGACCACCTCAATCACGGTCCGCGTCTGTTTCGCGATCCAGATCTCGCTCGTACTCGTCCCGCAGTCGCTCTTATTCCAGATCCAGATCTCGATCAAGATCTCGCTCACCCTTTCCTTCCAGATCTCGAACGCGATCCCCTTCCGTGACCAGCACGAGATCCAAATCGCGCTCAGCTTCCGTTTACTCTCGCTCGCGGTCTCGATCTCGGTCTGCTTCGATCGTCTCCGACAAAAGCCTGGTCTCTCAGGGACAGAAATCTGGGACAGAAAGAGAGCCTGAGCAGCCTGAAGGGCGAACCGAATCTAAGAAGATCGAGTACAATGATATTGGTATCGACATTGGTGACGACATCGACGAAGATGAATATCTAGGCTACACAGACAAGGCTTCTCCATCGTCGGCGGTGCCGACACAAGAACCTGTGAAGGAGCAGGCCAAGAAGATTCCGGCGGCCTATAGCGAGGAGATTTCAAGTACCAGAGCCCCATCTGGGCCGCGGTCTCGACCGGACACTGCGGCATCTTCGATTTCGAATCGCAAACGCCGTCGAGAAGATGAGGACAGGCGAATGCGTGAGAGAGAGCGAGAACGTGACTATGTGAGACGAAATGGAGGTGACAACAAACGACAACGAGACGATGGTGGGCGTCGACCGCCGTCTCCGAAGTCTCCTCGTGGATTTTCTCGTGAAGAGGCGCGCCGGAGAGATGAGCCACGACAACTAGACCGCGATCGTGATCGTGATCGTGAACGTGATCGCGAACGTGACCAGCGTGATAGAGATCGAGAACGAGCAAGAGACCGGGTACGAGACCGAGACCGAGATCGAGAACGAGAACGAGAACGAGAACGAGATCGAGACCGAGATCGAGATAACCTCGTCAGAGAGGATCGCGACAAAGACAACCGCGAGAGAAAACGAGTGGGCGAAAGGGTGCGTGACGAGGAACGCGAAGTTGAACGCAAGAGAGAGCAATACAAGCTCGAAAGTGAGCGCGCTCGAGAGCGGGCTGAGCGAGAACGACAGCGTGAGAATGCGGGAAGGGACCGCGCAAGGTCTGGCATTGGAAGAGTTTGGGCGGGGCACGAGGATTTCGGTCGGAGATTGAAAGTACGCACCCCGTCACCAGATCGTGGTCGTAACCGGAATCGCAATAGAGATGATCGCGGTGGAGAAAAACGCGACATAGACGATCGAATCGAGCGGGATGGCAAAGGATCGCAGGCTAATGGTCGTAACCGGAATCGCAATAGAGATGATCGCGGTGGAGAAAAACGCGAGATAGACGATCGAATCGAGCGAGACGGCAAAGGATCGCAGGCCAATGGTCGTGGCAGGAATAGAAGAGATCGAGAACGCGAGAGAAGGGAGCGGGATGAAAGGCGGAGATAAGTGCAATATTGTATATATGTATGTTAATTACGTAGTTGCAACTGGCGTGTGCTCATAATGTATTGATAGTTATGTAGTAAGTTAACCGATAACTTAATGGTTATCAACTAAACGAGATCTGATCCGTTACAAGTTCAGTGTTTGAATCAATGCCATGCTATTTACAGATTTGTCAATTGATGTCTACACCATTTAATTTTCAATTTGATAACAGAATATGCAGAAACTAACAAGTTAAATGCCAGTCGGTATGTAAACCCATCCCACTCAGACAAGAGATTACAAATAAATCATAAATTACTCCGCGCCAAAACCAATTAGCAGTTAATCCCAGAAAAAAGTCATCACCTTGACATATATGTGCATTGCAGTAAATTTTACCGTAACGACATCTTGGGGAAACACCGTGGCCCAATGAAACCGTTAATATAGACACCTTGAATATCAATATTACGCGCCGGATCCGAACTGTAGAACTTTATGTACACATATCTCGCAGATCTATACAACGTCAGTATTTTGTCCTGTAGCCAAAAATTTAACAAATCGTTACGTACAGTGGAGAATCGAAAGTAATGGTGCACTTTGATCGATTATCAGGAATTTTGAACTTTGCCACGGGTTCTAAAATCAGCGAATCTGTGTGGGGAAGTGAAGTTGTAGCTCTATCGTCGCCTTCTTTCACATCTGTGCTGGTACTGCTCGAAGCGGAAGCATTTGCAATGGACTGTGCGCTCCAAGACGAGCCGTTCGCCGACATAGAGTTCCCAGCCACATTGTTCGACGGTACGTCTAGGGGAGGCGTAATATTATCCGTGTTAATAATCCTAACCTCCCGTGATTGTCCGTTCTGGCTCCTGAAGAACCGAGATCCTAAACCATGCATTGGCCTTGCTCCCAAGAAATTATATCTCGAACGCGCCCTAAACTCTGCAAGAGGCCCTCTGTACCGGCTCGACCTAAGACTTGAATAATGACCTGGAGGCGGTGAACCACCTACCATGAAGGAATCTAACGCATTATCCGAGGTAGGGCGATAGTCCACTGCCTGGTCCTCATCTTCGTCGTAATGGTCTACCTCGTAGTCTTCTTCGTCATCTGTGAGATTCACCGGCTGAGGTGGACCCATGAAACTTGAGTGATTCCAATAGTCTTCTAGCAATGACTCAAATGATGTTGACGGGTGGTTGCCAGATCGGGTGCTTCCGAACTGACTTGACTGCGGCAACCGCATTGCCGAATACTCCGCTGTCATGGAGACCGGCATTGACAAAGCCATATTGTCGATTTGTTGATCATGATACTTTGTCCGCGGTAACATATCGTCTTTATTCATCGACACGAAAATCAAACCCTGCTGAACAGGACAAGTAAAGCCAGTAGTTGGCGCCTTGATAGTAATCGAATGCAACGTGAACGGCTTGTCCGATTTATGGCGTAGGATCATGTTACATTTTGACTTTTGCGTGCAATAAACTGAGTTCGTGAGAGACAGGACACTAACCTGAAGTCAGTAATGACACCTATGACATCGCATTAAACAATCACTCACTTCCCGGGTAAATAGTCATCACCATGCCACCCGCCATCACAATAAACCATCTTCAAATCCAACTGCATGGGTTTCTCTGACATCGAATGGCATATTGACTCGTCTTTCCGCTGTCGCTTTGCCACGTTTTCAAGGTAGGGGTTGACTCCTCTACGAATTGTGTTCGACCTTCGCAACGGACTTCTTGTGTACGGATATGTGGGTGAAGTCTGACCAAGCGTAAGTAATGATGATGGTGAGATGGCAGGTGGCGGAAATAGCAGTCTTGTTTCGGGGTTCGAAGAACCAGCAGCTGATGAAAGATCATTAGGACGCGTGCCTGAGTTGACATCCAGCCCATTCTCTAGCAGCATCGGATTCATGCTAGCCGTAGCTCCGTTAGAGCGCCACCTTCCGTACGATGACGTAGATTGTGCCTGGTTTTGAGATGACAATCGTCGAGAGTCGTCACCGGATTCTGAGTATTGTTCACGATAGAATATCTGCGGCAGAGATGAGTTATGCTGCAGTATTCTCCTGAGCCGCTCTAAGCTTTGATGGGTGGACGCTTGCAAATCAGAAGACGGTCCCGGCGTAGACGACCTGAAAGTCGAGTTGATCGCACCAGCAGTACTTATGTCTGCACTGCTAGTGCTCGCATTGTCACCACCGAAGCCATCTCCGGTGTGAGGTGAAGCAATTGAAGCCAAATGGCGTCCTGGATAGTATGTGTCTCTACACCGCAGTCAGAACTGGTTACACGTAGGTTCAGCAAAGCATATAGCATACCTGACAGAAGACGTCTGGACGGGTATATCAGATGACGCAGAGGCAGAATAATACGCATTTAGCGAGGGCAGCGAAGACTGAGTGCTACTGCCCGCGGCCGCTGCACCTGGACTGCTGGCATCGTCTGCCACCGTCTCCAGAATGTTCGGCGCCGTCGGCTCTGCGCTCATACGTGATTGTATCCTCAACCGCGTACACTGTATTCGTAGTAGTCGCAGCAATTGTGAGTGACTAATGAGAATGGCAACAAGTCCGGATCACGACCGCGATTTCACTTTAGCTCCAGGCCCTCACAAATCCCAAGCGTTTAACCTAATCCAACCGCATCACGTGCTATGACACAAAGTTCGCAGTCGCGAGACAGCATTTACGCTCTGCTTTCCTCGGCGTATCATCGCGTGTAATCGTCGAGTCAACGGTATTCTATCTCGAGACCAGCAGCATTATGACGGATGACAAGCAGATATCTGCTGGTTAGTATTAAGTTGTCTGCTGACTATGGTTCCTTTGCTCATTGCCAACAGAGGAGATTGCTTTATACGACCGACAGATCCGACTGTGGGGGATTGCAGCGCAGGCACGGTAAGTTAAACTTGTATTAGTTACGATGGTAGATACTCCCAAATGACTGTCTATTGGCGGTGATTTAGCATGCGAGATGCGAACGTCCTGCTTGTCAATACTGGCGCATTAGCAAATGAAATTGCAAAAAATATCGTCCTGGCTGGCATAGGATCCCTCACAGTGCTCGACAACGCAACCGTTACCCCCTTGGATCTTGGCGGCCAATTTTTGCTCGAGGAGTCAGATGTCGGATCGAATGTAAGGTAGATAATGTGGTGTCAACGATAGTGTGAGTCCGACTGCTAATTCCCTGACGTCGCGTAGAAAGCCGAGGCGTCAGTGCCGAGAATACGACGACTGAATCCCCGAGTTATTGTCACGGCCGATTCTACTGATTTCAAAGAGAAGACTGCCGAATACTATGCTAAATATGACATTATTGTTGCAACTGAACTGGATGTTGACGATCTGGTATGTTGAGCACCGGACAAGCTAGTTGGCTATCTAACAGGGCCGCAGATATCTATCAACGAAATTTGTCGACAGAATTCCAAGCCATTCTACGCCGGTGCGTCGATTGGTCTATATGGCTACATATTTGTCGATCTCATTAGGCACACGTTCGCAATGTATGTCCCGACTTCTATGAACTCTTGCCCGCTTCCGGCGAGCTAATTATTTAGAGAACGCGAGAAATCAAACCTACCAACAAAGCTCGGTCCAGAATCAGCAACCAGGTCAATCATCGACGTCGTCGTTAAAAAGGAAGGACCCAAACTTAAAGAAATTGTCACGAAGGAGGAAACTTATAAGTCGCTTTCTGAAGCGATACAGTCCGACAATCTAGGCAAATTACGACCACGAAGCTTGCTGAAAATCTCTCCGGTGCTACCTGCCATTAAAGGTCCGCACGGTTGGCATTTGATTTAGAAATGCAGTAGTGAAGCTGACGGTCATTAGCAATGTGGAATTTCCGCAAACATACAGGAGCTAAGAAGCCAGCGTCTCACACCGAGCTCGGGACGTTTCACGACCTTGTTCTGGCCGCGTGCCGCGATTTCAGCTTGCCTGTCGGTATTGTTTCACCGGAGTTTACAGCTTCCTTTGCACGCAACATCGGTACCGAATTATCCCCAATTGCTGCGATCTTAGGCGGAGTTTTGGCGCAGGATATGTTAAATTACCTGGGCCGGCGCGAGCAGCCGATTCAGAATTTTGTCATCTTTGATGGGGATAGCTCTGTAGCTCCGATTTACAGTCTCTAGGATGACTGATGTGCGATATAAATGTATAACTAGAGTGCGGTTAGATGAACGTAGGACTATTTGTATTGTAAATTGTAAATTATGCGAACTGACACATCATGAGCCAAACTGACAACGGAAAAGCACTAATATATCATAATCATCATCAATCGTATACAACAATATGAAAATCAAATCACGTCTATCTGCCATAGTAGTACATACAGAAGAAAATCAGACAACAAATATACATAGGCGGGCAAAAGGTTTACAGGAAAAAGACAGACGGAATGAACACCAACCAAAACACAGTGTATATGTATATAGACGAGTCACATAGCAAAATTATACAACTTTAAACCGCATTAGAATCCGTCAAGACGAAACTTATAAACGCCCAAACAATTTTGATTCGTAGAGAAATTAGCAAATAACAGTCACCAACCCCGAACCAAACGAACCCAGTCTATTTGCATTCTAGCATAATCTAATTTCTAGAATTATTGGCCGTCAGTTCGGTAAGTCGTCGAAGATTTGGTACTTGTAACCCTGTAATTATATTAGTAAAGAGTCCTTGCAAATATGGAGACAACTTACATCCGGGCATGTATGTCTCTAAAACAGTCATCTGCCGAGGCAGAGCAATTTCAAACGGGCCGCTGTCGTCCAACGGCACTTGCTCGAGCAAGAGTACATCCTGATCCGCAGTGATCGCCTTTTTGGCAATCACCTTGAGAATTTCCGAACTAATGGGCGCCTCGTAGTCCGCAACTTGGTACTGACTAATAAGCTTCTGGATCTGCGAAGCTGTCAAGGTCCAACAAATGTCGTAGATAATCTCGATGTCGTTGACCGTTGATTTCTTGAGCTGCAACAACTTAGTCGCCTGCATCAAGTGTTCTAGCTTGAGGGTGCCTTCCGGCACGTCGTTGCTCTTGCACCATTCCTCAATGCGCGTGATGTTATAGCTAATCTGTAGACCACGCTTCCACGACAGGAAGTTTCTGCGCGACAGAAGGTCGTTAAAGGCCGTGACACCGACAAGTTTCAAGAGCTCCATGACGACCTGTCGCACGACTTCCTCCTCTAAATAGTACACCTTCATCGCCTTATGCATTCTGTTCAAGAAATTCAGCAAATCATCCATGGTGTAGCTTGGTCCGGAAGTGCCCAAAACCTTGCTCAAAAATCGGCTACTTTCGTTGGTGACGAATCCAGGAAGCGACTGCGACTCAATTACCGCGGGAACAATCAGCTTGTAAAGAATCCTCTTCAGCTCCTTCATCCAAGTGTGGTATATGTTAAACTCGAGGTTCTCGAGATCGTGCTTGACCATTCCGACCAGTCGCTCGTACTCTTGGAATTCGACTGGATCCATGCTAGTCGTCTGCTCATTCTCCACAATGTTTAACTCAGCGAGGCACACAAATGATAACATCTCGTGAACGTTAGACAGCCAGAAAGTTCCGGGCATGATGATCTCCTCGCCTTCGTACGACATCACCTGTTCCTGGATGGTCTGCATGGCAAGTGCAAGCAGGAGCTCAGATTCCTTGACGAAGCCCAATCTCCACATCTCAGACGTGACAAGGTTGATGATGTGCGCAGGGAAAAGAACCTCGTTGGCGGTCATAGGATTCTGCCCGGATGGATGGGGAATGACCAGCGTCTGTATGAGACCCCTGACCACTTCAAGCTGGATGTCTTCCAGCCTATCAAGGATGGTCTCAATCTCACTGTCGATGTTGGCAGGCTGGAAAAACTCGTATTTCTCTGAGTCGCCGAAGGCGGCGAAATATCCAGGTGATGCCGTCGGGGCCGACGCCAAAGATGCCGGACGTGGATTGAAATCCTTTGGAGTTAGAAGGCCAATCTCAGTATCCTTAACAGGCGTGTTGATGCTGTGTCGTTTAAGTGGCCGGCCACTCTTGCCTCCCTGGAGCGCTATCGTACTGGTCTGCATGCCATTGATATGGCCATCACCATTCAAGTAGCCATTGGCTGGACCACGTGAAGCCATACGCTGAATTTCATCCCTCAGCTTCTGAATTTCCTCGTTCAACGATAACTCAGCGTCCACTTTCTCTTTCTTGGCGGCCTGCAATGCTCCGTCAAACTCGATAGTCTTCGCTGATAACGACTTTCGAATTTCCTCGCTCTCTAGTTCTTGGGTCTGAAGTTTAGCAATCGCCCGACTATACTTCTCGTTCATATCCTCCAGTTTAGTCTCGAGCTCCATGGCGCGCCTCATCTGGTCATCAACTGTTCCAGCCTCTGCCTCAAGCTCCTTGGTGTACAATTGGAGTTCATTGTGCTTCTGTTGCCATGATGACAACTGCTGCTCCATCTGTTCAATCTGGGCCACTAACTTCTTGTTCTCCTGTGTCCGCGTCGAGAGCATCTGGGTGAGCTCCACGACTTTGTTTTCCAGTCTATAGGACACCTCCTTGAAGTGATTAATGGACCGCGCCTCGGTCTTGAGCGCAAGCAGCTCTTTCCGAGCCTGCCGCCGTCGATACAAGCTCTGCACGATTACAACCTTTCGAATATGCTCCTTGTATGACTTGCGGGCAACATATCCTCGGAATACATTCTGGATCTTAACAGCCGCACTTTGTTGTCGACTATCAAGTAAGCTCTTGCGCACGATATATCCTCGCAAAGCAGCTTGTGTCTTGACAATCGCCCGACGCGTATCCAAAAACAACTTCCGCGCATAGTATGTACGCCATGCGGTCTGAATCTTCGTCGCAGACATATTAACTCGAATCTTTTCAACTCTTTGCCGTGCCAAATACCCACGGATAGATGCCTGTGCCACGATGATCGACCGCCTAATCTCGAGATATCTGTTCCGGAAATACAGCTTCTTAAGGTTCTTTTGCAGCAAAACCGCGCACTCGTTCAAACGGTGAGATCGCAGATTCTCAAGATATGCTAACATGCCCGCGCGGAAAAATATCTTAGTCTTTCCGAGCTGGTATCGATTTGGCTGCGTAATAGCCTTTGACAATATCGCATCTGCCATTTCCTGAATCGATTTCTCCCAGTACGAAGAGTGCACGAGCATATAGTAGCGGTTGACAAACTCCTCAAATGTCCATCGTGTCGGAAACCCTTCGCAGCTGATTCTGATGGTCTCTAAAACACCGCATGCACGCAACTGGTTCAACACCATAGGTCCTTCGAATTTCCACGCCTCTTTTGCCTCATTCGGCTTGATACATCGGATATAGTGGACATTGGTGGAGTTAATCGTGCTCATAAGCTCGATAAGGGAGCCCTTAAAAATGCCCCCAAGAGTCGGCTTCCGATTAGTCGCCGCGCCAACTCTCTTCCCTGGAGCTGGCTTTGCAGCCGGTTGGGCACTCTCTGTCTTGGCAGCATCGACGGATGTCTTTAACACCTCGGTAAGAAACTCGTTCTTAGATGCCATGAGAACTTCCATATGTTCGTCCGGAACAGTGTCTCTGTTCTTCTCAATGAAACCCTCTGAATTGTAAGTAACGTCCATAGCATAGTGGTGGACAGTAAATGCAGTCTTGCCAAATCGAGGTTTCTTGAAGTAAGTTTTGTGCTTGTCGACATCGAAGTTTGTATAAAGTTTCTGAATCCACGAGTCATCCGAGCCTGAAGGCAGACGAGATTCTTCGTCCAAGAGGGACAAGATTCCGATACGCGCCTCAATAAGATCAATACACGGCTGATTATCGGAGAACTCAATGAATGTCCACTGTATCTCTTCACGCACGTACTCATCCTGTTCAAGCTTGAAAACGTGCTGGTTGAATTCCTGCTGCAATTTCTCGTTTGCATAATTGATACAGAACTGCTCGAAAGAATTCTTCTGGAAGTGCTCGAAACCGTAGATGTCGAGAACGCCGATAAACGACTTGGCCGACCGTTCGACCTCAGGCGAGGCTAAGCTTCGGTTAATAATAGCAACAAGCCAGTCAAAGATGGCCGAGTAGATGAATTTCGAAACTGAATCGCGGACGACAATTGCTTGCTTATAGTTCAAATTTGTGATTATTTTTTCACTGCGGGTTACGATCTGCTTCTTAGTGATCCACTTCGCAAACATAACCGGGTCGATACCTAGTAGGTCGCAAACCCTGACGAGAGACGGTTCCGAGGATGACAAGATGGAATCGTTTCTCCCGGCCGTTATACTGATATTACCGATATGTAGCAATGCAGCCAAGATCTGGAAAATATTAGCCTGGGTGTTGGCATCGATGCCAATTGTGGCAAGCGCGTTGCGGGTCGACTGGAACTCTTCAGCATCGTCAACGTTAGCAATCACCGGATCACCGCCTTGGTTCATATACTGGAACTCTTCCACTGGTAATAATCCTAGTGCTTCACGCTCTTCATCAGTTGCACCAGCACACAGCTGATAAAATATATGATAATTTCGTTCGGTCGCGGGCTGGAACACCAGTCGCGATCTTTCCAAAAGATAAGTACGAATTTTTGCACCAACTATATCGGGATTCGAATCAAACAAGATTTCGATATACTTTCCGAATCGCGAGGAGTTGTCGTTTCGAGTGGTCTTTGCGTTGCCGAACGCTTCCATAATTGGATTTGTCGCCAAAATCTGTTCCTCGGTCTGACTCAGGCTGTCGGACTTGCCGCCTCTTCGCTTGCGAGGCTTATCGACATCCTCGACTGTCGCGAAGTATCGCATGATGAACTTGGCACTGACGGTCTTACCAGCACCACTCTCGCCAGATACGACAATCGTCTGGTTCTTGTTGTCCCGAATCATGCATCTGTGCAACTATTAGCATACATAGGGCAAGCTTAGGCGTGATTGTACCTGTAGGCATCTTCAGCAATGGCAAACAAATGTGGTTCGAGCTCGCCTCTGCGTTTTCCTGAGTACATCTGAATGATATCTGGCGAGTAGAGGCTATCGACTCGTTGGAATGGATTTGTTGCTATCAGAACAATACCACTGTAAGTGTAAATGCTGAGCTGCTGGTACCGCATGCGAATTGCGTGCATGACTAGATTTGTCCGAGTCAGGACTGACCGCCGATATTTAGCGATAAACGGAACATACCAGCAGGCTCGTTTAGATATGATAAGTTCGTCAAATCCTCATTTGCCTCGAGAATTGGAGGATTGCAGAGCGGAGGTAAGTTGGCGGAATTCTCATCTTCGAGATCGTTTTCGGAGCATGTGATAGTATTGGTCTTCAATCACCTCAGATCAGCCATCGGGCCACAACCTACTGTCAACATAACCCAACTTACCGTTCCATTTTCGAGAGTAAGCTCAAGAGTGACCTTGCCGTCTTGGACGTTTTTGGCAGTGACTTCAGCCTGGACCCAGCCCTCCTGTTCGTCCGGTTGCCAGCATTTCCTATCAACAACGGGTTAGCGGGCGTCCAGTTCCATTACAGCGGCGAAGATTGCCGAGTGTCGGTGATCTTTGGTGCAAGGAGTGCCCATTCGCCGGCGGTAATGGGAATCGGCGCGAGTAGGGATGGCATGGTACATACGTTCCGACTGCGAAATGCGACACCATAGCTAGGAGTAACAGACGCGCTCACGGAAATGAAGGTGGAGATATTTTTAGCAACAAGAACGAAAGCAAACGGAGGAGATAGGAAAGCGGAAGAGCAAAGACGGACTGACAACAAATGCAATAAAATTGTTAACTGGAGCAAAAACAGAAAGCACACGGGATAAACCGAGAAATGCAGCCGTAGGTAGGCGAGACGCGTTGTGGTGGTGAGGATATGCAGGTGCACCTGAAAAGGGGTACGCCTCGCAGGAGTTCGGGGCCTGTTCTGGATAGTCATGCACGGCCAGGGGCTATCTTGTTCAGTGCAGATTGCCCGCATAGAACAACGTCACTTTGCGCGCTTCTGGCACCACATTTTTGCAGGGCTGTGTCGGTTGTCTGTACGGATAAAGCTCAATCGCTATTCGTTGAGACAGATGTGCCGCCACCGCGTGCGGCGACGAGCTATGCAGGCGCAGCTGCGCAGTTGCAACCCCACACGCGCGGGGCGCAGCGGGAAGTGCCACAGACGTCGCGCGGGCGGGGCACGATGAGCGCGTTCGCTGCCAGGAGCTGAACCGCAAACGCGTGGGTTACCCGGTTAAGGTCGCATGGGCTGTTCTGGTGCTCTTAATGCAGATCCGCACCCTTTGTCTCTACAGCGGCGCTCTTTGGTGTCTTCCCCAAGACAACTAGGACAATCCCAACAATCTTCACAACAGTCCTTTTTTTGCCTCCATCGCCTCGCCTGTGCCTACGACTGCTATACATCCCCCCGATCCCGGCTTCGCAGGATTTGATTTTCTTCGGTCTTTAAGTGCTTTCAGCTCCTGAGTCGACTCCATATAGTAGCCATGGCTGAGCCGATCAGAAACAAGCGCGTCAATAATCTCGCCAACGCGGCGCCGACACCGCAGAATACCCCCGCGTCAAATACTTACATCGCCTCGCATGCAGCAGAGCCGCGTATCTCCACCATCCAGGAAGAGGGTTCGTATTTTTCGATTTTTAATGTGCTATTCTGCTGTTGAATTGGACTGCAATCGTCTGGCGCCGGCAATGGTCGCCACTGAGTGTTAGTTGGACCGGGTGATAGGGCATAGGATTGATTGCGACAGATCACGGCGTCCTTCGGAGCCGTTGTCATGATCAGTCAAATCGCTCAGGTGTGAACGAACGTTTTCTATATACTCTTGGAATGTCTTGGATTTTCCGGAGGTTAGGAAACATTTGAGCGCGCCGTCGGATGATCATTTGTTGGAGTGCGCCTCCCTGACCGCTTTGTTGGGAGCGGTACAACCTCGGTCTCAACGGGATACCAACAACGTCGTGCGCACCAGACTCGCGTTCAGATAAATTGCCTGCCAGTCCATCAATTCGATTGTGCGTTTCTTGAGATTGTTAAATAGCTACTAATGCTGCTTCCAGATAAGGCCGCTGTCGCTGGACTGGTCAACAACCCTGCCCTGATCTCGATGATCGAGGGTAGGCTCGGCACCCTTGTTGGCCGCTCGTCCGGCTACATTGAGTCTCTCCCGGGACCAGT
Source organism: Lipomyces orientalis (assembly GCA_030568275.1). Classification (NCBI taxonomy): domain Eukaryota; kingdom Fungi; phylum Ascomycota; class Lipomycetes; order Lipomycetales; family Lipomycetaceae; genus Lipomyces; species Lipomyces orientalis. The sequence goes on from JAJLTP010000009.1 coordinate 239,566, forward strand.
CAAGGACCGGATCAGTGGTCTCAAGGGGTTGCAGAAAGATCACGCTGCTCTTGAATCCGAGTTCCGCAAAGAGATCCTCGAGCTCGAGAAGAAGTACGCGGAGAAATATCAACCGTTGTACGAGCGACGTGCGAAGATAGTGGCTGGCGAAGTGGAACCCACTGAAGAGGAGATTTCCGCTGGCAAGGAGGAGGATGAGGACAAGGACGAGGACGAGGACGTCAAGAAAGAAGAAGCGCCAGAGGCCGAGGAGGAGGAAGTGGAGTCTCCAATCCCCAAGGACGCCAAGGGTATTCCCGAGTTCTGGTTGACTGCTATGAAGAACGTGCCTGCATTGGCCGAAACCATCACCGACAAGGACGAGGAGGCGTTGAAGTACTTGGCCGACATTCGGGTTGAGTTTATTGAGCAGCCTGGTTTCAAGTTGTTGTTCGAGTTTGCCGAGAATGAGTTCTTCAGCAACTCGCTTATCACCAAGACTTATTTCTATCAAGATGAGACTACTTTTGATGGCGATTATATTTATGATCACGCTGTCGGCGACAAAATTGAGTGGAAGGATGGCAAAAATTTAACCGTCCGAGTCGAGAAGAAGAAGCAGCGAAATAAGCGTAAGTGCTGGTTGTGGGAGAGTAAGAGAGATGTAGGCTGACTTGAATGAAGACACCAAGGCTACTCGCACTATCGAGAAACTGATCCCGATCGAGAGCTTTTTCAACTTCTTCAGCCCTCCCATTGCTCCTGAAGACGACGAAGACGAGGCCGAAATACCAGAGGACTTGGAGGAGAGATTACAACTCGACTACCAGCTCGGCGAGGAGGTCAAGGAGAAGCTTATCCCAAGGGCGATCGACTGGTACACTGGTGAAGCTTTGGACTACGACGACCTTGACCAGTTAGACCCTGACGACTTGGAAGAGTACGAAGACGAGGAGGACGATGATGAGGAGGATGACGACGAAGATGAGGAAGATGACGAGGGCGACGCGAAGCCAAAGCAGGAGGCTGCTGAGTGCAAGCAGTCATAAATTGTTAGACTTTGACCATCATTTTCTCGTTCAGCACGAAGTTTACAGTCTCTATATACAAGTGCGGTTCTGTTTCCTGTATTTTGTTTGCGAATGTGTTGTTTGTCAATATGATGTATTTTTTTGTCGAAAGCCGAAATTTTTGTGTATCGTGTTTCATTGTGCTGGTTTAACGAAATCTCATTGCTAAGCCCGCCTTTGTTATGGAATCGTGATAGTGTAATGAGGCTAAAATGGTAAATATTTGCAGTCAAAACGTTAGTTGTGAGGACTCCGTTGCATTCCAGGTGCCTTTTCATTTCAATAATTTACCTTAAATTAAATTTGGCTCGCTAATTAATTTATCATCGGAAAGATTTCTTGCGGGCCCGTCCCATTTATTTCATCGCTCTATCATAACCAATAGTGATTCATGGGATAACTCTGAAGGATTAATATTGACTTTGTCACTCGAGACGCTGAAATTTGACCCCGGCTAGCAAGTAAACTTCACACCGCCACGGATGGCGTAATTGCTGCGCCACAGCGGCTACCACGCCTTTCGAAGCGAGAGGATGACTGATATAATTGAAATTTTTGTAACGCTCTCGAGCACGACTCCCCTGAAAAGCTGAGGAACGAATTATTCTCATTTTACATTCCCATTTGCATTGCCCACCAGTCACACCAACAACACTCATTTTGTGCGCGACACTAGATAATGACTTCCCCGAGGATCATAGACAGCGAACTCTCGCAGTCGTTCCAGAACTCAGTCAAGCTGAGCGCATCTCCGCAAAACTCGTTCCTCCCAGCCGCGTCGCCATCCCACTTCTCCGGCTCGCCGCCCCAGTCCTACTTCCCGGTCATGGGTCGGCGCTCGTCGATGAAGCTGCCGGTACCGAAAGTCCTGAAACCGTTCGCGACAGAAGACATCAAGATCCTCCTGCTGGAGAATGTCAACCAGACTGCCGTCAGCATCCTCACGGAACAGGGTTACCAGGTCGAGTTCCACAAGACCTCCCTGAGCGAGGATGAGCTCATTGAGAAGATTCGGTATAAATTTCTGCAAATATTTTGAGTTTGAGTTTATTTAATTTACAGGGCATCAGGCTAACGGCATCAGTGACGTGCACGCGATTGGGATCCGTTCCAAGACAAAACTGACGGCGAAAGTGCTAGCGGAAGCCCGGAACCTAGTCGTGGTCGGCTGTTTCTGCATCGGAGTGAACCAAGTAGACATTGAATACGCGGCCAAGCACGGCATTGCTGTCTTCAATTCCCCGTTCTCCAATTCGCGCAGCGTTGCTGAGCTCGTGATTGGCGAGATCATTGCGCTCGCGAGACAGTTCACGGACCGCTCGAATGAGATGCACATGGGCGTATGGAACAAGGTCTCCGCTGGGTGCTGGGAAATCCGAGGCAAGACGCTCGGAATTGTGGGATATGGACACATTGGCGCGCAGTTGAGTGTACTGGCAGAGTCGATGGGCATGTCGGTTGTCTACTACGACGTAATCCCGATCATGTCGCTCGGCATGGCCAAGCAAGTCCCTACCCTCGACGACCTGCTCACCGAAGCCGACTTTGTCACCCTCCACGTCCCCGCTCTTCCCGAAACCGAGAACCTGATCGGCGCTCCACAGTTCGCGGCCATGAAGCACGGAAGCTATCTTATCAATGCATCCCGGGGCACGGTAGTCGATATCCCCGCCCTTATCGACGCCATGCACACGGGCAAGGTCGCCGGTGCCGCACTTGACGTGTACCCGAACGAACCGGCAAAGAACGGTCCGACATTCCACACGGCGCTCAACACATGGGCAGAGCAACTCCGCTCGCTCAAGAACATTATCTTGACCCCACACATCGGCGGCAGTACCGAGGAAGCTCAGAGCGCGATCGGTATTGAGGTCGGCCAAGCCCTGGTGAGATACATCAACGAGGGTGCGACAATTGGCGCGGTCAATTTCCCAGAAGTCTCTCTTCGCTCGCTCACGCTCGAGGAGGAGAACCACGTCCGTGTGCTATACGTCCATTCCAACGTCCCCGGTGTTCTGCGAACTGTCAACGAGATCTTCGCTGATCACAATATCGACAAGCAATATTCCGACTCAAGAGGCGACATCGCGTACCTTATGGCCGATATTTCTCAGGTCGACGCTGCGGATATTCGTGACTTGTACGAGAAGCTCGAGCGGACGCCGTTCAAGATCATGACTAGGTTGCTCTACTAACCGCTAAATTTGGTTCTGACTGGAGACTCGGTAACCATTTGATTATACAGTAATATAAAGTTTGTAGTGTCGGGCTTGGCAAAAGACAAAAGTTTTCTTTTTGATCTTGACTTGTTTTTAATAAGTTTTTAATGGTAGTTAACTTGATATATATTCACCCGTTGGTTACAGCTGAATTGATTTCATCAAAAGTTATCAAGCTGCGAGGCCGTGGGCAGTTGCCATACTTTTCACGTTAGCAATTGACCAATCGAAGGCAATAATGCATTCAGCATGTATTTTTCATATCTCATTCTCTCTTTATTGTAATTTTACGGCCGCCAGCGCACAAGAAAATACCTATCTGGACTGAGTATATCAAAAATGTCTATATCATCGTCAAACAACTATGTAGAAATAAAAAGTATCAAACATGTAACATTAAGACTTTCACGAATTCGCGGCTACATTATACAACCTGTGTATTTTTAGCATAGATCTTTGCAGCCCGCCAGATTACAAAACCACAATAAAAGCAAGGCACGATAACAGCAATCCGACTCTGTCGTGATAACCATTTACAAACTGTATCCATGTTAGAGCTCACCCCGGTCTAGATATGCCTAGAATATGAAACTTACAGGTCGTATTTAACAAACTCCTCGTACAAGGTCTTGCCTAGACGAGCAGGCGACTTCTCGACTGCAACACCAGCAGCAGTGAGAGAAGCAATCTTGGAACCGGCACCGCCTTTACCTCCAGAGATAATGGCGCCAGCATGACCCATGCGACGGCCCGGTGGCGCAGACACACCAGCAATAAATGAGCACACAGGCTTAGGCTGCGCACGAGTCAAGTTGTACTGCTTCAAGAACTCGGCCGCGTCCTCCTCGGCGGTTCCACCAATCTCACCAATCATGATGATTCCATCGGTCTCGGGATCCTCGAGAAAGACGGTCAAGGCGTCAATGAAGTTGGTGCCGCTGAAAGGATCACCACCAATGCCGATCACGAGACTCTGACCGAGACCGACGTTCGTGGTCTGGTTGACGGCCTCGTAGGTGAGCGTGCCAGATCGAGAGACGATGCCGATTCTGCCACGCTTGTGGATGTGCGACGGCATGATACCTATCTTGCACTGCTCGGGAGCACTATATCCGTCAGCTACTTGTCAACAAGAGAGAAAAACCAGTGGACATTACATGATACCAGGGCAGTTAGGACCCACCAATCGAGTCTTGCTCTGAGTCTTCAGCATGTCGACAACTCGGACCATATCGTGCCTAGGTTCTATTAGAACTGTTCGAGCTCCCCGCAATTGGACTCTGGGACGTACTGTGGGATACCCTCGGTGATGCAAACGACCAGCGGAAGCTCAGCCTTAATGGCCTCCTCGATCGAGGCGGCCGCAAGGGGAGGGGGAACGAAGATGGCCGACGCAGTCGCTTATTACATGAGCTCACTTTCATAACTACGGACAACCTTCACACATACCACCAGTCTCTTTCACGGCCTCCTCAACAGTGCCAAAAATGGGCAGTCCCAAGTGAGTCTGACCAGCCTTTTTTGGGTTGGTTCCGCCGACGACCTGAACACCACGGTCAGAAATTTGTTTGGATTTTCCAATCACCTGAACTACCACACCTTTGTCCCATATTCTATGGCCTGCGTAGCATGGAAGGTGCCTTGTTTACCTGTGAATCGTAGAAAACTGTCAGCATTTTTTTTCCACGATTGCATTTTTCTGACGACAGTAGTATGAGCGGTGACCGTAGACGGCGCAATTGTTCGGGCCGACAAATCGTGAGTCCGTCCCATACGTGACCGCGACCAAACGGGACACTCCATCAGTCACCATACACCAGACAGTGAGATGCTCGTGGCGGTATTAGGGATTAGAGTGGACTACTACTCTTAATTGTTTCCAGAAGATGCGAGAGTCCATGGCAAATATGGTTCCCCTACGCAACCGCAGCCCAAACCACCGTCAAGTCAGCAATAGCGGGCGAAATTTGGGTACTTATCTTGGAAGAGAACTTTAGTATCCGAGTTGATCCTTAGGTTCTTGATGGTGTCGGAGTAGTCGAGTCGGGACGAGGTCGAGCTGAATGCTCTGCGCGGCGCATGTGCAAGAGCCCTGTGTCGAGTCTCGTAAGTAAAATGCCAGCAGTTGGAGCAATTGTATCCGGAAAAAAAGGCGAGCGAAGTAAAATCGTTACATACTTGGACCCTTGTCTCGCAAGGGCGTTTCTGAGAGACATCATTGGTTGGATTTGGAGATGGAGGAGGCGAGAGTGAGGTGGGTGACAGAGAAGTTGGTGATGAGCGAAGCGGCCAGTTAAGAGGAGTTGTGCCATTTCGGATCCGTGAGCGAGGGCATGGCTCAGGCACCGACGGTCACACCAGCCACGGGTCATTATTATCGAGCCGACGAACGTACATATGATATTAGCTACAATTTTTCCCATTTCTGGAACAGTATCATTATTACCATAATTACGAAGGGATTATCCGAGCCGTTACAAGCCGTATATTGTTATTGGACTGGTTTTCGAGACTAGATTGTTGGCACCGACCAACCGATGGCACAACTGCACAGTCTTCCGACGCCTCTTACAACTTCCGACAAGAAAACGACGACTGTAGCCAATTTCACCTTGCGACGCCTCGAGCAAGAGTAACATAACAGAAGTGGTTTCGTACAATGTAAAAATCATCGCTTCAAACATCTATTGTAGAGAATACATATCGTACAATGTCCGGATCGTCAATTAACGGCGACCGCCATGCACAATGACGACCGCAACCTTGACCATATTTACTAGTTCACCGCGGCTATCTGAAACATCTAATATGCTTGTCCATTGCTCTCGCCAACAGGAAGGGCTGACGATACAGCGACCGGCGCCTTTGGTTGATCTAGTCGAACCTCGTCTTTGATGGTTGGACTCGACTCGTTAGCGTTCGTTCGATATCGCAACACTACTGGCCGCGACTTGTTCTTCAAGTTTGGCTTCCTTCTATCGTCGCCATAATCCTCGTCAGATAGCTCATCGTCCCTTTGATCTTGCTTGTCGTTACTGTAATCCATATCATCATCCTCGTCGTCAGCAATTTCTTCCAAGTCACTTTCATAGCCAGCGTACTGCGGCTTCGCGGCTGCTTTTCGCTGGTCCCGCGTGCCATTGCTCGGCTGGTCAGCTTCATCGCTCCCGCTTTCGTATGCACCGTTCAGCAACGACCTGTCTAACTTTCCCGGATCCACGCCATCGAACGCACCAATTACGGGTCGTCGACTAGCCCGTCCTGACGCAGTCGTATACACCACAGCAGAAGAGTCTGTGCCAGGACTGCTCCGCCGTGTCGAGCTCCGTCCTTGTCGCCTTCCCTGTCCGTCATCCTCAAGATACTCGTCCAGCTCTTGGTCTCCTTCCGCTGCGTTATAATTAACTCGCTTACCACGGGTACGGCCCCTATACATTCCTCCATATTCAGCCGCGACTGCGGTTGTCTCGTCCTGTATTTGCTTCCGTTGAATGCGATAAATCTGTCTTTTCCTCTTTTGTTCACCGGCTTCGAGTCTGGGCAGCTGGGCCTTTAGATTTTCTATCAGGGCCTTGGCGTGGCGGGAAGTATCTGATCTCTTCAGATCTTCAATAAATTCGTGTAGTTCGTCATGCGTGCTGGCCACTGGCGTCCAATTCACGTACCGTTTCCGTGGATTAGTCTCTCTAAATAACCGGAACCGAGTGTCATCTGTATCTCATTAGTACCCCAGCCATTGGCAACTGCGCAAGAATGCGTACTTAATCCTTCAACCAGATAATAACGCCTCCGCTCACTGTCCATACCGATGGGTGGCACAGCTAAGTCGCAATTCCGATCATCTTCCGATCTGTTTCCGGAATACCCTTTAGATAATATCTTTCTCACTGCGTCGGACGAAATCAAACTCCAGTGCACCAACGCAAGTAGAAACTCCAGCCGACCTTCCCAGTCCAAGGCCACAAATGTGTAGCCGCGGACAAACGGACCGGTATGGTTCTGCGGTCCCCAATACGCCGAACCATGACTAGATATAGCTTCTTCGATCGCGCGACTGGAGTGGCCTGGTTCGATATACTTCTTTCGGTTCAGCACGAGACTCAAGGTCCTGCACATGAACGCGTCAACGTCGTACGATGGTTTTTCTGCGACGATACTTTCTTCAAAATCCTGCGGACCCAGATCCGACACGCCGTGGTACAACTCAGAAAATTTTACTCGAAACATAACCAAAACCGAAATCTCGGGAGCGTTATTCGGAGCCCGGGGTTCGACGATGAACTTCTTGCGAGGCGGTCTGGCGGCTTTGAACTTCGAAAGGGCTGGATCTGGTTCGGGCTCGTCTTCAGGTTCCTCAATGACAGTCTCTCCAGGAGCAACAATGATATCGTCGTCTCCCTCATCGTCTAAGTCCTCATCTTCCCCCTCCGAGGACATCATTTCATCCTCCAAGACTGAGCTGAACTTCATCTGCTTCTGCTTCTTCGCTGGCTGATTCGACGCCGACTTAGCCACAGCAGCAGCAAACACGTCCTCATCACGTGGCCGCTTGTCATTACCATTCACTGACGCGGACCTCGTAACTTTCAATGTCGATTGCTTCTTCTGCTTCTTGGTCACCCGAGGCGCGGGTGCGTCGTCAAGTTGAAGGTCGTCCGGCGGAGGTGACAGGGAGGACTCGGACCCGCTGCCAAATCCAGACGATATTGATGACATTGTATAAACCTTCGATTCGAAATTGCCGCCGACTAGTGAGTGTTTGAACTCACGTAAGCTGAGCGGGCTGATGAGACGTTGATCAACACTCAAACGCGTCCGTCTACGATAACACTCAATTCCCTGTCAAAGTCGTTAATCAACAGGCATGCACTGAATCAGGCCATCTGGTCGACTCTCGATAACCTGAGTAACTGCCAGTCAACAAAATTTGCAGCCGGGTCTTGATCGTGATCCGCCTGCCAATAAAGGGTTCTTTGCGGCGCGAGAGCACTGTGGCGGAGGTACAAGCCCCTCGGTGTGGGTGATACTGGGTGTCTTCATCGCCGCAGGCATCGAGCTTCACGTCGATATCGCCTAGTCATACGGCTGGATCAGAGACGGATTGCGCGGTTAATCGTCACGATACCAGGTTGCAGACTCATGGGCAGCGATAATGATGAGAATAAGGAAAGCGACGAATCGCTGCAAATAGCATTTGGTGATTAGTCCGGCAGGACGGATCACGATCGGTCAGGCAACTAAATTAATGTGACAGTAGTAGTACTAGTAGTATCACTCACCCTTTTGGCTCTGAATCTCGCCGGTTGCTATCCAGAGATAGTGAGCAATGTAGATATCTGATAGTGAATGAACTATTTTGATGATACTGCTGCTCGCGATATCTCGGCGATGATGCTTTTTGGGATGGGCGAATCGCGAAGACTTGTGGTGCCATAAAACGGAAAAGAAAGAAAATATTACAAGGCAGACATGCAGACGAAATCCGGGACGCAGAGCACGCGCGATTAGCTTAAATTTGTGGCACGTTGTTGGGCACACGCACAATTTGCAACTTGAGACTCAACGCTAACTAATCGGTTCCCTCGCGTTTCTCGGCCTTATTTAATTTGCCCGGCCTATCATGCGTCTACTTCGTCCGCACGACTAGCTAGCTTTCAATGACAACCTATACATCTACTGACTGTTATGTATACATTTCCGCAGCAGCTCCTTTTATGTAGCCGCTCTTTATCTCAGTATGCTGACTTGTATATACTACATACGTAATGTCCGCAGTTGGACACTGATAATCAGCTTCGACCGCAGTTGCTTGCACCCTCGTCGCTTCAGCGCGGTCAAACTTTCCTTGTTTCTGCTGTCGATATCACCCTTGCAAAATGAAATTCATCCCTCACTTGGCTGCAGCCTATATTTGCGCCAACATGGGCATTCCTATGTAGTTAATGGAATCCGCCCCATTGTGCACCTTATCCGCAAAGAATTTCTACATACTTTTCAATGCACAACTACCCCATCCGTCTCTGATCAGACATAGATATTTTACATTCTGAATCACATCCCGACACAGACCGCGGTCTGTCCCAAAGTGGAACTTTTCACGCGCCACCCGCATTAAATTCAATCAGGGTAACATTTGACGTTTTAGATCTACCCTAACCCAATTCCACTCTTCGTCTGCAATCCTTATTAGCAGTCGGTCGCGCTACACTAACCGAAACAAAATCAGATTGCAACTGACAAATGGCATCGCCGGAGCCCGAGCAGGTCTTCCAGGTAGACGAGACGCCGGACCAGACTGTAGTCTCGCAGCTTGGTGCGAAGGACAGCAATAAGGGAGGCAACGATGAGCAAGGCGAGGAAGTTGTGAATATTCTTGAGCTGGGGATTGATCCCACCTCGACAGAGACCGGAGTCACTAATCCTGACAACGAGACAACAAAAGCCGAGAATGACGACGAGAATGGAGGAGGGAACTTGGTAGTCAAGAAAGATAAGAAAAAGAGAAAAAAGGCGCGGCCAGCGCGGCCGCAGGTTGATCCGTCAAAAGTTCCGGAACGTCCGCCACCCCAGACCGGCACTGTGTTCAACATCTGGTATAACAAATGGAGCGGCGGTGATCGGGAGGATAAATATATTTCGCAAACAAAAGCAGAAGGGCGCTGCAATATTGCAAGGGATTCTGGCTACACTAAAGCCGACAACGTTCCTGGGTCGTACTTTTGCTTGTTTTTCGCTCGCGGGCTGTGTCCGAACGGCAAGAACTGTAATTACCTGCACAGACTACCTACCGTTACCGACATTTTCAATCCTAACGTCGATTGTTTTGGTCGAGACAAGCGATCTGATTATAGAGATGATATGGGTGGCGTTGGCAGTTTTCTGCGGCAGAATCGGACAATCTACGTCGGCCGGATTGCCGTCTCGGATGATATTGAAGAAGTTGTCGCCAGACATTTTGCCGAGTGGGGCGATATAGAAAGAAGTACGCATCGCCGAATTCTTTTACTATGCATCAGATTTGGTACTAACTGCAGGTAGTCCGGGTTCTAAATTCGCGAGGTGTTGGCTTTGTCACTTATGTCAATGAGGCAAATGCTCAGTTTGCAAAAGAAGCCATGGCACATCAATCCCTAGACCGCAACGAGGTTTTGAACGTTCGGTGGGCGACAGTCGATCCGAATCCACTGGCAAAGGCTCGTGAACAGCGGAAACTCGAAGAGCAGGCTGCTGACGCTGTCAGAAGGATGCTGCCGCCGGATTTCTTGGAACAGTTGAGCGCAGGCGCTTTGCAACCTGCCAAGAAGCGTAAAATGTAGTTTTGTGTAATGTAAATTATGTATAATAATACTGCATTGTCAAAAATATAGGGTAACTCACGGTATTCAAGAACCTTGATTCCCGGCGCACATTATTACGCCAAACGCATCCGTAGCAAATACAATGTACACATAGCAAGCTATGGAGCAATGAGATGACATATGAGTGAGTAAGAAACTAGTGACAAAACACAATATGCAATGCATAACCTGACAAAATATAATCCCAACAATATATGTATGGTTCTCACTTCTGAATGTCTAGTACCACAACTTTTTCCGCTGTCAACGAGACTACAATCGCCCACTTCATGCCTTTGTCTGACTCCTTAAGCAAGGCATCAAACAAGCGACTAACATATTGTCTCTGCGACGAAGGTGCCGTGCTTATGATCTTCCGCCATCCGTCCTGTGCAAGCGGGATTGTCGAAATCAGTGCCATCAACTCCGTCTTAAAGTCGACCGCAAATATAGGTGCATCCGTCAGCGAACTGAGGTAGCTGGACGCATACTCGTGCGCCCTCTTCTCATCTGCGTCGCGTCTCTTCAATTTCCGCGCTCCACCTTTATTCTGTTTGCCGCTCTTTTCGCTTTTGTCCCCCTCATTTGGGATGATTATCACCTCTTGAGAGACACTCATCTTGGAGACTGACGAGCGAGAGGTACTAATCACAGTCTTATCCCGTTCCTGTATTTCCTGTAAGAGATGCGGAAGCACTTCGGATCGATCAATATCAACGTCATCTCGTCGTGACATATTCTTGACCTTCACTGACTTGAAAGTTGCGGATTCGTTATTCAGTAGCGATTTGACTATGATAACCCAATTCACTCCCGATCTTCTCGAGTATGACAACACCGAATCGGGCGACGATCCGATCGGAGCTAACTCCGCCTTGATACTGCTTGCCCAGAGCTCTTGTACAGTCTCAATTGCTAATCCGTACGTCGCCGCGTCGGACGAGCTGCCGACAACAAGAACATCACACAATGGCGAACCGTACCTTACTTGTCGCCGAGCAGAAGAGGCTAGATGCTCCCACGCAAGATTGAACCCAACCGCACCCACGGGCCTATCAACAAACATCGAATGGTGATAGTATTTAATTAAGCTATCGTATCTACCACCCCCGGCGATAATGCGTTGCTTCTTGTCATCGATGACGACTTGAAACATAATACCTCTCCGATAGTAACGCTCATTGTAGTTGCTCAACGGGACGAAGTATACTTTTTTCGCAACACCAAACCGTTTCAAGAAGCTATTAACCTTCCGTAGATGAGTCGCGACAAAATTGAAGTGATCGTTAATGTAATTCGAAGCCTGGAACAAGCGTTGCAGGCGTGACAAACCTTTCTCGAGATCATCTAATTACAGCCTTGTTAGCCGAACTACTGATTAGGCAGCAACGCAAACGCACTCACCTCTGAAGTCGAACTTATCAAGGTCATCAAGAGCTGCTGACGAAACCGTTGATTTCTCTCTAAGCTCGTTCTTGATATCTCTCATACTCAGAGACAGATTCAGTTTGCTTAGAAGCATCAGTACTGCTGGCCTTTGAGCCTGATTAATTCGACATGCATCCATGATCATTTCCCTAAGTTGTATTAAGTCAGGCCCAAACGAAATTGTTATCACGGCACTTACAATATGTCCGCATGATTCAAACAGAAACACACAGACGACTTCTCGGACACAAGAAACTCATTCACCACCTGATCAAGGACTTTCATAACTTCAGCTTCCTCAACCGCATAACCTGATGAATCGCTTGACAAAATATCGAAATCAACTTCTCCGTACGCACGAGGCTCACCACCACCGCCCGGATCTTCAGATCTATAAACATTACCAAATGTAAAGCTTCGTTTATAAGTCGGTGTGACTCTGGCTAACACTCGCGCATATGGAAGAGTCAGGTCATAAGGGAGCTGCAGTACAGTACCTGCAGCGTCTAATAACTGGTAACGATTCGTCACGTTGTACACGGTAGACTTCGGAAACACGACTGAATGTGTCGGGACCTCCACCGCCCCATGTTGTCGGAATATCATGGTCAGTTTGTCCTTGACTTGGCCACGCAATACCAGATCATCGACATTTATCGCATTTGGAGTTTTGTCATAGAGAATGTCTTTTACAAGATCGTGAGACTTTGAGAATAGTGCGTCGCGAACCTGTGATAACCAAGGAGACGCCGAATCGGTAAGGCTACGCAAAGTCTGCTGAATCATTTCGTCTTCAATGCGGACTGGTAACTGGCTAGAATGAAGCAACTCGCCAGCACTTGGCCTCTTCCCGGGTCTGTGATCTAACAGACGCTCGATGATCGTCAACTCACGAGTCTTGTCGCTAGGAAAATCGGGGGGTAACGTAATCGATGGCTTGCGAAGATCCTTTAAAACTTGAGCGCGCTCCATTCCAGTCTTGAGAGGATAGCACATCTCGAAGAATATAATTCCGAGCGAGTACATATCGACTTTTTCGTTGTAACTGCCATCCCCAATAGCTTCAACGGCAACATAGAACGTTGTACCAACGTCGGTCGTTAGGTCATCTCCAGCAACTGTGTCGTCGCTCATAGTAATCTTTTCACTGTGCACATTTTTCGCAAGACCAAAATCTCCCACTTTGCAGTTTTGAGCCTGGTCAATGAAAATATTCGTGGGCTTTAAGTCCCGATGAATGATGCCCTGGTTATGAATATGGTTTAGCGCTTCCAAGATCTGTCGTAACAACCGCCAGTACTCGTCCGGATTCTGGTGCAATCCATCTCTAATCAAATCATACAGAGTATGTTTCTCACAATATTCCATTTGAATGAATAATGTGCTTCTAATGGATTGGCCAAAGATGGCGGACTGGCGCATGACGGTGCCTTTGAAGGACTCATTGTCAGTACTTCCACCGTTATGCTGGGTATTGTTGTCGTTAGGAGTAGAATCATCGCTGTCATAGCCAAACTCAATATGAAGATCTTGCAGAGAATTCGAAATGAAGTCCAAGCCGCTCATGGAGTCCAACTCTTGAGAACGCATCATCTGTAACTCGACGTCGTCGTCAACAGCGTCTTCTTCACTATCTGTCGTAATGATACCTTCCTCCCGATACAAATGATCCTCCTCGAGCCATGCAGCGAAATATCGAACAACGTATTGATGTGATAGGCGAGACAAAAGCATCACCTCACTCAAAATGCTCGTAAGCTTGTTTTGGGTGTGGTGGATTTTTTTAATCGCATAAAAGCGTCCGTCTAGCCGATTGCGTGCTCTTACAACCTCGCCATATGCTCCTCGACCGAGCAACTGACCCTCCTCAAAGTCTTGCAAGTATCTTGATCGGTAATTGCTGCCCGTGAGCGTATTGTCCTCTTTCGCAAATCTGGAGCTCCGCCCATCAATTGAAGAGCTGGCTCTACGATTCATTGCCGTCGCCACAGTGACTTGAGGACTGGAAGCCACTGCAGTCACGGGTATCTGCGCAGGGGCGTCATTGCGCAAAAATTGCGACGGCAAAAGCTCAAATGCAGACGGACGTTTCCTGGAATTCTCCCTGAATATGCGCGTGAGAAAATCATGCAACGGCTCCGACCACTCTTTTGCCTCTATGAGAGCTTGAGGCGATTCATATTCTCCTGTGACAGACTTGCCATAAATCATTTGCAGGAACATAATTCCAAAATCCCAAATATCTGACTTTCTGCTAGGCTTCAAATTATTTTCACGACCGAATTCTGGAGGCGGCCATCTTCGGGCGACCAAGGACTTAGAGGGCCTGTTTGTAAAGGGATGATTGGTATCCATTTCTTCAAGTCTCGCAACGTAGCTGACGTTGGTTATCTTAGCAATCGTGCTGGAGAAGGAGTTGTCACGGAATAAGCCTACTGAGCGCAAGTCAATGCCTTTATGATAGAAGCCTCGTTTGTGCAAGTCCTCCAGACCTTCCAATAGCTGAATCGTCCAATCTCGGGCGACGTTAATGCTAACTGAACCGACCGTCGACAGAAGATCGTCCAAAGTGCCGAGAGCCGGATATTCAGTCAAAATATCAATGACCCAGACGGACTGCTGACGGGTGATTTTGAAGTCATAGAGCATGGCGACATTATCGTGCTTGAGAATTTTCAATGAATTGAGCTCCTCCTCAAGCGACTCGAGTAGGCGCTTGCCGTCAGCTGTGTTCCAAAAATCTTCGGTCAATTCTAACTCATGAAGCAAGAAAACTGCGTCTACATTGACCCTGTCGCCCGTGAGCAGAGGCTTAACAGTGTATAGTCGACCAAGTGAGCCATTGGAAATCAGCGGAACCTTTCCCACAACGCGACGAAAATTCACAATGCTGCCGTCCCATGTCTTCGCTTTGATGACTCTGTCAAACATCACTGAATCCTCAGAGGCATCTTCTTCAATGATGCTAGCTGATTTGGTGCGGTCTCGATATTCTTTCGCTTTATCCTTGCGACGCCGCATTTCCTCTTTAATCATTTCCTCGAGCACACGCTCTTCTTCTTGGTTGGTCTGTTCAATAAACTTCTTCTGAGCCTCAGCTTCCTTTCTGGCCCTGACTTTCTCCTCCTCCATTCGCCGCACGCGCTCATCTTCCAACGTCTCTTTGGCGGATCTCAGCGTATCTTGAATCTCCTCGAGCATTTCCTGTACCGTTGTCGAAATTTCATAAATCATCTCCTCACCCACAAGTTCCTTAGGGCGAGTGCTGACATAATTTGTGATCTCCTTCAATTGGCTCTTCCGAATGTTCTTCGGATTTTCTATTGTGATAATGGGAACCGACCTGGGATATGTTGCGGTCATTTTGACTTTCAATTCCAACGACACCACGGCCTTTGACGCCGCGTCCGGGTGTGCTTGGAGTTTAATATTGAACGACGGACTCGCAGCTTTCTGCACCAGACGCGTCAGCAATTCGATACAAATCAATTCAAATCGACCTATGTACTGTCACCCGACTCACATTCCAAGCCGAGCTAGACGCATTCTCGGAGAAATCGTCCATATAAATGGCTTTCAATGCCTCTACTTCATTTGCCTGCGTTTCTATGTAATGATCCTTTGCCATATTTGTGTTTTCGGTTTCGTTGCGCTGTGTGGTCCAATGAAAATAGGATTGCTCACTTATTATCCGGACAGTGCTCCATCAATGAACTTATAGTGTGTTCACGGCCGTTCACAAATATATCTCTGTCGCATCAATTTCACAATGGAGTCGATATTGCGTCGTTTCGTGGCTCCACCGAATATGTCCCAAATGACTGATATATTGGCGAACCAGTGGAGCAACAGCACATAGGTGAGAATGAATCGCGGGGGAAAACCTGCGAAGACTGCAAACGGCCAAGGGTTGAACTTGACTTGGCTGATCAAAGCAATGTGCAGGCAGCGCGCGTAAGAGAGCTGGAGGAGCTATCTGTGGGGCATGTATCAGTGTGTCAGTCAAGTCAGAGGGGAATCAGAGGGGATCTCAGTTGTGGAAAATCAAGGAAATATGCGCATACCCTCTTAGCACAGCCAGTTGCTTAAGCTGCCATGGCTAGGATCTGATCTATCTAAAATGTGGTTATGTGAATAAAAAATATTGGGGTGATTTAGTCTTTACAGGATGCGACGGCATTCCGCTTCATCTAATGGATGGCGCGTGCAAGTACCTCATCGCCGCGGAGTTTCGATGTTCTTTGCACTTGGAACATCTATATCCCTATCTACAGCTTACGTGTGACGTTTAGAGTGTATTTGTAACAGTTGATCATCTGTGGCGTCTTCATGTGGCTGCCACCAAAGTGCGGCGCTAATCAAACAACCTTGCTCGGGGAGAGGTTACCCTGGCAACACGCGTCGGGTGCCCTCCTTGCACTATTGTTCCAGCATCCAACAACAAACACACACAAGACTAGTAATCGCGGCAATCGACCCATCCACGTCGTACTGTCCGCCATGCACAATTTTTCGTCTAGCCGTATTGAATTGCAATAATTTTGAGTTTTTTCGGAGTATATTGAACGTGAAGAATGGCGCTTAACTGGTTATTTGTGGCCGACCAGGTCGATGAGACTACAATTGACCAGAGACTGTTGGAAGAGGGGATAGACCTGTCAATAGGTAATATATTATTAGCATTGAATGAAAGAGACATTCATAATAACGTGCTTAGATCCGTTCCCAGAGAGTCCTGCCGTGTCAGCATGGGCGTTGAAAGCTATACCGACGGTCTTGACTGGAACACCTCTCCCTTCGCTTAAAGCGATAGAAGGCAGCGCACACCAACAAAGGCTTGACGAGCAAATGGACGACCTAGACAATGATGTTGTAATGCGGGACGTCACGCAAGAATCAATACGGCCGGAACCTGTTTCTGCTGTAGAACAACTAATCCGACAACCGCCTAAAGGTCCTGCTGACTCTCTTCGAGCCAGACTACTTCGCAAACAAGTATCTGCGGCAGCACTGTCTAAAGTTGGCAAGGAAAATGCGGATCCGGCTTCATTTATACAGCAGCCAGCTAGTTTCAAGCGCACTGGGCCCGCAGCACGAGACTTACAGATTCCAACAGTCGACACTCCAACTCGCAGACCAGCAGCGAAGGATCCACCTGTGAGCATACTACGTACTCCTGGAACAGCTAGCACAAAGAAAGTTGTATCGTTTGCTTTTGCGCAGAATAAATCTTCCGAGACGTATCACGACCATCGGGATAATTACAAGTCCACTGCACGAATTCGATCAGGATTGCCAACAAATTTTCCCGGAAAATTTCCGAGTCCGTACACACCGAAAACAAGCGTCTTTGATCGATTGGATTTAGCCGAGACCCCGGCCACTAGTTCTGCTCGGCGGCGAGAGCTTGCCAAAAGTAGATTATCTAATGAAGTGACAAGGTTAGAGCTGACGGTTGACGATCACACGAAGCAGGAAATAGTTGTGGAGCAATCCAAGTGCAGTATGAGTTCTAGTAGGCAGAGCGGCGACGAAGGTGATAACGGGCAACAGAACAATAAGCCCGATAGGAGGCGTCATTCAAAGTCCGACATCAAGAAACTGAGATTCATATGCAATCAAGTTTCAGAAAATAACCAGAACCTAGCGAAATTAGTGGCGCAAAAGACGGTTAATAATATCCGGACACAAGATGACAGCTGTCGACGATCAACTCGATTCGCGCAATCTGCAACTGTAGCCGACGCAGATCCGCTATACTGGAAACGAAGATTCGAAGAGACAGAGGAAGAACGTCTCCAGCTTTTGGAAATGCTAGAAGAAGTTCAGAAGCATTCCGAGTACGTGACCGAATTTGGCCAAGAGCAGGACCGACGGATTATAGATCTACAGCGGCAGTTGGATGAAGAGTCGCGGAAAGGAAAAGAGACTGTACTGATGGTACAGGCGTTATCCAGAGAAATGAAGTTCTTGAAGGACAAATCGTCGGAAGTCAATAGGAGGAGGCTGAAACAACTGGCTGAGAACCGTAAAATTAAATTCTCGGAATAAGTTACAATAGAAAAGAGCTGTACAATTAGAACAGAAGTTTGTGTAGGATTTTTCGTGATGTCTGTGGATGATAGTTTTGTTTTGATACGGGATTGTCTTGGTGGGCGTTTTGTTCGATGGTTAGTGAGGCCTTGTATATAAGCCATTTGCACAGTAATTTTACTGAGATCGTAGTTCAGTTCTGGTTCAATCTGGGGAAATTCAGGGGTCCCGGCCCGGAATCTATGATACTGGATGGGTTAGGGTGCTGATTTAACCTTGCGGCTGTTAACTTAGCAGCAAGCACAACTTCCATGTAAAACTGGTACAGTCGCAAATCTATCAAACGACCGACGAGTTAGGACTCTTGATCAAAATCCCGAACGCATCGCCCGAAAGTTAGCAAAATGGGTATTCTGTATGTTGCCGCCTTCTGATTGGGCTATTGCCTATTGTGAAGGTACTAATTCTTGGTGATCTATTTTAGCGAGAAGATTCAGGCGATTCAAGAGGAGCTGAACCGCACCCAGAAAAATAAGGCCACGGAATATCATATTGTACGACGGTTTACCGTGTATTATTCATGATTTCATGTGGGGTACTGATTTATGAGTAGGGCCTTCTTAAAGGCAAGTTGGCAAGATACAGGGCACAACTTTTAGAACCGACACCAGGCAGCTCAGCAGGCGGAGGTCAAGGTTTTGAAGTACAAAAAAGTGGTGGTATGTCCTTCCTTGATAGTGGAGTAGATTGCTTTCGCAGCTGGCTCAGATCTGACAGAGTTGTACATAATAGACGCACGTATAGCACTGATTGGTTTCCCTTCAGTCGGCAAGTCTAGCTTGCTATCTAAAATTACAAAGACAAAATCCGAAGTGGCGAATTATGCGTTCACTACCCTTACGTCCGTGCCAGTATGTTGTCATTTAGACTATATATTTGGCTCTTTGGGGATAGTGATAACGGCTAACCGTTGCTAGGGGGTGTTGGAATATAATGGTGCCGAATTGCAAATCCTTGATCTGCCCGGTATCATCCAAGGCGCGAGCGAAGGCAAGGGCCGCGGCCGACAAGTCATCGCGACAGCAAAAACGTCAGATTTAATCCTTATGATTCTCGACGCTACCAAAGCTGGAGATCAGCGGGCAATTTTAGAACGGGAGTTGGAGTCCGTGGGAATCAGATTAAACAAAGACCCGCCGAATATTTATTTCAAGGTCAAGAAACAAGGTGGATTGAAATTCAATGCTACGGCGCCGCCAAAGTATCTTGATGAGAAAATCGTGGGCAGCATATTGCGAGATTATAAGATCCACAATGCTGAGATTCTTGTCCGAGACGAGAATGTGACAGTCGAGGACTTCATTGACGTTATCAATGCTGGTCACAG
Organism: Lipomyces orientalis; assembly: GCA_030568275.1. NCBI lineage: Eukaryota > Fungi > Ascomycota > Lipomycetes > Lipomycetales > Lipomycetaceae > Lipomyces > Lipomyces orientalis. Next base: position 259,019 of record JAJLTP010000009.1, read on the forward strand.
ATCGTATATTAAGTGTCTATATGCATACAACAAGATTGACGCTGTGTCGCTGGAGGAAGTCGATAGACTTGCCAGACAACCTCATACAGTTGTTATTAGCTGCGAACTTGACCTAGGTTTGGACGATTTGGTGGAGCGAATATGGAGCGACCTATCCCTACTACGGATTTATACCAAGCGGTGAGGTTGATCATTATGTCGCGTAAGGACGCATTGATGCTAATCTTCCTTTCAGACGAGGCCAGACTCTCAAATTTGATGAGCCACTTGTCGTCCGGAGCAACTCAACGGTTGAGTCCGTGTGTGACTCCATTCACAGGTCAATTAAAGATCAATTTAGGTATGCTCTCGTCTGGGGTGCAAGCGTGAAGTACAGTCCTCAGAAATGTGGGCTGCAGCATCCCGTGGCTGATGAGGACGTTGTATCGATTGTAACGAAGTAGGCACGTTTTGCTTCATTTTGGAATATATTCGCTGGAGTACAACTGTAGAGAGCTTTTAGTGCATATCTGTATTTTTGTAATTGAGCAAGGCTCGGAGTTGAATTGCAATTGGCATTATTGTGCGGGGACTGCTAGATATGATCGAGAATAGATAATGGTCACGAGTTTTGTCCCCTGTTTGTACTAGTTAAAGAGTTCACGCTTCCAAATTTAACGTGAGCGGATCAGGCCTGCTATTGCCCACAATAACCACCCATCGACAAGTTCGAACATGGAAGACTCAATACCGCCCCCAGAACAAATGTCAACAGTACCGGAACGACTTACGGTCGAACCAGGCGATACGAGCAACCCCTCATCGAAGAGAAAGCGTTCTGATCCGAAGGCAGCTAACACCTCAGCATTAACGCCGACCGACATCCACTCCGAGACAAACAGGACGAAGCGGCCAAGAATTAGTAGCGACACAAACAATGCACGACAAATATCTGACAGGAATCACAAGCACGAGAAGCGCGAGCGACGACGAGCAAAACAACTGGCCAAAAAGCAGGAGCGAGCAGCGCGGAATTCGCGACTAACGATAAAAGCTACGGAGTGGAGTTATTTGAAACTCGAAATGTACGCAGGATCTACTTATTAATGGAGATAATATTTCACCGGTCATAGAGTCCAACGACGAAGTTAACATTGCGTCTAGAACACTGGTCCCTTCGTCAGCAGCCATCCCACCGCCAGATTCAATAGATTTAATAACCGTTTACACTGTTCTACAATCGGCACTAAAACGCTATCTTGGTATAATCGGTTCATCGCTGCATTTCGACATTCTGCACCTCAGCAACCTGACCGTCTACCTCCGTGTCCCGAGCAAAGACTTTTCTCCATTCTGGGCCGCAATTAGCGGGTACCATGTCGATGCGAATGCTGCTAGTGGGTTCAAGATCGTGGATGGGTGTAGCAAGGTCGGGATCACGATTGCTAAGACTAGCAAGTTCTTGAATGGAGTTACAGGTCCGCCGAGGAAATGGGCGCCAGCTACTGCTACAAGTACGGAGTAGTCGTCGGTGTCCCAATGTATCTAAGTGTAACATAGGGAATTCTTTGTATTGAAGGAGCTTTGTATGATAGGTATGTAAGGGACATATGATTAGATAATAGAGATTCGATTTTTGCAGCGCATATTCATTCGTTATTAGGAATAGAAATATTTAGAGTAGCACCTACCAATCATTCCTCGACGTCTGCGTTGAAACGTACTAGCAGTCGTAACTATATCAAGACATTGAGAGAGACAACAGAAAGAGTCCAAATAAAGAAATACGCATAAGATGTATAGAGTATGATCGACAAATCAAAACAAGAAAACTGAACCATGATACATACAAAAACCACGAAACGTAATTAAGCATAAAAAGGCATCAAACCACAAACAAAAACAAAAACACATGAACAAATAATGTACCAAGTTTTACCCCAACCATCTCTTATAATATTCGCAACAAACAACACGTTCGATACACCAATGACTTCCCAGTATCCAATCGCTTTCACCGTGCACCTACCGCGCCAATGACACCACTTCTCTTGGGGGGTGGTGGTGGTGGCTTCTTCGCACTGACTCCGGGACCTAATCGCCCGACACCGCCATTGAGCTTCTTCATGCTCGACTGGAACGCGGGCGCGGACACTGCAGCGCGCTCGTCCTCATCTCTGTCAGTATCGCCGTTAAAGTTCGATGTCATGCGCATGACTGGGGCAGGTTTCGCTGGCCTAGCAGGTCCGCCATTGGCGCTGCCACTGCCCTCCGAGATAACAGTGCAATAAGGAACTGGGAAAAGTCCGGATCTTTCACCGCCGGCCAGTTCACCGATCCACCAGCCAGCATCGATTTCCTCTGTCACAATAACAATGTCGCCAGGCTCGAGGGACAGCTCGTCCTCAGCTTCCGCCTCGTATCGGAAGTTAGCCTTGACGAGCTTCTTCTTCGCACCGAGGGCTGGACGAGGACCTGGAAGTGGCGGAGGCTCTGTAATAGAGCGAGACAGACGTGGAGGACCGATATTAGCAGACGACGAGAGCTTGCCGGACGAAATGGACGAGGTAGTAGACGTTGGGAGATTATCGAGACTCGAGCCGGCATCGGCGGATGAAATTGACTGCGTACGCAGGGCACCGAACTTGGGAGCTGAGTCAAATCCGTTGGAAGAGGCACTGTGAATTGACGACGAGGACGAAGCTCCGGACTTGAAATTAGGGCGGCGAGAACCAGGAGGAGGGGAAATGTCGTCGTGAGAGTTGGTGAATGACCTGATGGACGTGGAGCGAGAACGCGCACCCTTCGGAGTAGACGGAGAGCTGTTTGGGACACTTTACGAGCAGATTAGAATATTGGGTTCCAGAGATATACAATAAACATAAGCAATAGACTTACTCGGACACCCAGTTCTTCCGGAGGTTTACCATTATCTCATTGCATCGCTCGTAGTACTCACACTCGGCTTCAAAGAAGTCGACGAGGTCGCCCAAATTGTCACTTTCAGCATCTCGGATGGAGTTCATCTTGCGCACGACGTCTTCGCCGGCCTCTTCGTACTTTATCCTCTGGGCACGAACCTCCTCTTCCAATCTGGCGTCCTCGCGTTTAGTCTTTTGGACTTTCGCAAGAGCCGTGTCATATGCAAGTCGTCGGTACTCGAGTTTTTTACGTGCCCCCTATAGCAGTCAGGTCTGTAACAGAGTGTGAGGAAATTACAATTGAATATGCGCACCTGAAAGTCCTTGAACTGAGCGATGCTCTTCTCAATGCCTTCGAGGAAGTTCTTGTTAATTCGTTCAACAAACGCTTCCTGGTGTCGGGCCATCTTTTGGTTGGCTACGCCCAGTCTATACAGAGCCTGGCCGTAAGTAGAGTCGGCGACAAACTCGTCGCCATAGATGGCCATAGCCTGGCCGAGAATGTCGATAGGCGACGCCTTCTCGATTTCGTCGAGCTCACGACGCTTCGAGAGGTTGCGAACGTAGAGAGCCATGGACTGGTGCAGGCGCTCGGTGCCTTCGTAGCGCATGTTAATCTCGTATTCGAGCTCTCTGAACTCCTCAGACTCTTGGGTCTTTTGTTCATTGCCGAGCTTCTCGGACGTCCATTGTCGAAGCCGGTCAATCTTTTTTGTCATCATCTTGGCGGCCGGAGGTTCGAAAGACGGCGAAGGGGATGGAGTCTCGTAAGCAGGCCAATTGCAGCTGCCAGAGTATAAGAGAAGCTCTCTACACGGGGACTAGATGGACTGGACGCGAAGAGGATAGCGCAAGAGGGGGAGGAGTGGAGATGGGTAGCGGGTAGAGCGAAGTAGAGTGGAGCGGCGACACCGGCGAGGCTGGTGAGGCAAACGGGCAGAAGCGGGAGCTGCAGCTTTCAAGGCTGGCGAACTAAAGTTACGGTGAACGCAGGGGCCTGTCCCGGCCCTACATCAGGTTGTAGTATCACTGCTTTCACGGTATACCCAGTGCCGCCCAATTTTCGCTATACTGGCCGTCTTCGTAGCTCAAATTCAGGCTACAGGTCCATATGCAATTATTTTACGATAAGAGAGAGCAACGATATATGCTTGATGCAATTATGGTCTATATCCAAATGCCCGACCCGGTCTCAGGGTCAGGGCGGCGTGTTCGACCCTGACGCAGCTCGCCTGGTCAGCATCGCCGGGTCTGGGATCCGATGCTCCGGGTCAGCCTTCCTATCGCAGCGCAGACAGCTGGAATCGATGCCTTATACACCCTTAACTAAGTGCAAATATTAAGTAATTAACATAACTAATGAGATTTGCTGGAGCAGGTTGTCTTAGTTCGTGTTGCTTGGTCGCCACAAAATAAACTACTGTATAGCATATTGCCATCTTTAGACGGCGACTGACACATGCCTCTAATATTATCGAACTGTCACTACTTTAGTGCCTCCCACGTAATTGGCAGCACATTGTAATTCGACGCTTACCTGGGGTCCGGCCTCTTGGACTCCACCATGCAGACAACCAACCATCCGTCCGGTCAGGTACCCACTCCCGTGGCCTCAAGCGCTGAGCCTTCGTTTTCTGACATATCCGCACTCATTTGCGAGTCCTAACGTCGACCTAATCGCTCCGCAGAATCAATTTTTGACGATATGCCGCCCGGCCAAGTGTCATGCAATAGTAATCGTGTGGTCAGTGCTCATGCATTCATTTAAAAGTCAGTCTTAATTCCGCTGCGTCGCGATAAGCGCGACGGGTCTCTGGGCTAGGGCTCGTCGTTAGCATCTGGTTTAGGGTTTGGAGCGATACTCGGCCCGTTTGGCCACCGCTGTCATCATGCAAGGCGGTACGCTAAATATAACGGTTGCAAGTTTCCAGCGGATTGCCCGGTGGTCAAGTAACAAGGCTCACTCTCATGACAGCTTGGCAGTGGGATATTTTATGATAGCCAGGTTAGGACCCTAATTCCCATCTCGGCCGGTGCTCTGATTGTCCAGAGTAACAATAAGTAATGTTATCAACCAACTAGTTACGGCTCGCAGTTATTTGGGCGGGAAGGGTGCCAACACATGTTGTTGGTCGTGTATGTCCGGATAATCTCCACCTTTCAGGGATCATAACCCAGCACGAGTCTCAACCTTATCGCATGGATGGCTTGTCGTTTATCATACCCATCCCATTCGTCAAAAAATTCTCCGCCCATACCTCGCCGTCTCCGTCCATTGTCCGCGTCGTGGGAGCCGAAACAATGCGCATTCGATAGCGTGTGCCATTTCAGCTCTCAGTCCTCGACTCCTGGTCCTTGTCAGGCTCACTGCTGTTTAAATAAGCATTTAGCGTACAATCATTATTCTGGCTGAATATGCGCTATCGGGATTCCCGATCGTTTCTGCGTCTGCGGAGTCTCGAATGCCTCCGGGACACCCAACAAAACTGCCGTCTGCATCATTAGTTATATATTACCACCATCCATTCACTGTATCGTGCCATGCTGCTATATTCGCGACTGTCGAGAGCCGTACTTCGACGGTCATATATGATTCTGGTATATTTTTTGCATAAATCCGCTCGCGTTTGCATGCACCCTCCTTGCTCAATTAGCTGTCAAACAAAGTTCAGGGGCGCACTAGTGCGGTGCACATTTTTAAGACACGCGCCGCATTAATGGATATTGCTACTCTTAGAAAGGTGCACGAAGGGTGAGATATATGGAGTTAGGTTGCTGCTGGTATATATTGTTTGCAGCCATGATGAAGAAGTTCAGATGGCATATAGCGGGACAGCGGTTGACTTCTTTAATATTAAAAGGCGTTTTGGTTTAATTTTCCTTGGCGGTGTTAGGAGTCAAGGGGTTAGCACTATATGCTACGCAAGTGAGATGGCTTGTAACGATATGTATTAGAAATAATAACTATCAGGACTCAATGGGGACTCAGCACACCTATAAATATCTCTTCCTGCGCCTCGGGCCGAGCCTCTACAGACCAATAAAAGACATAGATATTACAAAGCGAATCAACGAAAACTTTTAAAATAAATAGGTGCTGTTGTTCAGTTGTTGCAGTGAAAGATGAACGTTCAATTAGAATTTGTTAAAGAAATGAGTTGGTGGATGTCCAACTCAATTGACTCGTGTCAATTGATTGTCGTCCAAGGTAATTGCTTCTTCTACTTATACAGTTGAATTCCTTAATCCTTGTCCTCCGGTCTTCATTGTGTCATATCCTCAATTAGACTGACAGAAGATACATTACGTGTAGTTATTACTCTTCTGAATTGAGGATATTCCGTTTATTTCAGACCTGATGCTTCAGACTACTTTTAGACATACGTCATAATGGCTGTATCGTGACATCACAACTCTTTACGAGGCGCGTCAGCTCACAACTGGATTAGGGGTTTCGCGATCATGGATGCCATCCGTGATTCTAAGCTGTCTGGCATTCAACGCCTGGAGACTCAATACTTTCAACAGTCCTATTAAAAACGCAGGTTGGCTGTAATTGTGCTGGCGTAGAGGAAGTGGCCAAACCCTCTGTTGCAGTGAGTTGATTATGGTGCACACTAGCCTGATAAATGAGGTTCCTTTTGTTAGTGAATGCCTTATTCAGGGCATTGCTGTTCACGTGTTCACATTCACAGTGCCTGATAAAACATTTCCCTGCGCTCGGTCCCGGACAGACCGTTCGCAGGCTGTCTTTATCACTTGAATTTGGATACTCCTTTAGTATCGATAAAAGAGCTAGAATTCGCTGGCCTTATAAAAGTGTGTACCATAGAGCAGGACCCGGAGAGCCGCTACACAGCAACTACAAAGACTGCTAATTTCGGGGAGGGGTGCGGCGCTGCTTTGCTTTGCTTTTGCAAAGCTTGAAAAGAATTTCAGCTGCATGTAATGATCAACGAAATGCATGTATTCCCAAACGTCACACACATAATCCGAATAGAAATGGCACGACCATCAGCAACGCGAACGCCACAGTCTTCATCAACCCGTCGCTTGTCACGTAGGGTAGCCGCACTTGTCGCCTCAGAACCCGGCGAAGTATCTACGCCTGACGCGAGCAAATCTGCGAACGGCCAAAGTGACGACAGCGCTGGTGGTGGTGAGGAGGACGGAGTGAATGGGGTGCCTGATACGCCTCGGACTGGATATGTCACCGCCGAAGAGGACTTCAGCGATTCGTCTGGGCACGGGAATGCGGAAAGCGATGATGATGACGAGGCGCCGGAAGATGTGTCGTTTCAGGGCGGTCGTCAGGCGGCAGTTGTGCAAGCGCAGGAAACGGGAAGTTGAGATTTTGAGGGACGAGCAGCGTGCCAAGCGAAAAGCCAATGACGCGCGGTTGCGTGCCCAGAAGAAAGCGAAAAAGGCAAAGAGGCGGGGAATGATATTATTGGTAATACATCAAAGGGCGGGTAATGTCAGTATCTGAGGGGCTTGTGTCGTTTCGCGCAGTGCTTTGGTGCGGCTGAGCCGCAGAGTTGGCGGCTCTGATGTTCCCTTTCGCGGCGTCGGTTCTATCTGTAAGGAGCGCCAGACAAGCGCAGCTCTGACATTTCTCTATATCTATTATTCACCTTGCGTGACTTGTGTAACTAACCGTAGTACAGATCGAAACTTATTCCCTAACCCTTAGCGATGCCCTCATAGTCCTTCCGTCGCGTCTCACGTGAAACACGTGAACTTAATAACCTCAACTTACGCTCCTTTTTGCGGCTGCAGGTAGTAGTTTAAATAGTGACTTGGATGTTGTCAATTTGAAATGAACAGCAAACCAATCAGACTCCCAAATTGTTACGGTCGACGAGAATTCAACAGTTTATAGGATATTTGCGGTAACGGAACAGTAAGTACTCTTCGGCGTATTCTTCAGAAATTCAACTAACATACCAGTGCCTATGCTGTTCAACGGCGGTACGCGTTATCACGACATTTACTTTCACGACTCCAGCAGTCCGCATTTTCTGCACTTTATCCAAGTTGTTTGAGTGCAACCTACGGCGTGACGAAGCTCGTCAGCCTGTTTAGCGTTGACATCTTGGACTGCTGGAACGAGAAGTGTGCAGCGGTTAACCGACTTTGCGGAGGACAAGATGCAGGACGCGACGAACGCACAATCTGCTATGCGCGAGTCAGCTCAAACCATGAGACAAACGACTTCGACAGGCAACGCGCAGACCTCCATGCACGGTTCCCGCAAGCGGAAATTATCTCTGACCTTCGATCGGGCCTCAATTGGAATGGCCGAAAACGTCTGGAGAGAATCTACGCTGGAGCTGTCAGTCACAAGAGTGGCCATTGAATACAACCACCGTCTCTGCAGGTGCTTGTGGATCTCCCAGAAACATGGAGTCCAACTCATGGTTCTCAATACAAGTCCATCCGCAGAACCGTACGCGTCCTCCGAGCTCACGGAAGACCATGCGACTGTCGTTAATTACTTCGCCGCAAAACACGATGGCCGACGAGCAGCAACCTACAGAAGGCAGAGCCAGCAAGATGCGCGCCCAGAAAATACGCCTCTTTCCAACAACGTCGCAGAAGGAAACTCTGAGGCAGTGGTTTAAGGCATGGCACGTGACGTCCACGTCGTTGGATTAGGGCCCCCCTTGATAGTGTAAACTTTAATACTCGTCTCGACTCGAATTTTCTCGTTTTGTGGTGTCTTTCTACCAATTCTACCCTGAAGCAACGCAGCAGCGGATGTATACCTTAATTTTTCGCGAGGATACGCTCGTCGGACCTTGTAGGTAATATCGCCAGGGCCAAAAGTGAATACAAAGGAAATACAATGGCCAGCAAGGGCAAGGAATTGTCAGGCTCTCCGACGGTCGGCGCACCCCCTAACGCAGTGATCCGCTCGATAATAGCTCACTATCGTGAGTCTACGGAGCGGTTAACTGAAGATGAGCTTAGGCAGATTAGAAAGTATATTGTAGCTCACAGGGTTGACGACTTTCTATCCGAGGAGGTCGAAGTGGTGTAAGTTATTCTGTCCCTTTTCTAACCGAGTTTGACAATCAGTATGGATCATTGACAACGAACCAGATCGTTGACACAAATGTACCCGATCCTGTTTAATTCACTGCTGCGTTCGCCCGGGTTGGGTGAATATAGGACCATTTCCTGCGACACGCTTTCAGTTTGGACCCAGCGAAGTAGTCAATGCTTGTTAAACTCCGCCGATTTCGCGACTCGACTTCGGCAAGAAACTACCGCTGGGTCGGCAGCCGATGCAGACGCTGCTTTCGACTTTATCTGTGAGCATTGGACAGATTCAGGTGCAGCGCTAGGGAACGCCTTGCGTGAGCTTTTTATGAAAACAATCTCGCTTGTTGAACGCATATGGACAGTTGACGAAAGAGAAGGGAGGCTGGGAAAGTGGGTTGACCGGATCTTGAAGTATCCGCGAAATATGCGGGTTGTATACTTCACTATCGAGATTCTTGCCAGACAACTTGGAGGCCGCGCGATTTTGGACAAGGATCCATTCCTTATACACGAATCGCTGCAATTAACCTACAGCAATGCGCTTGCTAATCCCGTCTCGAAGATGATCACGGCGATTTTAGTAACGATTCGGAAGGTTGACGTAGAATCATTGGGCAAGGAACCGGATTCTGATGCACTCGAAGCAGTTGAAATGGAGTGGCTCAAACTCTGGAGTTCAGACGTGATTGGCGCTTTACGGAACGATAATTTGAGATCACACGTCCAGACTTATTTGCTACCGAATATCTTCCGGGTATCCGCCGTCGGTTACCGTCTGTTTACTGAGGAGTTACGGAAACTGCCTTTGCATACTGAAGGTGATATCGCAGTTTTGATAGGATGCCTGAAGGTCGGACAAGACCTCGCCATACTCGACGACAAGATATCAAACACTGCAGTATTATCTCCAGATTTTCTACGTGACCTCCTTCACAATACCTCAGAGGATCTCCGGATCGGCGGCCTCTCGCTCGCTGTCTCATCTCCTCTGACTGCAAAGCCCATCTCGCCTGCCATCCTCGACATCCTCAGCGAAGCCTTTGACGACCTAATTCTCGAATCTGATCCAGAATTCCGCAACAGAGTGTATGGGCTCATGCGTCAAATGACCATTCGCATCCGGGATTCATGCTACGCCCTCGCTCGCGAACGAAAGAAATGCATCAAGAACGGCAACCTTTCCCGGGCCAAGGACATAGATGCTAATATCACCGCGAACATGAACTTCATGAACCATTATCTTGATTATCTGCGAGAACTTCTTCGTCCGGGGTCGTCGTATCAACGGATTCATATGAGTTTGAAGTTACTCACTGTCTTGATTCGTGCTGGGTTAGATGGCCGTGTTGACGCGAAGTGGCATGACAAAAACCATATTGATTTTCCATTTGACATCCCAATTTTTACCTCGAAGACGGTTAGGGTGCTGTTGGACAACCTGACGAATAATTACGAAGACGTCAGAGAAACAGCGACAAACTTGTTGAAAATGGCTCCTGTGGATGCCTTGTTTGAGGACGGTGTGGAAAAGAAGTTGGTCGTGAATTCGTACGTCGAAAAGGGTCTCCGTATGATCAAAGGTTTGCGCGGCCGCGAAGGCGATGGTGGCGCCAGGATCGTGGATTTGTGTTACTATTTGTACGGCAAACTTGGTAGTGGAGTGTATGACGTTGAGTTTCTGAACACTTTTATTGAAATACTGGAATCAGCTATTCAAGAGGCCGAATCTAATCTTTCATCGGCGGTCAAGGATTATCCTCTGCACGGCTACTTTACTGGTCTAAGGTTTATTTTTGAGCAGATCGACTACAATGCAGAGTGCTCCAACGGGAAGGCTATGTATTGGAACAAGCTGCATGAACGACTAGTCCGACTTTCTTACTCTGTTTGGGGTATTGTTGAGAAGATTCTCTGCCATGATTCCCCTGAAGGTAATCTACCAGAGGAGCTAGAGGAACAATATCTGGCTAGTTTAGAAGAGGAATACGGGCCTGCTACGCAACTCGTTCTCAGCTATGCCTGGCGGGCTATCGGTGAATCTAGCGCTCTTATGACTGTTTTGCTGTCCAGAATTCCGGACGATGGGACCAACTTGCTCGACGATGCAGTTGTTATGGATTTAGGCAATCTTCTTCTTAATGAACTCGCCACTATTCGTCACCGAGGCGCATTTTCGTCCGTCTATCCGACATTCGTGGCTTGCTGCACCCGCTGCAACACGTCGTCTTCTAAGAGCCTAATCGCACTACCAGAAAAATGGCTGGAAGCGAACATTCTGCTTATCCAAAGCAAGGCACAGTACATTACCCGTCGATCGGGCGGTCTACCTTTTCTCGTCGCCGGAGTCTTGACCGCGGAAACTAATGTCGATAGACCGCTTCTCCAAAGGACATTTGACCGTCTTGCTGATATTGCAGAGACGCCCGTACAGGTGTCAGACGAGAAAATGGACCTACCGCAAGTCCACGCATTAAACTGCATAAAATCTATCTTCGTTGAGACTCGTCTATCAGGCCCCTCGGCATTTTTCATCGACAGAGCCCTGGCGATGGCAATCAACGCCTTCGCCAGCGACATCTGGTCGATCCGGAACTGCGGTGTGATGCTATTCGCGGCATTGCAGACTCGGCTATTCGGAAGCCGCAAATTCACGGACTCGCGACTAACGGTTGGTACGATGTCTGCGAGACTGTTCTTCAGTCGGTTTAAGAATATCAAGGACATCTTGCTTCATCATCTGAGTGAGCATGTGCACCAGTTGGGCTCGTTAGAGACTAGTCACGTAGAGACAGTGTATCCGGTTTTGTCGCTTCTTTCCAGATTGGAGGGAACAAATGGATATTCTGGGCTCAATCCGTTTCGACCGCTTATTATGAGATGTCTATCGAGCAGGATTTGGAAGGTACTTAGTTTTGAGCCACTAATTCTGACACAAACATTCCTGACGTATTGTAATAGATTCGAGAAATTGCGGCACGCTCCCTATTGGCACTTGTCAGCACAGACAGCTGGCTCGAGACTTCCCGGGACCTCATTCGTGGTCTCTCGAAATCTAGTCAAAATGGTACCCATGGGCGACTATTGGCATTAGAGGTGTTATTAGAATCGTTTGCGTCGGGGAACTCAGACCCAGGTGATTTCAACTAGCAAGTCGTTCTGGAGGACCTAAGCTAACCTATTTAGACATGCCGGTTGAGTTTTATACGGATCTGTCGAATAAGTTCGAAGACATGGTCGGATGCGGATGTTCGCCGAACGTTCTCACATTCCTTCGTGTCTGCAAATCCGCTATCGACTTTTCAAGTGTTGCTAGAGTGCATGCTGAGACACAAAAGTCAGTCTTGACGCATAAATTTTATGACTATGTGCTGAGTAACTTCAATGCCATGGGGAACGATGTGGGAGATCGACTCCTCCAGGAACAAATAATTGAATATCTCTCGGACCACTGTGTACAACGACTGCTAGTGAACCCCAAGGATGATGAAGCTCTCAGGCTGCTCATTGATTGTATCACGACAGACAATTCTGGCGGCACCATCGCCGCGTTACGGAATATATCGGACCGTGTGGACGAGTTCGCAACATCTGTGTGCGAGGGACTGGCAACGACGGTTTGGATGACTCTGCGTAGAACCAATTGGAGCCAAGTCCGATCAGCTACTATCAGAGTCTTCAGCGCATTATTGACGCAGCTGAGACAGTGGAAACGACAGTCTGTCGAAGACATGTTTGACGAGCTGTATGCCTCTATCGATCTACAGATTACGGAAGCGAACACGGTGTCTGAAGCCGCGTTGGAGGTACTAGGGCCACTAGTGGCATCTTTGTCCATCAAATCCAGTGGGAATGATTACAGCTCGCGATGGAATGCGCTTCTAGATAAGTTCAGAGACGATGATGCTGTATGTATTAAAACACTTGTGCTCTGAAAGGGCTCTATTCTAACTTCAGACAGCCGTATTCCACCAGGAAGGCAGCATTGACATCCATCATGTCCTTTGTACGGATTCAGCACGAAATGCAACCGCAGAGTTCGCAGACAATTTCCTTACAGGAGGCATACTCCAAGTTAATGGACTTCCTGTCCGACGACGATCAGGAACTCCGTGAGATTGCGGCCGGCTTTATTTGTGCATTCATTCTCAAGAGCAAGTACGTGACGACGAGTGTGTTTTGCCAGAAATCGTTTGCCAAGTTATTAGTCGACGAAATTGGCAAGAGGGAAGAGACTGCTGATGGCTTGGGTTATGATGCTGGTACGAGGGTGACCGGAACATTGTCTCCCGCGCAGCAGATTGCGAATGCTCTTAAAACTGATTTGTCACTCTTTGTGGTCGAAAAGCAGAATCTGTACATAAATGATGTGCAGGAAGCAGAGTTATGGGCCGGCATGCTTATGCATCTGTTTTCTAGTCGACGCGACAATGATAAGCTAGAGACAACATTGCAGAGTCTAGCCGACTGGGAAGCGTCGGCGATAGAATTGTTGTTGAATGAGATTGGTCTGCGTGGTGAAGACGGAGCACTGGGTTGGACGTCAAACAGCGAAGTCTTCTTATTTGGACGGAGAATTATCGAGGTCTATCGGGTGCTCAAGCAATGCAAATCCGTCTCGGCTGAGATTGAGACAGGATTCAGCAAGCTACGTCGATCAAAAGATAATGAACTGCATTGCCTGTGGAACTTTGACATATAGAGCTGTAAATATAGATAGTCTGGGTACGATATTTATTCGGAAGTGTTTGTACATATGTAATTTACCACATGCTAAGTTAATGGTTGGTTCAAATGCTTGAAAGTATTATGTGTATGTGTACATATAAGTCTACAGTTGAATAACAATTCTACCAACACAATGTAGGTTTCAGACCATTCTAGCCATAAAATGTAGGTTCAATAACGGGTGTAAACATTTACATCCGCTCAACCGGAGTCAGTCCCAAGAGGATCATGCCGCTGTTGAGAACCTCTCGCGCAGAAGAATACAGCGCCATGCGGGCAGTCGCGAGGGCCGGTTCCTGGCCAGCGACCCATAGGATATTGTAGCAGCTCGAGACAATGTGTGTCAGCTTGAAGAGATACGACACGACAGTCGACGGCTCGAGATTGCGGTGGGCGTTCATCAGAACGTCAGGGTACTGGGCAAGTGTCCGAATAAGCTCTTCGGCAATTGGCTCGGTAAGAAGGGAGAAATCAGCCGCCATGAGCTGCTCGTGCGAGATCTCGGCCCGCCGTTCGACGGAGCAGAGTCGGGAATGCGCGTATTGAAGGTATGGACCCGTGTCGCCTTCAAATGACAGCATCCGGCTCCAGTCGAATTTGTAGTTGTTTACCCGCTTGGACTGCATATCCTGGATCATGACAGCGGAAATCCCTACAAGATCGGCAACTTCCTCCGGGTTCTCGACCTGCTCGTACTTGGCCTGGTTCTTCTTCATAACGTCGTGCATTGCATCCTTGGTTTCCTCCAAGATGGTGTCCAAAAACACCACGGTTCCTCGACGCGTGCTCATGCCCTGGACCATACCAAAGTTAACGTGGACCATATCCTTGGCCCATGGAAAGCCACACAGTTCCATCATTTTGAAAAGTTGCGCGAGATGAAGATCCTGCTGTGCGGCAACGACATATATCATCTTGTCGAACTTGTACTTCTCGTATCGCTCGATTGCGGCACCGAGATCTCTAGTAAGATAGAGCGATGTTCCGTCAGACTTTTGAATAAGGGCCTTTCCGAGCTTCTTGTTGTATTTGGCAAGGTCGATAAGCTTTGCACCTCGGTCCTCGTATAGAACGCCTTTTTGCTCGAGAAGGTCGATGACACCCTGCATGCTTGCCTCGGAGACCTGAGATTCACCAGAATATTCGGTGTAGTGAATGTTCAGTCGCTCGTATGTCGTCGTGTACTTTGTAATACTGAGCTCACGGAATCGCTTCCACACAGATATGGCATCCTCGTCCCCGTCCTCCATACGCTTGAAATAAGCTTTGGCCTCCGAATCGATCGGCCGTGGAATGAAATACACTGGGTCAATGTTCTTCTCGTCCTTGAGCGGGTGGCCCTTGTCGAGAACAACAACAGCATCAAGAGCAATCTTGGCCAATTCCTTCGCCTTGACCTCGGCTTCCGCAAGCTTAGTCTCGATGTCAGCCTTTTCTGCACCTTCCTTCTTGAGCGAGGCTTTGAGCGCCAGAACAGTCTCTGCTGCAGCACCAGCATCCTTCTCAGCGGCCTGAGCAGCGCTGACAGTAACGTAGACTTTGAAGAGGTGGTTGATAGGATCACGCTCTAGCTCAGCTTCGTTCCCAAACTTGGCGAACCCAATCGCGAGTAGACCTAAGCTCGTTAGAATTCTACTTCGACAAACATCATCCGACCGGCGAAAATTTCACATACCGAACTGCTTTCCCCAGTCACCGAGATAATTTATTCTAATAACTTCATATCCCAGACGCTCATGCAACGACGACAAGAAACCGCCAATAATTGTGCTTCGAAGATGACCAGCATGGAACGGCTTCGCGATATTAGGCGAGCTGAACTCGACTATTACGCGCTTGCCAGCACCAATATTGGAATTGCCGTATGTACTGTCCTTCTTTAATATCTCAGGAATGACAGTCTTGTAGAGAAGTTGCGGGTTGAAGAAGAATTGCATGAACGGCCCCTTTGCGGCGACTTTGCTCAGGAACGGCGTACTAGGGTACTTCTCTGCCCATTCGGCCGCGAGTTCGTCAGGCTTTTTGCCTTTGACTCGGAGACGGGGGATCGCGATGACGAGATCGCCTCTGTCCGGGGTCATTGTCCATTCAAGTGCCGGCACAATAAGGTCGGGCTCGACCCCGGAGATTTCGGACAGAGTTTTACTGATGTTGGCGCGAAACAGGTCAAAGGGGTTGCCGGCGACGTTGAGCGCAGGAGTATCGTACAGGGCAGGCGAGGATATGCCGACTTTTTCAAGACGGGACACCGCGGCCGCGATATCTGACGGGCTAGACATTACTGGCGGTGTTGCTGTGTAGAGTCGGTGATTGAGCGTAGGGATGTGCGGTGGTCGAGATGCAGATGATAGCAAAAGACACGAGTTTCGGGAATAAAAACGACAAAATACAGTACGGAGAGCGCGAGAGGCGAAAAGCATAAATTGTAGAGATCAATTTTGATCTGGACGATGGGTCTATTTGTCTTCCTGTTTGAGTCAAAGCAGAAAAAATTTAGAATTTCTGTTTGCATACGTAAGCGGCGCGGTGAGGATGAGTCAGAAGTTGGGTAAAGTTTGTGAGAGACCGCCGCATCGATTCGCATTATTGTGGTTGCTTGCCTGCCTTTATTGCTGCCGGAGATCTACAGATCTTAGATACGGTTCAGCCATAAAACTACGCAATTACCGCACTCATAAAATGTGAGCATTGTCCACTAGCTACTAATGGGGTTGCAGAAGATGAGCGCCAACGATCGCTTGACTGGCGGTTTTTCCATCTTGACCGCGACAGTGAGTGCGCCATGGCAGGCACCTGGGCTTCTCGAGTGCATTTATTGCCCACGGAATGCTACTGCTGCGTACAGATTGAAGAATGCCATCTCCCGAAAAACCTGCAAATAGTCGTCCTGAGACTTCTCTAGTCATTAATATGCACTAGAATCGCGTCAGGATACGTGTGATATTATATACTTGCGCGTTTCGGCTCGTTCGGAGATTATGCGCAAGCGTCGATCTCGGAGCGTGGATTGGTTTCCATGGATGGCGTTTATTAACAATGCCAAACTGCTATCCTGCCAAATCGTCCAGCGTGGAATCTCCGGCCAGAGTATTATTGTTTTAGCATATGTGGACACGGGTCTCTACGAGAAAAAGATGGGGCAGATGGACCCAGGACCCCCAAGCTAAACCCGAGCCGGTTTGCATTGCTCAGCGTTGGGCATTAGTGCAAAGTGTAATTGTGCGACATATCCGAGAACTGCCCAATAATTCCTTCCATGCATAGATTACAATCGTTATCTGTTGACAGTTGTTAGGGCCAAGTGCAGAGAGACCAGTAGGCAGTGGGACGCCAAACACAGGCAGATTTCGGATCCGAAACCGAGCTCGATGCCAGTCTACTTCCGACACCATGACATGTCATCCTGCGCCCGCGAGTGGCACTAGCAACGGTCGCAGTCAATTAATCCACCCACGGCATCTGCCTTCGTCTAACAACCTTGTCCGTTAAACTTTCAGCTATTAAACTGAAATTGGCGGACCGAAAAAAGTTGACTGCGGGAAATTCCATGGACACGATGAGCTAATGATAACTGACGACTTGTTTGCCCCGCATGTCTTCTGGACAGCAAGACGGCCCAAGATTTACGGACAGCATCTGATTACCCGTCCGCAGTGCCCGGCGGAAAGACAGTAATTGTGGGCAAGAAGGAGCGTACTACCTTCCGTCATGCACGACGCCGCGTTATTCGCGTTGCAGCTGGGGAGGAGGAACCACATCGAAGTAATATCGCCTATGTTGGTCCTTATTTGGGCAAACTCGAGGCTGTGTTATCTCTGGGCTTTCCACAATAATATGCCGAACCGGAAATAACCAATGCAGTGCGCTGAGACTAAGCTACAACCTCTATTTGATCCCTGGAAGGCCGCCAGAAATACCAGTCCACCAGCCGATAGAACTGCGAGGAGCAGCCAGTTCGGTCGGTTATATAGTTGGCCTGTTCGTAAATCTTGGATTTTCGATGGTGGCTGACCTTGTTAGTGTAGGCCCGGTTGTCGAGATTCGCAGGTGTCGAAGTCATTGGTAGAACCCCGCAGCTGCTGGACGGGTCAGCTTTTAATACTAAGTTTCTCGGCGACATGACCCGCTGAATGCAGCCTACCCGTGTCGAAGCTGGATTGCGAATCAGCCGTGCCGACTACTTCTGACCAGACTACTGTCGCGACGAGTTTTGGGCATGTGCCTCGCCACTAGCGACAGGAGGAATAATGCGTGGTCGGTTGACGGTTGGTCCAGGAGTCGGTGGATGCCAGACCGTACCCGGTAACCACGACAGTGGCACACGGCTCCGTTATGCGCCAAAAAACGCCATCGTGTCGCATGTCGCGCGTCGCGCGTCGCGCGTCGCCGGTCATCGTGTCGAGCATGTGTCGTGTCGCTGCTGCTCTTCAACGGTGACCTCGATCCTGCTCGGGATCTGCTTTTGATTACTGGCTCTCTGGCTGCCGCCGCTGCCACTGCCAGCCAGGCCACTGCTAGCCTGCTTATTTACTCTTGCTACTACTACTACTACTACTACTACTACTGCTACCCGCCTTATGGTGAGTGTCAACTTGTGACGTTCTCTACCGCTTCTTTATCTTCGTGGTGGAGCCAGTTGTCTCGATTGGCAACCTCCGGCCGCTTCTATGCCGGCAAGTCCGGCGAATTCACACGCTCGCTTGGCTCTCCAGCGCTTGTCCGTGCCGTCTGTCGATGCCGGTGCGTCGACAAGCGTTACCGAACAGACTCCAGGTGCCACGGCTGCCAGTGCCAGCGGCGCCAGCGTGAATCCTGGACCATCGATTGCCCCCACGCCTGCAAGACCAGAGGATAGGCCGACTCCAGACCACTGCATCTCACCGACCGCGCATATCCACCAGCAAAGACGACCAATTCAAGAGCCCCAAACGCAGCCGGTGGAAAAGTGTCTATCCAACCAGTCTCGTCACAAGCAGACATCGTTGCGATCAAGTTCGAGAAAGGAGGACAGTCGGCAGTCTTCAGTGGCCTCGAGCTCGCGGCAGGAGCCGCTGTTGCCCCTGGCTCTCCGTCCACAAGATATGGATGGGCCGCCCAATTTCACGTATGTCGCGGTTATTGGCATGCGTCAGATCTGTCGGCGGGCTATGATGGCTGACCCACAACTAGTTCCTACACTGCGCAATTCTCTATCATCCAGCAGCCTGACCGAGCTCGGTCGTGCGGAAACGCCGACCGCGATCGGCGCTGCCTCGATCCTCCGCCTGTTCTCAAACTCGAAGTGCGATCGCTCGCTTCAGGCGAAGTCGATATTCCGTACATGAAGCGATACTCGTGGATCGTGCAATGTTTTCTGTATTCCGCGGATCTTAATAACGGTCAAGGCGAGCAGCTACCGGTACATTCGGGCGGGCGTCTGTTGATACGCGGAAACATGGTCGGCAATGCGCAGTACGCTGACTTGGATATTGACGGCCATCGAGGCGAGAGTTGTTATTTCTGCTTCCCAGATTTGTCGTTCTCGACCGCCGGGTATTATAGACTAAAGTTTCAGTGGGCGTGGATCGACCAGAACAATCCATTCCATAGTCATCAGGTGCGGTCGATGGGCATGATGGGTTTCCAGATCAGCGACGTGTTTCGAGTATACTCGGCAAAGGACTTCCCTAGCATGCTGCCCATGACTCCTATCTCGCTGGCACTGAAACGTCATGGCTTGTGGATCCGCGGTGGCATTCAACGGACCAGAAAACCGGACCACGCGAAGCAAGTGCCCGCGAGCAAGATCAGTAATGAACAAGACGAGCACGACAACGCGGACGCCTCTAGTGCACCGTCAATACCGGTCAAGCGCGAGGCCCAGACAGGCAACACAACTAGTCCTTCTTCGTGGTCGAAACGGAGGACAGAGAGATGAATATTGAATTAAACGATGCTATGCGTTTGTTTCAATTTACTAACACCGGAGATTGGGATGGAACGCGTTTCATCATTCGGTAGCTTATGTTTACAGTGATTTCTTTTGGTTATTTTTGGTTCATTGTCGAGGCGTCATCGTCGATCTGTATACTGGCTTTGGGGATTTGGCTGTTTGATCTGTCGTACGGTCTAGCAAACCGCGTTTGAAAGTATTTTACGTTGTGGCGGTCCCAGGCCGAGAAAGAAAGGCGCATCAGACACCGATAACATTGTGCCACCTCATCGTACAGCTCATGCTACAATACAATACTCCCCACACAAGAAATATACCGGCCTAATACAAACTCCAAAGAGAAAGAGCGTTTATGATACACAGGACGCCATGCATAATTACCTACCTAGTAAGACTTACCCTTTCTAATCCGCAAACTCCTCTTCTCGCCGATATCATCCAATTCATATTCGTCAACAAAAGTCGTCGTCTCGCTCGCGTCATCATCCCACGACCTAGCCATCATCCCTTTCGCCTTCTCCAGCTCGACCCGTTCGTCCTCGACCTCGACGTCGTCGAAATACTTCTCAAACTCCGCCTTTCCATACGGCAGGTTAGCGAAAAAGTAGTCCTGCGGGAACACCCATCTGTAATAATATTGTGGCAAGTTCGCGAGCGTAGGATATATTGAGGTCCACATCAACGGCCGGCGCTTGACGGCACCGGCCATCTTGTGTTTAAACAGCTCAAAGCATTTCTCGAAATCCATGACGGTCGACACAATCCCCTTGCGGACTTGGTGACGCCAAAACTTGTGGTACTCGATCCACATGTAGCAGTGTAGGTGAGTAAGCAGGTCCCAGAGATCTTGCAATTTCGAATTGGGTTCCATGGATGTCAGAAGCCACAGTCTGAGGTCGCCGGCATAGAGGAGTCGAGAGATGAACCGTGAGACGTGGATTGAAGCTAGAGCTGCAGGATAGTACGGCGTATGCAGTGTGTCAAGATGAATGTCAGGAGATCTGGATTCGAGAATGATCCTGACCGTGCAGCCCGGATGAAGCATGCACATCTGGTGAAAGAATAGCAGCCCCATATTGCCCATCCCACGAAAGTCAGTGCACGGATCGAGTCCTTGAAACCCAATCGTGCACCAGTTGTTCCCAGCGCGCGACTCCCGGCTGACCGCGGCGTAGTTGGCCGACTCGGGCCAATATCGGTGCGAATGGAGCACTGTCCAGAGCTCGATCAGTTGTGTGCTTGCGCGGTCCCACTCGACCTTCTCGCCGCACAAATCGACGACGTCTACCACAAACCGCTCGACGAGAAGGACCTGGGCAAGCGTTTTCTCCAAGTACCCGGCCGTCGGCTTTGTTACGTCCATGTTTTTTACGCGACACGTCGACACCGCTATCGTTTTCGCCATTTCGTCGAGCTCCATCATGGCCGGCGACACTGCATACTGCTGAATTGCACGCTTCTCGTCAATCAATTGGTCCGACAATATCATCTCCGAATCCAACAGCCACACCGCCCGCCGGGAGAGTAGTCTATGATAGGGCGCGGCATCCGGTTGTCGAGCGCGTGCGTCCTCCGAAAGACCGAGTCGACAGATTCGATATAGAGCTGACGTTCCCAGCACCTTGCGTATGAGCAGTTTGACGGCCTTGTAGCCCGACAGCCAAATCACCGTCCAGATGAGCTTGATCTGGTACCACGGAGACATGTCTTTCTGCTGTTGCTGCAGTAGACGAAGATTCGTGGTGCTGGTGCTCGGAGAAAGAAACTGGACTGGTGACGATATTGGCGACGGGATCTTGTCTGCCTCGAGGTCGCGCTTGCGGGTGAGAAGAGAGGTAATGATGGAATCCCCGAGCGCTTGGGCAAAAAGGACGAAGAACTTGACGCCCCGGGCAGCGTAGGGTTGTAGATAATACGGCAGGTATTCGCTGATATAGAGAGCCATTCAATAGCTAAATTTCCACAAGCAAGTTACAGATAATAAATGACTATGCAAAGCCTGCTGCGATGAAATCGACGCTGGCTGGACGGTATGTAGTCACATGAATTTCTGCATCGTGCGGAACAATCGAAGACCTTAAATATGGTGTATTTCAATAAATGCGAAACAGATCCCAATCCAATAACGGTTGATGACGGAACGCGGACAGAATAAGGCGCAGAGCGGTTTAGTCCGATGTTAGGAATGCCGTGCGTACGATTATTCCCGACCAAATGTGTGATCGGATAGTTGGTACGCGTGTTAAACGGGCCTGGGTTGAAGCTGGATCTATCAGGGTATGGTTTTACGTTAGTTCCCCCCTGGATTTCATTTTACAGCCTTCGATGAAATTTGTCAATTTCCTCCCCGTTATTAGATCACTCGCTAATTCAGTCTATGAAGTAAACTAAGACGGTCGGTAAAGTGACGAGGCGATATGGTAAGTTCATGTTTACTCGTGCATACGGGTTTCGTACCCTTCGCACAACTGTTCAGCGAAGGTCCATGGGAAGCTTATCATATAATTTAATACGTTAGTACGTTTTAACAATTAACGGACGCAATTCGCAGCTGAATCATCGCAAGCAATACAGCTGCAACATTGAGACGCCTCAAGTTCGTAGGACAATTTTATTACGATAGCGACGAAACAAGCCACACTTAAACACCATTACACCGCATTAATAGACGCTTCACATATCAGATTAGAAACCACATTACTCAAATTCACTCAGTACCAACGCCGCAAATGTCCCGACACTGCCAATCACGACCCCTACGGCTGTAGCAGCGGCATACCGGCCTATGAGCGCCGGCGCAGAAGGGGAGTGCGGCGCAGCGGGCGACGATGTCGATGCGTCGGCAGCACTCGAAGACCCTAGACGACGGCGTTTACTGCATATCGCTTGCCGTGGGCTATTATCGATTTCTTCATCACCTAACTCTTCAATGTCCGAGAACCTTCGTTTTGTCTCGACTGGCTCGTCGTCTTCCAGTGTCTGCGGCTCCGTGGCAACGGGCTCAATGGCATCGTTCGACTGCTCATCAGAACTTTGTTCAATGGACCGCCTACTGGCAGTCTCCTGAGACTGAGGCTGCTCAGGTTCGCATGCGACTGAGGTGGAGTTGAGAAGATCGATAATCTCAATTGAGCCAATTGGATCGTCGGACTTATCGAGTTTAGGTATCGCGATGGACTCTCCTTCCACTGCCGACTCGATTTCCACCTCAGAAGAAGTTTCTTTGTGCTCTTCCACATGAGTATTCGCCGCATCTTCCTTTGGTTGCTCAATTTCAACTTCATGTGGAACATCGCTGACATACTCAGCGTCATTCTGCGACCCCACCTCAATCTGCACATTCTTTTCGCTCTCACTTGGGGAATCGTTCAACGTCGGACTAGCCGCAAATCCCATCAGTAGAGGCCTCATCCATTTAGCCACGCGTCCACTGTCACCCTCCGAGTCAGACGCAGGAACCGGTCCCTGGACCGATGGGTCCTGCTCCAACTGGTTCGAACTAGATTTCTCGGCCGCTGTTTCGGTTCTTCCACACCACTGGCGGAGGTCTTTGGCAGGTTTATTGAACGGCAGGGACTTGTCCGCGAATTCGCTTAGTTTTGTTAGGGCGCATTGAATTGTAGATGTGATGGGTTGCCTATTTTCTTTGTCGTCAATCTTGCCAGACAAATGCATGGGCGCCTGATATGACGGACCAGGAGATGTGGCAGCGGAGGACCCAGCATCTACAGGGAAGTCGGTTGCAGTTATGTCGGCCTCGGAGTCACTAAGCTCTTGGATGCCGAAGCCGCTCAAGGGTGCTGCGACGGCTTTGAGAGATGAGGAGAGCGGTAACCACTTGAACGAGACGAGAATGCGTTGCGGAGGAATGACGTCTTGGTATAGTTACTAACTGCCTGCGCAATATCATGAGTATTCTTGAGATATACGTACCACCTTCATAGACTATTTTAGTGCCAAGATTGATAACGTCTTGGTTTAGCAGAACGATGCCATCTTTCGGCACCCGCTCACCGTAAAGATAGGTTCCATGTAGTGATCCAGTATCACGAACCTTCAGGACCCGATAGCGAGAGTTGTCGATGAATATTGTCGCATGCTGGCGGGATATGTTGGGAGAATCAAAGTACGCGTTCTCGGCCGCCGGTACTAGCTTCTTAGCCGCATTGTGCGAAGATCTGCCTAGGATCACGTAAGATGAGTCAGACGACTTTGTTGAAAGTGTAATTGTTCGCTTGAGCAGCGGTGAGAGGAGTCTGCGTCTGCTGACGGCAAGAGCGAGGTCGGAAGGTGGTGGGAGGGGTGTCAGTGTGAGTTCGACTTCTATGTCGAGTCAGACATGCGAGACTTATGACGAGCACTCAATAATCATACCTTGGGCGTCCATTGAGCTGTCTGGGTACATTCGACCTAGTCGTGAACTAAGCTGGTAGCCCTGGTAATTAGGTGAAGCGAGGGAGTGGGCAGGTCTGTATTTTGTTGCGAATCGGGGCGTGTGATCACTGTGAGCTAGCTGTCTGTCCGTTGGGAGTTCGCATGTTCGAATTGGGACAAGTAATTGAATCGAAACACCGATGACGTACTAATTCAATCACGTGACTAATCAGTTTGTGAGCACGGCCGGATAAATGAATGTGCGATTAATGTGGACGCTTAACCCCGGCTGAGTTTGCCGGTTCATGTGGCGATTGCAGGATCGGCTAATGCTGTTCGCAGGTTTTCTTATATTATTATTACCTGCTGTTGCTCAAATAATGGCCCTCAGCCCTGCTGAAGCGGACAACAGATCCTGGGAGCGGGCGATTGCTGTTGCCGCAGAGTCGGCGTTGTTGCGAGTCGCCGCTGAGGCGTAAGCGAGTGTTGCCAATCTGTGAACTATCGTTTGGCTGTTCTGGGGTAGTTCGTTAAGTAGAGCTCTGGTAGGTGGCCACGTTGATGTTGGGGAGGCAAATCGTGCTATTTGCTCCGGAATAAGCACTGTAAAAATCCACGAACGTTCGAACACGGTGCCTTTATTCAGGTTCGTCGGGGATGCCCCTTGTCCTGGCTGCCGGCTACTACGCCATTAAGATTGTAGCTGTCTGTCGACTGAGTATCCACACCAGTCGACAGCTTGCTCTTCAGTGCTCTGCTCCCTCGCACTGTAGACGAGCCGTCAGCAATGGTCTCCACTCCGCCGCCACCGGCCTGTGTGTCGCCGTCGCTGTCACTCTCTCGTACGCCAATGTCCTCCCACAACGATACGCCTGTTCTCGATCCTGTCTACGTCGCGTCCGAAGCAGCTGCTGCAGTTCTAGCGTCCGACTCCCTTGTACAGGCGCACTCGCTCTCCGTCCTCCCTCCTACTCCCGCTGCCCTCGCGACACTCAACGCCTTCCTCGACCATCTAGTCTTAGTCCTTCTCTCCCGCGCCAAATGCTCTCTCATTGATTCACTCCGCAATGCTGTCAAGCAGATCTTCAAGAACCAGCTCGCCGACGATGCCATAGCTGAGGGCGAAGCCGAACTGCGCACATATATCCGCACTCCTGAAGAAGAATACGCCCTCCTCGGCACTCATGCGCCGATGTCCACCGATTCCGCCTTCGATACCGAACTTGCCTGGCGCATGGCTCGTGTGAGATGCATGGTCTACTCGTCCCTCGGCAATGTCGAGGAAGCCGACGTTCTCGAGTGCACCCCCGAGCAGCCCAGTCTCTTCTCCACTGGCGATTCCCTTGATACGCCCGACTTGATCTCCCCGATCGCCACGATCTTTCTCACTGCCATTCTCGAGTTTGTTGCCGAACATGCACTCTTAGTCGCCGGACGCGCGGTCCTCAGTCGCTATCTTGTTGCGTCTGCCTCCCGACCACACATGGCAACTGGCGTTCTACTATTAGAGGAGATCGATATCGACAAGCTCGCGCTAGACCCGCAGGTCGGCAAAGTCTGGCGGCAATGGAAGAAACGAAGCCGCGAATTGACTCTCAGTACATTCGCCCAATCTATCTCTACGAGCCCTGTCTTGACAAATATAATCACGCCAACCGAAACCATCATCCAATCTGGGCCGGATCAGACGCAAGCCGTTGCTTCGACTACAGATATCTTTGAGGAGGCAATAGCTGCGTCGCCTAATGCAAATTACAAGAAAGTGCGACCGATAAGTGTCGATAATGGTGTGCTGTCATTGGATATTGACGAGGATGGCCGTCACACTCCTGAGGAAGAGAATGCAACATTGCCTCGTTCCGTCGGCGAGAGCAGCATTCCCGTTACTCCTGCCATTATTCAGGTAGGCTTAGCTTTGCTGTCATCTTGAGTGATACTCACATGCTATAGGAACGACGAAAATCGCGGCCATGGAGTTTTCACGGCCAAAGATTTTCGCTATACGAGAGCTTTGCCGCACTGACTGGAACTCCATTTGCATCGCCAATCACGGTTGGACCTGATACAACGGAAGGAAATGTCCAGATCCCTTCTACCAACCTCAAATTCGACTCAGCGGTACGTGAAGGGATCGACGAAGAAGATTCCCCCCAAGTACTAGATCAGATGATTGCCGATGTCGCGGAAGAATCTTCGGCAGGTAATACTCCGACGGCGTCGTCGGCGATGTTCACGAGGCAATTATTACCGGAAGCGTTTGATTCTGCTGCTCGGGAACAGCGGCATTTGGAGACCGAACGACCAACAACGCTTGATTATGATGAGTACGATGATCCAAACGATACTATCTCCGATCTTCACCCAACGTCCCCAGGATCATATTACTTTAATAAGTCAAAATTGGATAATGCTGTTTATGAGGAAGAGGACGCAGAAGATGTCTCGAGTTACGACGACGAGGACGGTGACAGTTTGGAAGGCAAGTTTAGTGAGACCGACGATCGCAATCGGTCCCGCACGCTGCGGCAATCGTCGATTGCCTCGGAAGGTAAATCGAATGCCGACAACGATGCACCAGTTATTCTACTCGCGTCGGCTCCTCCAACCGGATATGCTGGGGCTTTTGGCACGGAAGGGCGGCATCCTGATTCAGCGGCGTCGACGTCCTCGAACCGATTATCAACTGCTGGATTTTCGACGAAGATGAAGGGAGCCAGTAGGACGCCGACCTCAGAAACGGTAATTCCTGGGTTCGGTACTACTGTGCCAACTGAGAAAGTTCGGAAATATATCTGGATATCAAACCAAAAGTTTGACGACGGAAGTGGCTCGAGTGGAAGTAATACTTCGATTGACGGCAACTCTCCAGAATTGGACCATGTCACGTTTGAGAGACTACTGAAGAGCGACATCACTTACAAGTTGAATCTCACACCTGACAAGTTGCGGGAAGCCAAGGTAGAAAGTTTTGTATAGTCTTATTACGTGAGGTTTTACTGATCTCTATATAGCCATTTTATGGTCCAAATAGCACTAGGACATCACTGGTGAACGAGTCGTCCAATAGCATGACCCATTCGCCAGTTTCGCGATCCGGAAGTGGGGCCAGCATCAGCCAAGCGACCCAATCCGAGCCGCCAACCACCCGGTCGTCATCGTCCGGTTCGATATCCAAAGCATCAGCACCGGAGTCATCCATCCCCCTGTCAAAGTCAGCATTACGCCGTATCCAACCCAAGTCTCTGAGCTTGTCGCATTCATCACAATCAAATGCCGACGAACGGCCGTCTGTCGGTAGAACAAAGTCATTGTCACTTTCCGCGACCGCCGTCAAGCACGCCCGGAACGACTCCGTGAAAGCAACCGTGGGAGCAACCCACGAACTCATGAACCTACTCCGCTTGTCCCCGTCGCAGGAAGATCTCAAAAACGACGAGGGTTCGAAATCGCGAACCGCGTCGGAGAACAGTTTAGAGTATTCCCGCTCGCCGACCGAGGCGGCCGTTGGTGAGAACTGGTATAACTCGCATTCTCTACAAAACGTCGATGTTAAAGATACTCCCGTGCCTGACATCCCGGAGCAATACAATCAGCCGCCGTCACCTTACCAGTCACCTCGCCAAGTCCAACGGAAACCATCGATCATGGCCCGTCTGGGATTCTCGGGCGTCATAAGCGGCGGTGCATCAAAGGCGGAGAATATACGGCTGCCGTCGACATCAACTACCGGCCCTTATCCTGGTTATAGTTTTAGTGGAGACAATAGTCGGCCCAGTGCGGCCAATAGCAGTCGAAGTAGTAGCAGTAGTCTAGTGGGAGGTGTAAGCGGAATCGGGATTCCTCGGCCGCCTGAGTTGGGAGTTAACAAGCCTAAACCGCGCGACGAACTTAGAGGCTCACAACAGGACCGTGTTAATGCGGATTTAGCAACATTTCTACGAACTACCGGTCCAGACGAATCGCCATACCGGGCTTCTTGCGAAAGTCTCTCTCCGGCAGGAAAATCACAGTCAGGCAAGATTCGACGTCCATCAGCTACGAAAATAGACAGCACAGGAACAAAGGATTCACCAAAGAGTCCTCCGAAAAAAGGTCGCAAAAAAGGTGCTCATTTGCTCGGATTCTTAAAGGGAGGGAAGAATGTTGCAGTTTAAAGAGCTCCGTTTCGTTCTGTTCTTCGTTGTAAACCTGTAAGCATGGGTATAGAAAGTTGGGGCCGCAATTATCGAAGTAGGCATTACTTAGGACGTATTCGGGTGCATTTGTCATGTATTTATAGAATTTCGTTTATACATATATTGTAATATGATCCACATAGTATCGGGCCTTCGTCGATGCTGGCTTGATGTTCACAACTCAGTTACTCAACCTGCGTTCCTTTTCCCATGCAAGTATGAAGTATCCAGTCTAGCCCCTGTGTTGCATGGCGATGACTTTCGCTGACGTATGCAGGAAGAATCGGAAGTCAAGCGTCATCGTGCCCGCAAGGAAGTTGATTCGGTCCATGACGAGACGGCCGAGATTCTAAAGCATGAGTTCCACAAACGCCCTGTGGCGCAGGTTTCTTGTAGTGCATGTGCAGGAAAACTAAGCTCACCAAATGCTTTTCGCCGGGGTATTACTACTCTCCTACATCGGGCGCACCTTGCTATCATACACTCGTTTTTGACAAGAGTCATGCAACTCGGAAGACCGAGAAGGAGCGAGCCTCAACGCGCGCCACAGTGTGGCGGCTCTTAAAATGCAGGTTGCTGCACAGGATGCAAAGCGTAGCTGGAACTGCTGGGACCAAGTGGCTTGGTTCTCGCCATCCAGGCTGTCCTCTTGCCCTGTAGAGAACACCGTCTGCCTGCATTAGAATGTTAGCCAAATGACCAGATGGTAGGAATTGTAAAATACTCGCACGTGTTCGAAGAAGATCTCAGCCAGTGACAGGCTCCCCTCTTATACAGCGTAATACTGAAACGGGTTACCCGGCCCATTTCCAGGTTAGCTATCCCATGCGGCTCATTTATGTGGCTATCCTTAGTTCAGCCCCCTGAATCACTGATATATCCTGTACACTCAATATGAAATGTATCTCTCACAGACAGCACCGACATGTGACTATCTTCAACTCGCTGACAGTGTGCTGACTTAATTTAATCTGAAGCCTGCCAAGAAACCGCTTCATGCGCCATTTATTCATGGTTACACAAAACACGCGAACCGCGCTGATCGCGTTCCGTCAGTTTGTATGGCTTTCAATATCCCGTTGTCTCCGTTGTCTTCCAAGATTAGCATTGTAGTTAGAACTTAGGACTGCTCAGCTTGCCAATGTGCCCTTTGCTAGGTTAATAAGTTGTCGAATGCGAACTAACTGTCTGCACAAGCTCTGTATTTCGGCGAGTTCGCGTACGGCAGTTGTTGGAAGCATGGGGTTAGGGCGCGCACAGACGCGGCGTCTGGTAAACAAATCACGCGCGCCGCGAACGCGAACTCGCATCGCTCAATTCAGCCATTTCCTCGGCTATTTCTCGCTTCCGTGACCAATAACGCAGATACTGCATGCGCGATTTATTCAACGTTGCACAAACAAATATCGTCCTTCTGTCCGTCTGCCTCTGCTGCATAGATATTAAGGTGTTCAAGATTAAGCACCGATCTCGCAGAAAGTCTCGCCAGGAGAGCATTGTGATACATCATCAGCACTGGCCCAGAGTGAAGGGGAAGTACGCGTTTCTTCGCAAAATGAAAAGCGCTGAACCACTCCCACACGACCTGAATTACGACAGCAGGCTTGTCTACCAAAGGACTACCGGTCACTACTACCTTTGCG